>PVJO010000046.1:0-65935 GCA_004026905.1 Hystrix cristata | reverse complement strand
AAGCATGAAGGTAAACTCAGGTGGTGTTAATTACTAAGCTGCCCGCTCAGAATGCAGGTGGAGGCCAGTAAAGGCCCATGTGCATTTTTTGGCCTTGGACATTTGGGCCAGGCAGGCAGTGAAATGGCAAGGCCTGAAGAGATATAAGGGGCAAGTCTGCTACAGCCAGGTTGTCTTAATCACTTGTCTTATTGCTGGAACAAAGTACCCAACACCCACAATTTAAAAAGGGAGAGATTCATTTTAGTTCATGGTTACAGTCTATGGTCAGCTGGCTCCCAAGCATTAACAGCATGACAGATAGTCGTAATGGAAGAAAAACTGCTTGTATCATGGCAGCCGGGAAGCAGAGAGAGAAAGGAAGAGTCAGAAAGAGAGAAGTGCTCTTCCAGGTCATGCACCCATTAGCCTGGTCATAGGGCCAGACAACACCTAACAGGAAGTCAGCTATATCCACCGAACCATGAGTCAGTCACCTCAACAAAGCCCACCTGTGAGCACATGAAACCTCTGGGGGATATTCTTTATGGAAACCATAACACAAATTGAATATTTTATTTATCTCATAATTCTCCATATCACCCAGACTAGTCTCCTGTTACTGGGTTTAGTGACTACTCAACAAAATCAAATCCTGTATGAGAAAATAGCTTGGCTTCTAAATGAGGGAAGCACATGCAGTTATGAATTGTAGACATTTTATTCTTGTTTGCATTAGATTGGCTTGATTTAAACTGAACAAGTTTGGTGTAAAGGGCCCCTGGGTTTAGTGAGGCAAAAGTCATAATCCTTTCATTGGTTGTGCAAAGTCTTATTGCAGCCTTAAAAGGAGCAATTAGAATGTTCCTTTCAGCGTCAACTTGGCTTAGATTGCAGGCAGATTAAGGCCTAATTTATTCTTTTATAATTTATCATGATTATACCTTGCAGCGTAAGTAGAAACCTTCGTATTATTTTCAGGGTAAACATTGGACCCATTTAGAAGTCTCATTACCTCTGCATTGTATTTTGCTTAACTATTTTTAGGAGCCACCACTGCTTCGAATGAAAATCAACCTTGATTGAAATACTATGTCTTTCATGAGAACACGACCTCACTTATTTCTGGTATCTGGGAAGTGATTCCACTCTTTCTGAAGCAAATCACCTTGCTGTGCTTTGGATATAGTTTAATTATATTCTCCCAATGATTCACACATTCGTTGTCTGGGTCTTGGGGTGCCGCTATGGGCAAGAGCTGTGGAACCTTGAGGAGTGGTGCCCAGTAGGCCAACCGTAGGTAACTGGGAGCGTGCTCTTGGAAGGTGTTCTCGCGAGGCCCCTGTAACTCTCGGGAAAGAGGAGAGGGCTGCTATAAAAAGGGAAGCCTGGCTCCGCCCATCTCTCCCGATTTCCCAGAGTGAGATGTGGCTGCTTGCCTGGCTGGCTCTCTCCTCATCCGTCCTGGGGACTTCGCCACAGCTCATGCTACACAGGTTAGACCTTCAGCCTCCAAAACTGTGAGCAAAATAAGCCTCTTTATTTCATAAATTGCACTAAGGATTTTATTACAAGGACAAAAAGCTAACACAGCTGCTATTCTTTTCATTAATTTGTGGTAAATTTATATTTTAACTGGTACTGAAAAACATAAAACTTGTAGGTATTAATGATGCACTATATGATATTTTCATTTATGTGTATATTTGATAATGCTCAAATTAGGTTAAATGTATCTTCTGAAGCATTCATCAATTATGGTGAAAACGTTCAAATGTTTGTCTCGTATTGTCTGTACTCTACGGCACTCTACTGCTCTCTGTAGTCACCCTGCTGTGTAATACCATGTCAAAACTTACTTAGTACCTGTTCGTCCACTTCTTCCCATCCTTTCTTTCCCCCAGAATAGCTGTTATTATTAAAATAATGTTGCTTGATTCAACTATCATCAATGCTTTGCAAAATTGGCCTCTAGGTTGGTTGCAATGCACTGTGTTCCAGAGATGAGTGTTATTAACTGAAATGAAACTAGAAGACCTGCATAAAAATCTGAGTTAGATTTATCCACAGACATTTCCCTGGGCCCAGAAACAGAGAGCTAAATAATACAAAATATACATACACATGTATGGAGTTGGACGAAAAATTACTGTACATAATTGCTCATAGATAATTAGACAATTTCTATAGGTAAGAAAAATATTTAGAGTAAAGGGCATAGAGAAAGGCTAAAACCATTATGTTGATATAAATTACTTTTTTTCTTGCTTTGTCGAAGGAATGAAATTACTTTTGAATAATAGTTAAGTTGTACTTTAGCAGCAAAGCCATTTACAATCCCAAACAAGTAAAAGCTGTGACCAGTTTATTTACGGACAATTTACTGTTAAGATAATTGAGATAGAACCACTTGCTTGTGATAGCATTATTGGGAAAAAAAAATCTGATGGACTCAGCACATACTCACAGAACAAATTGAATACTAAAACAAAAAGTCAACTTCTTAAAACTATTCATCGCTGTTGGTAGTTGCCTTACTAAATACTATGGATAGAATAATAAACATGCCAGGAGTGTACTAGAAAGGTTCAGACTTAGTACAGAAAAGAATGCAAAATCTGTCACTCTCAGGGAAAAAGTGTTAAGAATGCTAATGGCCTTTTAATTGTTTTTTTTACCACAAGATCATAGGAGAGAAATTGAATTTATTAAGACATGTGTGTTTCTTTGCTAGGGGAAATTGTGCTAAACGATTTAAGACAGTGATATGTTACTAGGTGGTGAATAAAATTTTACCATACTCTCTATTCAGACTGCAATCTCAAAGTAGAATAGTTAAAAAACAGGTTCCTCTAAGTTAGAAAATATCAGTTTTTGGAAAAGTTCAATCTTCAGCAGCAGTTTGTCAGGATTTACTACAAAGTGGTCCCTGTGGCTGTATCACCCACTATCACCTCAACTTGTTTTTCTAGCCCATATAGTGTGACGTGCATTAACTTTTCTAGGGCATTAGCTGAGAGAGGAGTTATGAGGTGTACAGGATTTAGAGAAAAAAATTGTACTCATAAAATTAGTATCTAAATTGCTCTTTCAAATCATCAAAAAATCACTAATAGCTTGATTTAGATTTAAGAAACTTAATCCTAATAATAGGAAGTTTATGCAAACTTTTGTTAACACAATTATACAGAGCCTATTGCTAAGTGCTTTGAAAGACAAAATGAGTTTCTTAATCATTTTCTTGGCATTTTGTATATATCATTTCAGGCAAATAACTGTTAAAATGCTGACTGATATTCATTAAATCATAATCTGGCGATAGCTGGTATGAATATTTAAATTTTATTCTGAAATTATTATTAAATAAGAATGTTCCAATAGACATTTTCAAATGGGTTTTAAGTTGAAATGAATTGATGCACATACATCTACATGGTAGGGGATTATACAGATGTGAATACAATTTATAATTTCCTTTCTAGACTAAAAACATAAACAATGAAATGTCCCTTAATAAATAAATGAATATTACTGTAAATTTACTATAAATAAGGAAGGTAGATTTGTACTAATAGAAGAATTGCCACAATATTTGGTGCTATTAAAACGTTTTCACAACAATGTTCCTCATTTTAAAGAAGGACATGAGTGTCTATGATTTGGTCTGGAAGGTCATTTTTAAAATGCTAACAGAGATTGCCTCTGGAGAAGGCGTAGTAGGATATCAGAGTGGGACATTTACAAAGGACTTTGCTCTGTTCACACTCACTTCTTTAGAGTTTGATTAGGTATAACAGTGTTAACATGATTTGCATTAGTTTTTGTTCCGATTCCATTATTGATTCAGATGATAACCCTTGGGTTCCTTGTACCCCAAATGCCCACTGCACCTGTGATGACCACCAAACCCACTACATACTTCACATAGGGAGGCTCCTGGTCACAGGTGATATAGGTGAATTTTCTCATCTGAATCTTCCTAATTCTTAGTCACCTTTCAGATATGCCATTGGTATTTAACTGCTCAGCGTCCACAATGGAGTCGGCACTTTCCTTCAGTCATGCAATAAGGAGTAGCGCCCTCCCACATCAGTGTTATACTCATCAGTCTTAGTAATTTGTAAATTAAATAGTAGAAACTTTATATCAAGTCCTTGACCAATCACTTGTTTATCATGTCAAAGGTATTTTAATGTTGTTGTTTTTATTGCACCCTTGTGGACCATTTGCTAAAAAGCAATTTGCTCTTTTGGAGATAAATTAGCTTTATTACTTCCTGTTCTTGTACATGGAAAAGCACTGTGGACTGTTATTCTCCTTAGCGCATCTCTTAGCATCAACGCACCTATTAAACCTAAAAGCTTTTATTTTTCACATCATAAAAATCTAGAGTTGGATTATTTCTCCTCGTTAAGAATAGAAAATAGTTTTGTTAATTTATCCTGCAGAATCACTAAATTTTGTTCCCATAAAATTAATCATAAAAAATTAAGAGGGGCAGAAATGCACAGCGCTTCTCAGAATACTGAAATAAAACATTAACTTGCTATTTTAGGTATGTGAAAAATAATACTTTGAGATTTACTACTTTACTAAATTTACAGGGAGGGAGTAGTACATAGATTTATTGGAACATTCATTGCAAAAAGTAAAGTAGTAAAAAAAGGATAAAAGAACATGCCTCATATCTTAAATACTATATGCTTTAGAGATATCTAATGAGCCACTTACTTCTGTGTGCAGTAGTATAATATCAAAATATAGGGTAATATTTGTGAACAAAAATTGGATTTTCTCCAAGTTTTTATGATTCTAAACTACTTAAATTAGCAAAGAACAAAAACAATATAAAGATTTTTAATGTATTAAATGATTATATACTTATGCTGA
Source organism: Hystrix cristata (assembly GCA_004026905.1). NCBI lineage: Eukaryota > Metazoa > Chordata > Mammalia > Rodentia > Hystricidae > Hystrix > Hystrix cristata. The sequence continues at coordinate 61,066 of PVJO010000046.1, read as the reverse complement.
ACAGGGGCATTAAACATCTTTTTTATTACAATTTAGAAAAATGTATTACATTTTATCCATATTTCCTTTTCAGTTATATTTACTTTTTATAATTAGTCAAAGGACATGGCTAAGCAGGATTAAGTTTGTAGTAATATCTGTCACTTATTGTTTACTAACCATATGCCATTTTAAATATATTTTTTCATTTTGTTAGAATGAACCTGAAATCTATCATTAGTCTCCCTGAGAAAAACACATAAACACCAACTGAGACTCACAGAAGTTAAATGTACAAGTAGCATAGCTAGTAATTAGAATATATAAAATGAAGACCAAGATTTATCTGTACAGACAGTCTTCTGATTTGATATGATGTGTAGTTTTATGATTTAGCAATAAAATGTAATGGTATGTACAATAAAATACATATACATAGTATATGGTGGCCAAATATCTATAATTAGGATACAACTGTACTATAAATACATTCATAGTAGTTTTAATTACTACATTTATAATAAGGAAGTTAACATTATTTTTCTCCAACTTAAGGTCCTGTGATTACTTTTAGGGTGAACCTGTTATATTCCCCATGTCATGCTAAGGCATATGGATTGGGACAGTCTGCCACAATGGGAAATGATTCAGATGACCCCCCCCCCAAGACGTAGTCACAGACAGGCATCTGTGGATTAGGTCTGCTCAGGGTGTCCTCTATTTTTAAAATCCATCTTTCTCTATTAGTTTGAAAACTGTATTTTTAAAATACTACCCCAGGTATTCGGACTTACTGCTTTCAGCTTCAAAATTGAAAGTAGAAAACTTTTAAAATTAGTTTTGTGCACATACTTAACAATGTTATAAACAACTGAATTAGGAGGGCATGGATTTAAAGGATGTTGGGTTTAGTAGTTGTTAATGTGCCTCTTAGATATAAGGAGAACTCTCACAGCTATTTATCAGTCTTTCCATGTATTAGATATTTAGATTCAAAAGTTGTTGGGCACTAGTACTGTAGCTAGGTGGTAGGTAGAACACTTGTACAGCATATGGGAGATCTTGGGTTCAATCCTCAGTACACACACACACACACACACACACACACACACAGAGACCAGTGCCCGGGTCTTTAAATTATTCCATATCCATGTATTCAGAAGGATTTAAAATATACTTTAGGGTCCACAAAAATGGTCCAAGTGGTTAGTCCTGAGACAAACAGCGTATTTTCAAAATGTTTGTCATATTCTTTAGCTAAAACGAGGTACAATAGATTGCTTTTCCTGCTAAGAAGATATACCCTCATCCCCAGTGAAGTTAATAGTTTATAGGTACTTAATGCTATGAAAGAACTAGGAATCAAATCTTGACAGAATGGACAACCAGCCCCAGTCTGAAATGTCCAAAAAATGTCCCCAAGTAATTGGCCATACTATTCTTAACAAAACAGATGAGACTTTTTCTAATTTCTTAGTGACCATTTTTAGTGTCTGATAAACCCCTAGACATTTTTCTATTCCTAGAATTACCAACTTCACACATTTCATCAACACATTATTTAAACTAGCACATATATACTTTTTCCTCCTTATGTCTGTATTCTATAATAGCAGCATACTTAGAAACATTGGAAAGATATTTCTACTAATTTTCAGGCCTTAAAAAGCCATTTCTTGATGGGAAACCATGGATAAAGTAGAGCAAAATTGTGCTATATACTCAGAATTTGGACCTTACCCAGTGTGTTAGTTTTTCCATCACTGCAACACAATATCTGACAGCCATAACTTACATATGGAAAAATTTAGCTTTTGGTTACAGGAGATTAAGCACATGGTCCTCCATGTTCCAAGGCAAAAACATCATGACAGAAGAGTGTGGCACAGCAATGGTGGGCAGAAAGTAGAGCAGGGGAATAGTGCCAGAGAGAACAAGTGAGGTACCCAAAGTCATGTCTCCATGACCCATCCAGGGCACACTTTACCAATCTATTTGCTCGTCAAATGAAATTGACATATCGGGATTAACTGTCACACCCAGTGTAGTTTAGCCTTGCATTACATACACATTACACAGCTTCTGTAAGCAAGAGCATCCTTCAGGTATTAATAATGAAATGGGAGGAAGATAGCCTCTTTTTCTCCAAGGAGTTAAGTTGGTACAGAAGACAAAACAGTAACACAAAATCAATTACCTCCCAAAAATCAACCCTTTTAATAGAGATATACCCTCAGTGCTATAAAGCCACCCACAAAGTGCCCATTACTTTTTCTTTGATGAGAAAGAACAGTGACACTAGGGAATTCCAGAAAAAGTTTCACTTACAAGAGGAATTTCAGGTCTTTTGAAATGCTGTGAATCAAAGTAGGTAAGGCAAGCAAGGCAAGCAACATACAAAATTCATGCAGCCTGGAAGAGAATTTGAGAGATTTCAGTCTGAGAGGAGTAGATGGCACAAATGTTGGAAAGGCTACAGATCAAGTAGAAGAGGAGCAGATCAAGCAAAGATGGGTAGTGTTGCTCAGCAAACAATCACAAACTACATCTCAGCCCAAAGTGACCAAGAGCTTTAAGCAACAGTTGCATCATCTTTGTATTTTAGAAAAGTTAATTGATTGGTAATGTGCAGGATATGTTGGAAATCCACTATGTGAGATTAAAAGCAAGGAAATCATCTTAGAAAGTAGTTCACGATAGTCCAAGAAGGAATGAAAAGGGCTAAGCTCAAAACCTGATTAACACCTGTGCTTAACCTCTAATTGGAAGATGAACACCTTCAAGGTCAGATAACAAAAGGCCAGGGGAAGAAAGGAGTGAGCAAAATAAAGATTAAGGCAAATTTAAAATGAGACAGTGTTTACTAGTGCACATGCCACAAAAAGTCAAATTAGTTACAGTTGGAAAAGCATCACTGATAGAAATTCTGAGAACACTTGATTAGTAGTGGGGGAATTTCGGTAGAAACATGAAGGAAGAACACATGTTGTGGGAACCACAGATACAGTGTTTATGTTGCACACATGAATGAAGTATACTAAAATGCCAGATTTGCAGTCTAATTTTGGCCCTGATATTTAGTATTTGATTCTAATTGGAAATGTGAATAGATTAAGGTGACCTGAAATTCTAGTGAGGCAGAGATCTGTTGTTAATATTTGGTAATGGGATGATTGTAGAGTTTACCCAAAGACAGTAGTTAAATATTTTCTAAGTAAATATTGTAGAAGTGTAATACGGTTGAGCTTACGAGATCTGGGGACAGATCGCTTGGATTTATATCCAGTTTCTGACACCAGTGAAGTTATTTTGAACAATGATATTTGTTTTCTTTTCTGGAAGTGATTAAACATGGTATCTAATTCAGGAGTTGGCGTGAGGCTTACAAACATGAATTTGTGACAGTAGTTCTTATGTAATGATAGTCTGAAACCTTTGCACTAACATGCTGTCTTCTCAGGTTGTAATGTTTTCGTTGGGGCTTTCTTGGCTTTGATGGTCCTCACCATTCAAGGAGTTCTAGATTAAACTCCTGTCTTAAATCCTCTCCAGCATTAATTTCTAACACATAACTGAATTCTGAGTAATTTCGTGTGGATCTGTTTGTTTTCTGGCACTATCATGACATAGTACCACAGACTTGGTAGCTTATAAATAGAGATTTCTCACAGTTCTTGAAGCTGAATGTTGAAGTTTTGGCGGAGTTTGTTTCTTCTGAGACCTTTCTTAGCAGTTTTTAATTGTAGTCTTCTCCCTGTGACTTCAGAGTGTCTGCCTAACTTGCTTACAAGGACACCAGTCAACTTCGATTATGGCCCATCTCAGTGACTTCATTTTGACTTGTTTATTCCTTCAGAGGCCTTGTCTCTAGTCACATTCTAATGTGTTTTGAGTTAGTTTCATGACATGAACTTTAGAAGTCACACTTCAGCTCATACCAGTGCCCATCTATTCTGCAAAGCAAATTCCTTTCAAAATACTCTGCTCCCCTAATAATGACATTAATCAAAATCTAGTACCAAGATATTGAAATCTTTTGAAAAATCATGTATGTTTCTTTCTCTTGTATACTATGTCTGATCATTTGAAATGTTTACTTGCTTAGATTGCAACATGCTTTCCTATTGCCTTCATTTTATCTTCAGAATGACATATACTCAACTTCTCGAAGCTGTGTTATTGCACCAGTGTCCAGTTTGCTCACTGTTTCTGGTCTCTGATACAGTTTGATTTATACACTGCTGCTTCTGTCAAAAACCTCACATGGATGAATCTATTCCTAGTGATGAGAAATTCTGCCCAGTCACTTCCTTGTCTTAGGTTCCACAGTCAGCAGTGGGTAATAACAGCGGTAGATTGCAAACAGAAGCAGGCAAACTACTGAAACAGCTTTCCTGGTGAGAAAGAAGAGCTGATGGACAGGTGCTTGGGGGGAATCGATGATGATGTGAATGGCTTTCCTACCTTCATTATGCTAGTGCTGCCAGTATGCAAGATCATCATCTCTCACCAGTGTAATGAAGGTAGCGTTTCATCTCCTCCATGGAATTAGAAAATAGATAACCAAAGGCAGAATATAAATTTATCTTTCGATTTGGCAGAACCTAATTCAGAGCATTTGCCACGTTCTTAAGGGTGATTCCTGTTTGGGAGGGGAAATAGGGCATGTTTTGACTAGAAAGACAGGAAGATACTTCCCGCTCACTTTCTATGATTTAACTGAAAGGATTTTGAGGAAACTTTTACCTTTTTATTTTTCAATTTATTTCTAATGGTGAAATCTTTATGAGATGGTTTTTATGATAAAAATAATGTGACAATCATAGATTTATGAAAACAAGCATTAAAGTCAGCATTAACAATCTCAGGCTTGGCACATCAGAACACCCTCACTGAAATATTGAATTTTTTGTTTTTTCTGTACAAATCACTTAAATTCTTTGAGTCTGTTTCCTTTTTAAAATGCAAATAATGCTATCAAAATTTCACAATACTTTTAATTATAGATTACATATTTCTGAACAAACTGGACAGCATATAAATAGACTCAGCAAACTGCAGATGGCAAAACCAGAAATCATAGCACTAGAAGTAATGTAAAAATTTAGCCTAGTATCTATTATTACTGGACCCCTACCTTTCTAACTCCTGAGTCTTTGAAAGTTTTTGTTTTCTGAGTAGTACACTCTGCAGGAATTCTGAATCCCTGGGATGTAGTGACATTTTTATTTTTATAAATGTATGTATTGGTTACATATATCACTGTGAAAACAAAGAGAAGGAGAAATGTCCTTTAAATGACAGCATCCCCAGGGAAAGTGACAAGCTCATGGCTGATAAAGAAATTGTTTATATATTTGTATGTTTGTTTCCATTTTGTTCCTATTTCCAGCTGGCACTTGGGAGTTCATAGCTTTCATTTTATTATAGTCTCTTTATATCTAAAAGTACAAAATCCAGGAAAAGAAGAATGTCCCCAGTGATGTGCTAAACCAGTATTTTGAAAGAGAAAAACTTTCGTTTGCTCCTTTTGACTATTTTTCAATGGGGAAAAAAAAAAACTTTACAAAATATTTAGAAGTCCTTTAACAAATAAAATTTAATTACTATTTTATTTACCTTTAGATAATACTGAAGTAGAAAGCTATGTAAGTAGGAATACATTTTCTATAAATTCCTGAGTTATGAAAATAGATACATGTATGCATATACCAATGCTAGTCTTAATAAATCATCTAAGAACAAAAAAAGAGTGGAAATTCTATTTTTTGCTACAGCTATTTTTACATTTTCCATACTGTAACTATTTTGGGGAGACGAGTGACCTAAATAAATAAGTACCTAATAAAATTGAAAAAGCACTTTTCCTACCGTACTTTAGTATTTATGCCACAGTACTGAGACATACTTTTAACCAAAGCATCCAAAGAATTTGCTAATTAAAAGTTTTCTTTCTTTTTTCTTTCTCTGCATGGTTTCTAGATTACCTTTCTACCTTTCTCTGTCCTATCCTCTTTCTGGGTTCTGAGGAGCTAATACTGTGCAAATGGCCTTCCATTTACTCCAGATTTCATTTCACTGAGGTTATCAGAGACATGTAGAAGATCCAGGGCAGAAGAAAAGCAAGGTTAGAGAATCCCTGGTTTCCTCCTGGGCAAGTCATTGGTGGTTGCCTGTACTTCCCTACTAAAGCCACAGCTCGGGCACCTCTCTTCAGACAGTTGTGTTTCCAGCATAGCAACCAACAAAGTTAAAATCCAATAACTCCCCATTTCTGTTAAGTGCATAATGCTGCACTATTGCTCTGTTGGTTTTTTAAACTCTGGTACATTTTGGTCAGGTATCCTATTATTTACAAATAATAATCCTTTCAAAGTTAACTGTTAGGTATCTTATCTGATCCTGTCTAAATTTTAATTGGCTACATTTTTAATGGCACAATTTTGGAAATAACTTATGTCACTATCACTTAGATATGAATAAAATATGCTAAGTCCCATGAATAATACATAGCCATAGAGAATACTCTGTAGGATTAACATGAATAAAGTGGTCAAATCACAACCCCATGGAGTTGAAGAAGGGTAAATTGTAGAGTGATTTATAGAACATATTTGTATAAATTGAATAAACACAAAAACTACCACATGACATTTATGGTATGGTACCTGTATTTATAAAAGGTGAATTTTGAAGAATTCACATAATTTCTTGACAGTAGATACCTTCGAAGGAGAATTTCAACTGATTGCTATATACAGGTAAAACTGAAAAAGTAATAAAATTACATTTTATTTTTGCTTGTAGGAAATGGATGTTTCTTATGTTATTTTTTCCTGTTTTAAACTTCCTGTTTTAAATTTCTTGAAACAGTTTTGAGTGTATTCACATCATAGTGACACAAATATGGAAGCTTCTCAGTAGTATATAACTACACTATTACTTGTATTATTACTGTATAACTATTACATGTCTTAAATTCTTCTTTCTATTTACAGATACACACACACAAACACATATATATTTATATTTACTTACTATTCAGAGGCCACCATGTGTCCTCCACAGTTCTGCCTCTTTTCCTCTTCTTTCCCTGGGGCCAGCATTTCTGTACTTCTCCCTAGTTTAGCCCTCTTTTTCTTTATTAAGAGACTCTTAAATGGTATGTATTTTTCTTATTAAAATGCTCATTGGCCATCCATGTGAGAACAAAACTCTTGTTCTCAAAGATTAGATGCTTTTTACTTGACTATTTTGAAGTCCCTGTGTTTGCCTAGTAATTTTGAATTACATTTATTTTTCATTAGTGATAAAGAGGCACTGACATATTTCTTAAATTTAAGACTTCTGTCTTAGCACCGAATTCTCTCTACATGCATGGACTTACACTTTGCGTGGTTTATTAATGATCCAATTAATCTTAGATGTAAAAAACTACATTAGGGTGTTTTAAAAATACATTTTAATAAGATAGTTCATTTTAACTGAGCATAAAAAAACATTATGTTGGTGTTTAAACATAGTTTGAAATTTAATTATTGGTGGAAACTTGAAATCTAAAGAATTAGGATTTGAAATGAATGTGCTGGTAGATCTCCTCAGATGGTTTAAATGCTGAAAGTTTGAAGAGAAGTAAGAAAAAGAGATGAGTATGTAGAACTTGATTTCATTAAACTTTAAATCCTTTTCCTACACATGAAATGGGAAAATTATTGGGATATACCCATTAAACTTTAAATATGCCAGCTGTCAGGATTTCTTAACATTAAAAGGATTCAGACAGAAGACCACATGTTGAGTAACTGAGCCAAATACTGTTAACAGGAGCTCCAGGGATGGATGGCCTGACAGCCACATGTCCACTCTGCTAACACTACAAGGACAGGAAAAACAACCAGTAATGCTGGGTAACTGACTGTAGTTGCTAAAGTATGACTGGATACAATCCTCTTAGGCTTGGTTCTCAAATGAGACTAACATTCCTAACTCTTTGTACGAGGGCTCTGAGTGGGAATTGAAGGGCCAAGACATAGGATGGCATGTTCTAGTGGTTTATGGGTAGGAAAATGGTAGAAAGCCCATCGCAAGAAGTCAAAATACAGACAGCAGACTTGGAACATGCTACTTGGGATCTCATCTAACAGGGATGTCTGCCAACAGGGTGATTTCTTCGGCCAGAGTCTGTATAGTCAAAGTCCCAGTCAGCAGTAATATTTCCGTTAGTACTTAAAATGGAGAGGTGGCACTAAACTTCAATTGAAACCTGGGAAAATTTAACCTTATGAGCAGCTTAGTGGGACAGATTTTTCTCATCTCACCTTTCCTATTCCTGCTGAATCCTTTAGTAAATTCACAATAACAACCATAATTTCCACTTGTTAAAGTTTTTATTAGTACATGTTTGCAGTACACAATAATTACATTCATCATGGGGAGTAAGTATGTGTATATAACACATTTTAATTTCTTTTTCATCTCCATCCCATTCCCTAATTTCCCTTTCTCTCCATCTCTTGGTCCCTTTCTCTTTTGCAAACATCTATCAGATCTTTTATTTTGCTCTTTAATTTTACTCTTTTATTTATAGTTTTGGTTTTTCATATAAGAGAAACCATGTGATATTTAATCTTGTGTATCCAGTTTACTTAACATTATGGTTTCAAATTGCATTCATTTTCCTACAAGTAACTCATTTTTGTGCTTTGGGGGCACAATAGTACTCTATTGTGTATAAAAACCACATTTTCTTTATTCACTCATTTGTTGATAGACATATGGGTAACATCCAAGATTTAGCCATTATGAGTTGTGCTCCTATAAACATAGGTCTGCATATATTACTCTAATATTTTGTCTTTAACTCTTTCAAGAAGATAGCTAGGAGGGAATATCTAGGTCGAACAGAATTTTGAGTTCCACTTTTGAGATAATTACTACTGTTTTACCCACACTTTTTGGATCAGTTGAAAGCTGCCAGTCACCATATCCAGAATGGGTATACCTCTTCCTGTGGGACTTGGTCAGTGTTGGGCATGAAATCTGTGCTAGGTTATTCAGTGTCCCACTTTGGCTGTATTTCCTGCTGTGCTGAAAAATTCTAATTAGGGTGCTATATACCAGAATGGGGCTGAAACAGAGGCAAGACTCAAGAGCGTTCTGAGAGCATCTCATTTTCTTGTTTCTACTGTTCCCCAAGTGACTGATTCTGCAGGACTATTATGTAATGTGGTTACATGAACTACCAACCCCCCCTGATTTTTGTTTTAATTCTTAAACCACTCCATGTTGGATTATTATAACAGAAATACTATTAATATAAGTTCTCTCTATGTGACAAATGGTAGATTAAAATTTTTAAATAAAATATCTTAGGGAAAGCTTTTGAATAATCCTATGGAAAGCATTTCAAGAACAAAAGTAGTGATGTAGGAAGTATCAATACAGACATTCCTCATGTAACCACCAGATTCAGTTCTGGACTTGGTCAAGAAATGAATCGGCTAAATGAGGAACTGTATATAGTATGTACATTTCAATATTCAGAACAAAGAAATGGTCAAGGGAGACTCTACCTTGATGACTTTGCTTTTACTCGAACAATTCTTACATGCAGTGCTGTAATGTGTAATAGAATATAAGCATACAGTGCTATACTGTAGAGTACATCAAGCAAAAAATACAGTACTGTATAAAAAAGGCATTGAGACTCTGAACAAGGTGTACAGAACTGTACAAAAATGATGGGTCATAAGTCTGAACAGTGCACCTCAGGTGTAAGTCTGAACGGTTGTTAAACACGTAGGTCATTAAACTAGGAATGCAGTATTTGTAATAGCAGAAAAAGTGTGAATCTGTATGTGGATGATCATACGCAACAGTGTGTGTACAGATACTTGGTTACATCTACACAACATACCCAGCAGAAGGCAGTTGTAATTAGGGTTAGGGTTAATGTTTCATTACTGCAGTAATGCTTCCACTAGAAGAACACGTTTTAGCAGAAAGAAAAGATGAACTTATTTTTCTTCTTCCTTATATTTAAATCTACTTCACAGTTGGTAATATATTAGTATCTTTTAAAATTTACTATTAGACTACACTCTTCGTGAAACATGGAGAAGGTGAGGAAAGAAGAATATGAAGGACTAAGGAAGAAAAAGATCAGGCTAGATTTTCTTCTAATTCACTTCATAAATCATGAGTTAGAAATGAGTCTCAAGTCTAATAGTTAATGTGTTATAAATAATAGATCCTTCCTCTCTATAGTATTTCAAATGGACAGAATTTGACATTATTAAAATTCTGACATTTAGATACATTTCAAGCAGATTCCCCTCAATGTTGTGGGGAAAAAAATCTTCAAAAATATACGTAGCAGGAATAAACTGTCCAAATGTACCCTTTAAAATTTGTTTGACTAATTCAAATAAAATATATTTCACTTTCTTCATTAAATATTCACTAATAAAGCAACTGAGGAAAGCACTGTATGTTTTATATGCATATATATGTTCTTAGTTCAATAAAATTCTTAGTTTCTGACACTCAGAAAAGAGACTAAATGAAATTATGAAATAAGATTACTTTCAAAACATAGGCTTCCTTTTCTTAGTAAATGGACAGTCCTCCATCTTCAGGTACCTCAACATGATATTCTGCTATACTATTTAAATACCTTCCAAAAGGTTTGTTTCAGAAACTTAGACCTTATAAAACAAGCAGGAAGACAACAAAAGCAAAAATTTGGGGGCAAGATCATACTGATTTCTGAGACTTATATTACACTGTGGCTTTATATGCTGTGAAATTTGCTAAGGAATTTGCTAAGGTAATGTTTAAATATATAATTTGTTCTTTAGTTGGACTACTATCACAAGGGTTAAAAAATATCCAAATGAAAGTTTGGAGAACAAGTCCCACTCACTAGTCCACTTAATTTGTTTGGGGAAGTTCATTTCTCAGGATTGATTTTTGATTTGGGCATACTTTGCCAAGACTTGGAGTTATTTGCAGTTGAAAGCATTGGCTCTGTTTTATTGGGCAGCTCATGTCTGTGTATAATCAGTACCTGAAAGAAAAATTAAGAGCCATATCAAAAGTGAAGAAGCATCTTAGTAAGTGGATCTATACCAACTTTGTATATAGAGGGATTACATCTACCTTAATAAGTATATATGATGAAGTTGGTATCCTGTTTTAACTGTGTTGGCAATGGAAAACTCGATCTGTTTACATTGACACTTTGCTTATATCTTCAGATAGAGAAACAAATGTGTTCATTGTAAAGGTATTGCTAGACTCTATCATAATATGGAATGCAAAGGTAGAATATACTCTGTCAGAATATACAGTAGATCTACTTGCATGCAGATCCTACCAAAATGTCCATCTGCTGTTTAGGATATAAACTGAACAACATGCATTGTCTTATAGGTGTCCTACCTAATATTTTGAAGCTTTTTAAGGAAGAGTCCTACTAGTAATCCATCAGACAAAGGTCTAACATCTAGAATATACAAAGAACTCAAAAAAACCAAACCTCCCAAATTTAAAGACCCAATCCCAAAATGGGCAAATGAAATGAATAAACATTTCTCAGATGAAGAAATAAAAATGGCAAATAAATATATGAAAAAGTGTTCAACATCATGAGTTATTCGAGAGATGAAAATCAAAACAACGTTAAGATTCCTCACTCCAGAAGGAACCTCATTTATGAAAAAATCAACCAATAACAAATGCTGGCGGGGCTGTGGGGAAAAAGGAACTCTCTTCCACAGTTGGTGGGAATGTAGACTGACCCAGCCCCTGTGGAAATCAATATGGAAATTCCTCAAAAAGCTACAACTAGAGGTTCCATTTGATCCAGCTATTCCCCTACTGGGGATCTTCCCAAAAGAATCAAAATCATCATACCACAGGGATATATGCACAACCATGTTCATAGCAACACAATTTGTAATAGCTAAGTCTTGGAAACAACCTAAATGCCCAACAACCAATGAATGGCTAAAGAAAATGTGGTTTTTCTACATAATGGACTACTACACTGCCATAAAAAAGCATAAAGTGGAGTCATTTGTATATAAACAGATGTTCCTTGAGAACATACTATTAAGTGAAATAAATCAGACACTCATGAGTACACATAAAATTGCTTCTCTGATATGAGAAACCAAAACTGTAAATAAGCACAAAGAGGTGTAATAGATATTCTATTAAAGGCAGATAATATACAAAGGAGAGGAGAAGTAGAAAGAAAGAAGAGGGAAAAGCAGGAAGGGAAAAAAGTAAAGAAAAGGGAAAGGGAAATCATGGAAAAATATGAATAAACCTGCTGTAAATAGAGAAGGAGAGAACAGAAGGGTGGGGAAGACGGGGGAAAACCAAGATACATCATGTACAGGTACAAAATAAATGTGATGAATGTGATTATTATATATACAATGTACCAATACGTGTTCTTGGTTTAAAAAAAAAGAAGAGTTCTGGATATCATTTATTTCTGTAATTCTCCGTAAAATATTTTCCACCACAGTATAGATCCTGAAAACACACTTGTTCAATAAATGAATGAACAATGAAAAACATAATTTTCATTGAATTAAGTAATTTGGAATATTGGAAAATAAGCTGAACAAAAGAATGTTTTATAGAAGAGCTTTGAACCCTTCTTCACTGTCAATTAAATTAAAAATGGCATATGGTTATAATTTCCCATCTTTTCACGGAACTAGTATTCTGTATTTAATTTTTATACGATCATTTAGTTTTCTCCTGGTCAAAATTAATACCCCTCTGAAATTATGAAATAATGCAAACATGAATAAGGCAGAATTATTCTTGGTTGAAAATTTAGAATATATTAATGTATTAACTATAGATATTAAAATATCGATATTGTAAATTTTCCCTAGGAAGAACCTCAGGTGTTTTAAACATAGAAATGAACAGAGAGGTCTATGAATAATAACAGGTACTGAAAGAAAAATATTTTTTATAAAATATAAAACAAAACTAGAGTATGTGTTATAAACACATGCTCTACTTTGGGCTCCATCTGAGGAGTTATGATGTTGCAAATTATTTATTGCATGAAAGAGGAAAAATGAAAAAAAAAAAGGCCATGAGTCAAGTAGTTTATCACAAGAAGAATTTAGTATTTTTTTTTTTTGAATTTAGTATTTTTAAAGAATGGTTCTCAACCAAAAAAGCAATTCTCAGTGAAAAATTAAGTGGGTTTTTTTTTGTTTTGTTTTGTTTTTTTTTTTTGTTCTTTTTTTTTTTTTCATGTAGACCAATAAAGAGAATATTCCAGGCAACACTCTGGAGATTTGATTCATTCAGATTTGTTTACTCAAAGTTATTTGAGGTATTGCCAGTACTTTATGTTGGTTATCACCACTTCTTTGCATTTTTTTTTTTTTTTTTGTATTTTCAATCTCTTTACAAATGAGAATTCCTTATAGCAAGGTTCTAACCTTTTTCACTCTCATGGGAATTATTTCTGAAATACATAGTTTTATGTCAGAATCTTTTTGTATATGAGCAAGATTGTAATCTAACCGGTGTATATTTTCTTATATTTGAAGCATGATAAGCATTTTAAAAATTTTAAAATTAATTGAATACTATGCCAGTACAAAAAATGGAAATTACATGTGTAATAATTTTGTAATTTTTTTCTTTTGGGCGATACTGGGGGTTGAACCCAGGAACTCCTGCATGCCAAAAAAGGGGTCTCCCACTGAATTGCACTCTCAGTTCCTTTAAAAATTTTATTGTGAAATGGTGTCACTAATTGCCCAGGCTGGCTGCAAACTTGCCATTCTTCTGCCTCAATTTCCCCAGGTAGCCAGGATTACGGGCATGCACCCCTCTGCCTGGCTGTAATAAATTTTTTATGTATGAAGTATTTGATTCAAATTTAAACTTAATTTTACAGGGCCACAAGATAAGTGTAGAAACTACAGTATCAATGAACTAATCATTAGATGTATAACTGTCAAGTAGGCTACTAGTGCCCGGGGTCAGTGTTTCTTTGCATAGCAGCAAACCTAAAGTTAAGTCAGATAAATGTTGAGGTTATTTGGCAGCATGGACTCTGGGAGAGTGGAGCTAGTTCATTCATCTTAATGGCTGATTATATCAGACCTTGGTGACACAGTGTGTAGATCTCGCTTATGTTAATATCTGTGTTGCATGAATAAGATCTGGGCTTTCGTGGCTCAGGCTCTTTTCACCCAGACATGTCTGTAAGAATACCACTATCTATACATGCCCTGTAGACTGCTCATTTTCACTTAACTCATTATTTCCTTAATGAACTAGGCAAATTTATGTCACGAAAATTTCTAGGTTACAAGAAGGAATATTCAGTTGGTCTTCCCTGAACTCTTCATCTGAGCTTTTCATCTTTCCTTACCTGGATTTTAAAAGTTCACTGACCATATTTTGAGTGATCCTTCTATTACAAATGTAAGAGTACTTGGTAGTGGTTAAAAATTCAACTTCTACATTTAAATGGCCTGGGTTTACAATTTTAAAATCATAGGAAATAAATTGATCTTTATAAGCAAAATTAGCCTAATTAAATAATCTTTTTAAGGAAAACATCCTATTTTCTGAGCACTGGATAAAATACCCAACACCCACAACTTAACAGAAGAGAGGTTTGTTTTGGCTTGTGTTTCAATCCATGTTCTGCATGTTTAAATGCAGAAAACAGTGAGGCAGAAGAGGCTGCCTTGGAGGAAAGCTGATCTATTCATGGCACCCCAGAAGCAGAGAAAGAGAAGAGGAATGGGGAGGGAGGTACATACATTCAGTCCTGCCTCATAATGACCTGCCTCTGACCAGGCCCCCCAACAGCATGTCAACTGCAGTGCCCCCATAACACTGTCACCTTCCCCAAGCCCGCCTCTGAATACTCTAGGCTTACTTTAGGGGGGGACACTCCAGATCCAAACCACACCATGTCTAAGATATAGAAAGTACTCAAAAGGATTATGCACATTTTTCCTCGCAAATGTGAATGTAGAATGCACATAAGTTTTGGAATCAAATGCACACTTCATTCATTTAGCAAATATATATTTGGGAGACTGCCTTGTGCCATTTGAGAAAATAGTGTGGTGGTCAAAAACAATGAGTTTTGAAACAAAAAAAAGTATTAAAGGAAAAAATGGAAACAAAGCTTCTGTAAATACAGAGAAGAGGAAGGGTTAAAGGGAGCGGAGGGGAACAAGAAAAAAAGCAGCAGCAAAATACATCATGTACAAGTACAAATTCCTGGTGATGACTGTTACCATTATGTCTAAAATGTACCACTAAAATAAAATTTAAAAAGATTTCATTTGTGGTTCCTAAATCCCTTCCTTGACAAATAATTTTTCCTAATATCATAAAAAGGGAAAAGAAATATTTACTTTTTACTTTGTCTCCTTCCCACTTCTCTAGATCATAGAAAATAATAATGGAGAAGGGAGATGGGACTGAGAGCTCTGTGTGCTCTTGGCCGTAGGCAGACAGCAAGGAGAGTCCTCATAGCAGCATGTCTAGGAGCCCGGTGACAGTGATCACCTTGAGATGACTGCTTGAAATATACCTTCAGTAAGATGTGCCCATTGCTGGCGACATTGACAACCAGCTTTCTAGGTCTGTGAGTCTAGACTGAGGGAGCCCAGTCTTTCTCACCCAGATTTCCTCTCTCAGGCAAATTTGCCTTATTATTTAGCCAACTCACTCAGTCGATCTTTAATAGTTTAGAGCACTTATAGTTACTTGTGTGTGTGTGTGTGTGTGTGTGTGTGTGTGTGTGTGTGTGTTGTGCTGGGATGACTTGTCTTTAGAAATAATGGTTTTAAATATTCTTACTACTGAACTCTCTTGTTAAATGTTAATAGGTAGAATAGTATTTTATTTTAATGTAGTACTAACAGAAATATTTAATTTAGGGCCAAGGGGATTAAATGGTCATTAGTTTGCTTGCCTCAAGGATCCCTTAAGTACGGCCCTGTCACATCCTTTTCTTGGCACTCTTTTGAAAAAAACATTCTGTAGTCTGTTTAGAGATATGGTACTAACTTTGAGTAGAAATTATGTTGTGTGCTGGTTAATAATAGACCCTTCAAGTATACCAAGTGAATAAAGAAGTGATTTTCAAAGTTACCAGCTTTGCTTTAGGATGTAGGGAGTCTTTTATTGTTATTGGTCCAAGATACAGCTCTAATATATACATCTCCCTGCTTAAGGGTTCGATGGAGCCAAGTTACTTTGAACTTTAAAGAAATTTTTTGTTATTTAGCATGCAAAATAAGGATGAGATTCTTTATCCTCCCCCATGCGTAACATGAAATGCCAAGATAACTTATGTGAATAAACTGAATGTATCAAAATCACAGCTGATGTAGTCCGAAATTTGAAAAAGTGAATCAGTGAGGCTATCAACAGATGTCATAAAGTATCACCTTCTATCATTCTATTATATTTTACTTCTAATGGTAATTGGATATTTCAGAATGAAGAAGGAAGTTGAGTTAAAATATGGAAAGATTGGAAAAGCCAAAGGAATTTTAAAAGAACAATCTTTTCCCTAAAACCAGTTTATCCTGGAAATTCTGATAGTTTCTAAGCTTCAGGAAGGCAATTTGATCCAAAGCACATTTAAATTTAATATCACAGAACAAGCCCTTTTCATGCCCCTAGTAAAAATTGAAGTGACAGGTATAAAGTGTTTCAGCTATTAGACTTTCATGAGTGATATTCCAAATTGTAAAATATTGTGTTTTATTTTGATCAGGTTTTTGTTTCATTTCTGGGAACAGACACGTTAAAAAAAAAAAAGAAGCTTCTACTTAAAATAGAGTTGGATAAATGAAAACCAAGTAATTTTTATAATATGCTCTTATCAGCACTTTATAAAAAGTTTTATTTTCTCAGTACATGTTTGCAGTATATAATGGTTACATTCATCATGAGAAGTTGGTACATGTACATAATAAATTTATTTTTATGTTCCCTTTCCTTCCCCAACCTTCTTGCTCCCTCCAACTCTAAAACCCCATCCTTATTCCCTGTATTATATGTAAACTTTCTTTAACATGCTGATCAACCGTAAAGTTATCTTTAAAATTCTCATTCCATTTTATTTTTCTACTTTACAAGACTAAGACAATAACTTGATAAGAATTGTAGAAAATCAGTTAGATCATGGACAAGGATCTGAAAATGGTTTTGAATTGGAAACAATTCACTAGTTCAGTAGTTTTCTATCACTACATAATAAGCTACCACCAGCTTTGTGGTGTAAGTGCCACTAATGTATTATCTTATAGTTTTAATGGATCAGCAGTCCTGGGACAGGTTAGCTGGCAGTTCTGCTCAGAATCTCACCAGGCTCAGTTCAGGTGTTGGTGGGCCTGCAGTCTCATCTCTCATTTGAAGCTCGGGGTTCTCTTCCACACTCATTGGGTTTTTAAGGCAGAATTCAGTTTCCTGCACTCGTAGGACTAGGGTTTCCCTTTTCTCACTGGCTGTAGGCCGGGTACTGTGACCTCTCAGAGAATGCCCGTAGGTCTTGGCCATGTAGGACCTCTCACAACGTGATAGCTTATTTCTGCAAAGCCAGTAGGGCATTCTCCCGCCATTTGACTATGATGGTGTGTTATGTAATGTAAATAATCATGGGAGTGATTGATCCATCTCTTTGGAATGTAATGTACTGTTAAATCAAGAGTGCCACCATCCCATAGTGTTCACAGATCTCGCCAGCACTGAAGAAGGGCTTTTACGGAGTACGTACACCACATCACAGATTCTTGCAGTCTGTCCTACAGTTTTTCCTCTCATAATGCCTTATTTGAGTATTATAGCTTTCTAATCACTTACCTCCATTAAACGATCGATGCTTAAATGATTAAAAAACTTTCATGTTTGCTGAGAAAAATAGGAGATGTGACATATAATGTATAGATTTTATAAATATGTTTGCTGCCCAAATATTAACATACTTGAGTGTAATATGTATTATGTGCACACTATTATTAAATATTATGTGCACTATGGAACATCCCACTGAAGATTTTCACTAATACACCATGTATGTGCAGTACTACTATTCTAAAACCTGAAAAACACCCCCCCCAAGTGTTTCACATAATCAATTTGGACCAAATCTCCTAAAGTTCTTCAAAAGGGGTTTCACTGGGAATGAAAATATTTCATTAGTGTGTAAACATTAGATAAACTCATCATTTGCTGGTTTACATGACCTTAACAAGGACGCAGATGAGAAAAGACAAAGAATAAACCAGTATTATTCATTTATATTTTACAATTATCTGATTCAAATTTTATTGTGGGCGTGTTTTGAGAAGAAGATCATATCAAGAGATACATTACAGAAAAAGTGAAAGAAAAGACTTCTTTTACAGATTTGTTGAAGTTATTCGCTGAAATACTTAATAAAAAGTTTAGATTTGTACTACCAAATTATAGAACAAAGAGAATCATCCTTTCTCAAAATTCATAGTACATTAAAGCAAGTTAGTTTTTAAACTTGTTGTATGTCATTTTTCTCTCTTAAGCAAAATATCTGGCCCTCAAGGACAAAACCCGTTTCACTTAAGACCCCATTTTATACATCCAGATTTGAGTCAACAAATAAAAATTTCGTCTGCTTATAACTCTCCCTTTTTAGATTTCACCCATGTTTCAGCAAGCCATTTTATTTACTGAAGGAATTACCGTATTTTAAAGGAACAAAAACATACATCTCATTGACCATAGCTGGGAAAGCAAAAGCTCCATCTGTATCTGTTAAAGCTAAGTCTAAAACATGAGGTAGGGGTGCTTGTAGCTGAGAAAGAAATATAAATTGGACTGTGAGCAAACTCTCTTTCCTCTGAAATGACTTATAATGTACATGTATTATATGGGAATTTACAAGCCACACTATAATTTGTACTTTGAAAGCAATGCTTGAGATAATTAAATGAGCTCCTAGGAGTGCAAGGATTTCTCATTAGATCTTTGTTGTAGTCAGGTTGGACATTTAGAATTTAATTCAGGATATTCGAATCTTCATAATGAGCAGAATGATCTTACCAAAGCTTATTTTTTTTTTCTACAATGGATTGTCATGCTGCTTCTAAATTGCAAGTTAAAATGATATATACCTCTTTGTCTAAATAGTGACAAAGCAGTCAGTCAATCAAGGCAGTTAAAGTACTGGTATTTCCATTTTTTAAAAAAATCTACCAAGTCGATAAAGCAGAAAATGAAACAAAAAGGCTGTTAATGGATTTTTTCAATGTTCAGTAGTCATATAAATGATTTATTGTCATGTAAACAAATCAGGTGAAAACCTAAAGAAACATTAGAAGAGCCAAACTTGCCTGAATTCTGTCACTACCAGATGTGTTTCAGAAAGTGTCATCTGAAGATACAGATTTTTAGATATTTCAAATTAAAATACCAAGTTCCTATGGACACTAATATACCAATATTGGTTAGCTCTGGAGCTAAAAGTGTATGGTAGCTGAAATTAATATACTTTTAAAGTTTTGGGATTAGTAGCCCCTCTTTCTAAATAGATGGCTTGAGAAAGATTGTATCACCTTCTTACCTAGGTCACTGGCACTCTTCAGGGTATGAGTATGGATTGAATTTGTCAAAAATGAAGTTCCATTTGGTGGCTGTGATGTAAAAGAGAAGGTGGCAGGACCAAGTGATAAATCGAATGCCCCTACAATGTTAAAATGAGCCAGGTTTCTGTTGGATCTGGTTCACAGATACACTGAAGTTGTTAGCTTCTTTGGTGTCCCAAGGAAATACTGAAAGAAATTCTTTCTTGGTTCTTGGTGTCCTGAACAAACAATTTGGACAAGGCACTTGGAAAAGGTAGTAGGGATTTACATTTGTTGAAGGGGGAAATTAAATATGCTTTGCATAGTGAGAGCAACCAATAAGCAAACTCGGAGGTCATGAGGTTAGCAGTAGGGGTCTTTTGTGTCTCTCCTGCCTAGTGATTGCTTTTCTGCCATGCAAACAAAGCACTGGGGACAGCTGAGCTGTCTGAAACTCAGCCCAACATCAGGTCTAAGCTGTCCTGTCAAAAGCCTGCTTCCTTTCAGCAGCTGTAAAACAACTGGAAATGGCTTTTTTCTCTTGGACCCAGGCAAAGGCTGCAGTTATTTTGTAGTCTGTGTTCCGCACTTGTGTTTTTGGTCTCTGTGGTTGACAGGTCATGCCTACTTGATCAAGTGGTTTTGCTCAACCCTACTCTCCTACGCAAAGTTAGTTGGTTGAATAAGAATGAAGACCTGTATTTTATGTACTAAATTACTTGTTCTCTAGGTAATTTTCTTCTTGAAATGATGCCCCATAACTTAGACTTGAAAAATATGACCACTGGGGTTGGGGATTTAGCTCAGTGGTAGAGCACTTGCTTAGCAACTGCAAGGTCCTGAGTTCGATCTCCAGCACCCAATAAAGAAAAATAATAATAATAATATGACCATTAACATATGCAGACATACATAGATAAATATGTATGAGGTTTAATATGGGCTCTCCATGAAGTAAAAAACACAAGTTTGCTTAGATTCCTGAGTAAATTTATCCCTGTCTTTCATTCTATCCCTTGTGGCATAATCTGTTCATCATTTAAATATGAAATGTAAAATATGAAACAATTAAAAATAATTGTTTCTGGTTAAACTTTTTGAATATTACTGCTTGCCCTTCTTTCTGCTCTCCTAATACCAAATAGATAAATAACCTTTCTATAGTTTCTTTCAGAGAATTTTAGAGAATGAAAAATAGAAATTGTTGAAAAACAAACACTTGTCTAAAAGTTTAAGATTCTTGAAAAGATGAGAAGTTTCAGGTGTAGGAAGAAAACTGGGTGACTTCTGTGTAAATTAACACTTGAGAGGGGAGCGTTTTCTGGGGAAGGGGGAAAAGAGAAAGTTTGGCAAGTCGCTTGCTTGGCCTGGAGGTAGGCCGTGGTCTATGGACTGCGATAGAGATTTGGTTAAATATTACAGAGGGCCATTGCGCAGGCTACTCACCGAAGCTAGGTCTTCTGCCTGGATAATGCCAGCCTCAGTAAAGGTGATGGTGCAAAGAGACATGGAAACCTAGAAGCCAAGGGACCCATGGTTACAGAAGAGCGCGGAAACACAAGCACAGCTATGAACACCCACAGACAGTGGCAGAAAGAGGACCTTAGCAAGGTTTTCTGGTACCTCCCAAGCCTCTCTGATGCTGCGCAGAGTCTCAGAAATACTCAACAGAACAGTATTTTACAGTGTTAGAAGTATGGAAGTTCAACATCTAAAGCTGGATTTAATGTTTCGAAAAGCCATTTTTGCACTGTGGTTTGTGGACTGAAAAATATACCCCTTTGAAAACAAAAATCAAAAGGAACACCCCATACCCAAAGAGAAAGACTCATAAATAAAGATATAATATACATAGCTAACTGAAAAATCATAAACCCCTGACAAACTCAATCCTCACAGAAAGCTCCATTGTAAATTTTTCATAAATCACCAAAGCAAATGTCCATAAACATCCAATTTGAAAGTCACTGCACAAGGAAAGGATTGCACAGAGAGAGACCCTTTTCAGAAATGCTGGACACTGTTGTGGTTGATAGCTCTCTGTCTCCCTAAAGCCTCATGCATTTATAGGTGGAGTTTTGGGGTGTGATTCGATCATAAAATGTGATACTCATCTGTGGATTAGTTCCCTTCTGAGTTTATAGCCAAATATGATGTTGGGAGGTGAAGCCTGGCCAGAAGAAATGGGTCCCTGGAGCCATGGTCTGGAGGGATCTGTCTCCCTCCCTTCCTCCTTTGATCTCTCTCTCTCTTTTTTTGTATGTGGTAATTTTATTTTATTTTTATTATTGTCATTTTTTTTTACCAAGAATTTGTATTAGTATACTGTGTACATAATGATTACATTCATCATGGTTAATTTGTACCTGTACATGATATGTCCTGGTTTCCCTCTCTGCCCCACTTCTCCCTTCAGTACCCCCACCCTTCCCTATTTACAGCAGGTTCATTTACATTTTTCCATTTTTCCCCCTTTTTTCTTTCTCTTCGTTTCCTTTCCTTCTTTTTCCCCTCCTCCCTTTCTAGTTCTCCCCCCTTTTGAATATTATATCTCTCTTGCTTCTGTCTGCCATGCCCCTAGCAACCCTCCTCTGCAGTACTGCTCTGCCATAGACCCAGCCTAGTAGGGACCAAAACCTCTACAAACTGTGACCCAAATAAACCTCTCCTCTTATTATTTGTGGGTGTTGGGTATTATGTCTCAGTAATAAGAAAGAGACTAAGATGGAAACATTAATATCATAAAAACAGATGATGATAATAGCGATTAGTGCATGAACCTTTGTAATGTATACCTACATCAGTTTTGGGAGTTTGGAGATGTCAGCATTTCTTACAGGCAGTTCATGGATGGCATAAGGATTGTGCAGGGACTTCATCATTGAATTGAGCCAGTTTCCACTGTGCTCGCGATTGCTCTATGGAGAAAGACACAAATTCCTTACTTATCATTGTAGCCTGAAAAGGAAGTTTGCCTGCTTAATACCAGCCAGTAATTAGAATTTCTTTTAGAAAAGAATTTTAACTTTCTGTGCGCTCAAAGGAATTTTTTTTTAAATCATGAATTTCCTTGAAAAGAGACCTGAGTAGTTTTTAGACCCTTGACAAGTTGCATGGTTGTGCTGTCAATTATGACATATTGTAATGAATAGTAATACAAATGAAACATCTGTTTGATCACTCACTGCCTACATCTGTTCTGTCACACTTGACACATTGAGCAGGCGTACATGAAAAATTCAAGGAAAATTTGTAAATGTGAGTGCAAAATCATGATTTTGAAGTATGAGCTGAGTTAAGGTGGCTGGAGCCTTTCAGGCTATACAACAGAAACAGTAGTCCCTCAATTGGGCCTTGGCCTACCACAGGCCCACTGATAATCGATCCATCTTTGCACATGCATCTTTGTGCTTTTAAGACAATGTAGAAAAGTAATTTTGTAAATTTGTATTTCATTATTTTAAAAAACGAATCCCAAATTTGTGCTCATCTTATTTTTTCAAATTCTGACATACGGATATGAGAAAATCAGAAATATCCCAGCTATTATGGAGCTCACATTCTAAAATATGGGTATGCAAATGTAAATCAAAAGGAAACAACTATTTCACTAAAATTTTCTATTCCAATTTGATCTTCATGTTCCAGTCAAAATCCAATAGTTTCATCAAGGTGGGGCCTAATACATTATTATAAAGGTTCTAATTATTTGCTTTTGCATCACTTTAGAAATGTAGCTTACTTACTGTTCTCAAAAGAAATGTAATATAGGCTGTTTAGTTGTACAAAACTCTTTGTTTAGGACCAGCCTCTTTCTCCATGTCATCTGCAAAGTTCCAGCGCAAGTACCATTTCACACTGTATCCCCAAACCCAGTCACAGGTGATTAACCCAGTGATGGGTACCTGACCCAAGCTGGCCAATGAGACTAATTGGTGCAATCTTTCAGGCTGAGGATGAATGATATTTGATCAGTCAGCCAGCCTTTGTAATAATGCTACATGTGTCAGTGAGTCTCACCAGTCATATCCTTGTGTGGAAGTGTCTGAGAAGCAGAGAAAGTCAGGTTTTCTTGAGTGACACAGAATAAAGTAATGAGAGAAAGGAACTAAGAAGTTTAAAAAAAGATTGCTGGTGTTACTTGAATTCTTAGCTCGAATTGTTCTGAGAACAGCTGCATTTCCTATTTACAGGTAGTATGAGACACTCGAATAAACCTACCAAATAATTTTGCCTAAGTTTGATTTAGATTTCAATATTTGTAAACAGTTTTCTAAATGATAAAAGCCACTGTGTATCACTGTATTCGTGTTTTTCAGAGAAACAGAAGCAGTAGGGTAAGCAGATGTACAAATATAGAGAATTATTTTGAGGAAATGGCTCACATGGTTGTGGAAGGTAGAAATCCAAAATCTGCAGGATAAGGAACACTGGATGTTGCAGCTTCAACTCAAATGCAGTCTAGAGCTCCGATTCTCTGTTCCTTTGAAGACCTCAGTCTTTTGTTCTATTAAGGTTTTCACCTGACTGGTCCACCCACATTGTGGAGGATAACTTATTAGTCAATATCTGTCAATATAAATGTTAATCATAACTTAAAACCAACAGTTATGCAAGAATTTGACCAATATCTGGGTGACGTGGTTCAGCCAAGTTGATGTATGAAATTAAAGAGTTTCAATCATATTTAGTAAATATTTGAATTTGCTGTTATTGCATTGGACAATATTTCTTGGCACACTTACATGAGCAATCAACCTTTTACAAACATGAAAAGGTAATTCAGTAGATGAATGATGGTCTTTTAAATAAATTGCATTATAACAATTGGATATCCAGATTCAAATCTATGAGCTTTGATTCATATCTCATATACAAAACTTTATCCAAGATAGATTATACAAACTGCTCAATGAAAATACAAGAAAATATTCTTTCTGATTTTAAGTTAGAGTTCTTCAATCCAACACCAAAATGCAATTCAAAAATAAATGGAACTTTCAAAATTGAATAATCTCTTCTCTCAAAGGTGCTGTTAAGGAAAAGTTATGCAATGAACAAAGAAAATAAGTGCAAAGCATATATCTGGTAAGGGACTTATATCCAGAATAAAAAAGGAACTTTCAAAATGCAGTTAGAAAGGAAAACAATGTTTTAAATGGGCAAACATTCTAAAAAAAAAAAAAAATAAAAAAAAAAAAATAAATGGGCAAACATTTTAACACACAATTCATCAGAGGAAAAAACAAACAGATGACAAACACATGAAATGCTTTATATCATTTCTCATTTGGGAAATGCAAAATTACAACCATGAGGAGTTTTTATTACAAGCTTGTTAGAATAGTTAAAATTTAAAATACCAATCTTATTAACTGATGGCAAAGATGTATAGGAACTTTGATGTTTACATTCTGATTTTGGGAAACTAAAATAGAACAACTTCTTCAGAAAACAGCTTGGCAACTTCTTTAGAAAGAAAACATACACTTACATATGATTCAGTGGTTCTTATTCTAGTCTCTACCTAAGAAGAAAGAAAGCGTATATTCAAATAAAGGTATGCATAAATCCTCCTAGAAGCTTTATTTCCAATACTATCAACTTAGAAACCACCCAAATGTCTATCAGCAGAAGAATATATAAAGAAACCAGTATACTCATACAGTGGAATAGTATTCCATAATAAAGAAATGAAATATCTATGTAGCAACATTGAGGAACCTGTAAAGAATCTACTAAGTAGTAGTATCAAAACTAAAGGCGTATATGCTACTGGCTTGTATTTATGTATTGTTCAGAAAGTGAAAACTAATCTATGCTGACAGGAATCAAAACATGGATTGTCTGAAAATGTGAAAAAGCAGATAATAGGGGATCACAAATGAGCATTGGGAATTTTTTTGGATGATGGATATATTCATTCTTTTATTTGTGGTGGCTTCACAAGAGTATCCATATGTCAAAAGTTACCAAATTATATTTCTAAAATATGTACAACTTGAATACATTTATAACATCTTAACAAAATTGTTTCAAAAGGAACAGATAAAGATTATTTAATTGACTCATCAAGAGATGATGAGTGCCTGAATTAGGGCATTAACAGAGATCATGGAAAGATGAATGAATCAAATATTATTTGAAGGCGTGCAAAGCCAGTATCCCTGTATGAAGTGAAGGAAATAACTGGGTAGCTGATGGCTCCTAGGCTTGAGGCTTGAGAATCTGACTCAGTTGTTGATGCACTTCAAAATACTTAGTATTTAGAGCTCAAGATTCTATGAAAAGATATCAGTAGTATTTAACAGAGCAATGAGAAGCTCATGCAATAGAAACTTCCCAGGGCAATTTTTGTTCTCTCCACCCTTGAGTGGGTGGTTAGGTTGGTTTCTCTCTCATCCCCTGTCTGTACAACCTGTTCACCCTCCACTCTTCTTTGTCCCCTTCCCCCTTCCTCTCTCTCTCTTTTCCATCTCCTTTTTGTCCCCCCACCATCCCCCTCTCGCTCTTCCCCCCTTATCCCCTCTCTTTTTCCCACTCTTTCCCCTCTTTCTCCTCTTTCTCCCTCCTTTCCTCCGTCCCTCCTCTCCTCCTCCCCCTCCTTCTCTTCCCCCTCTTCCCTCCCTCCTTCCCTCCCTCCTCATTCTCTCCCTCTCCTCCCTTCTCCTTCTCTCCATCTTCTCCTCCCTCCAATCCCTCTCTCCCTCTCTCCATAATTTTTCTATATTAGAAATTATTTGGAAATTAACTTCTAAACAGGAGACTTGAAAAATCACCCCACTAATATTGGGGAATATAAATCAGTCATTTTTCCCATTCTTCCTTGAGGGAAAATGAGAATTATAGCAACCTTAAAATATTGATATTAGTTAGGGCAGATCGAGGGACTGTATTTGTGTGACCCTATTCTAAACCACTAAGTGCATCATCCTGTAATGTGGGTAGTAGCAACATCAGTTATAGAAAATGGAATGGACTCAGAGTGGTTGAACACACAAATGGTTGGGATGATATTTAAACTACTTCTGACAACAAAGTTTATGTTCTTTTCTCTAGAGTACAGAACATCCTCCAAGATTAAAGCATAAAGTTTAAACTACATTTTTAACACGTCTCCTGTGCAAAGCAGTAGTGAAAATAGCAAAGACCTTAGTGACATGTCTTACAGAGGGTTCATGTTAGTTTCAAGCTTCCCAGAAGCTTGATAATTCGTGTAAAGGGCATATGTACAGAGTTTTACAATTCATGAGTAATTGTCATGAACAGATAATTTAATAGCTAGAGCTATTTTTAACCTTCGACACATTTATCATAGATTTAGAGTGTGTTATTTTCTTTAAGGTTATTATATGTACACATGATATATAAGCATTTAGGTTTCAATACTAACTAAAAAGCCCTTAAACTACTATTATTTGTACTATAGAATCCAGGGCTTTACAGTTAGAAGGACAACTAAGAGAAAATACACATTTTTAATTTATGAAGAAGTGAAAATAAAAATTCATTAATATCACATACAGGCATGTGAACAGGGAACGTGATTATTTGTTCATATGTTTTCCCATTTCAGTACAGAAAATACTTACTGGTCTATAAACATTTAAAGTGTTCACTAAGTGATTCAAAATTTGGAGAGAGGAATTGGGTTTGTGTGTATTGATATTATCTTTAATAATTTTCTATTAATACTGTGAGCTCTTCTGAAATTTACACTCAAGAGCCATAATACATTTGTTTTATTAAGAACTAAAACTGTTTCAAATAATTATGAGACTAGATTGTTCATCACCATTTTCCTGAAGATAGCATAAAATTCTTGCTAGTTAGTGGGAGTCAGTACTTACTGGGGTTTGATTAAGAATATTTTATGTTTATATGTAAAAATAATAAGCAGCTGTTAAACCACATCTTTCACATAAATTGGGAAGTAGGAAAATGATTTATAATGTAAGAAGATAAAAGAGTGTTGCAAAATAATATTTCCAATGTTACCAAAATTTCATTAAAGCAAGCTGTTAGTAAAAATGTTAGATAGAAATACATAAAATGTAATGGTGGTTATCTCTAGATGGAGTGATCGAGGATTCTGTTAGCTTTCTGTCACTGTGACTGGATACCTAGGAATAATTAAAGTAGGAAAGAGGAGAGGCACACTTCTAGTGACCTACTTCCATCAGCTGGGCCCTACCTGCTAATGGCCCAGCCAGCTGTGAACCCCTCTAAGGACTGGTCCATTGATGAAGTTACGACCCTCGCAATTCAGTTGCCTGTGTAGGTCTGACTTTTGACTTTTATTGTATTAGGGGATGAAACCTTCAACAGAATGAGACTTTTGGGTGATATTTAGATGGCAACAGTAACAGGTTATACTCAATTTCCTCTGTATGATTTACTTTTGTTTTCCTACACTGTCATAGTAAGCTTGTAGTTATATTCAGAAAAATACTTGAAAGAGATTTATTAAATATCTAAAGTTACATATGAGCTTCTGGAAAAATCTTTTCTCCTGTCGTGCTGTAGGTGAGGCTTAAACCAGAAAAATGTTACTAGTCATTTTTAGCATAATTATTTATCTCACAGGGTAGCATTATTAAGGAAAATATATATTGAAATAAATTTCCTCACCTCGTATCAATTTGCATGACTCAAACTTCACCCTCAAAATGTTCCACCTGGAACGCTGGGAAGTATTAGTGATGAAGAGCTAGCTCAGCATGTGCAGTTCTCCAGATTCAATCCCCAATGCCAGGAATAGAAAAAAAAATTCTCTAAGTTCTATCTAGATGGGAGCAAACAAATTTTCTGTCATTTAGGTTACAATTTTGGAATGTACTTTTCCTATTCAAATTGGAATTTGATACACATATGAAAATTGTATTTTCTCATAAAAAGAATTTTCATTTTGTGTAGTTTACAGAGCATCTTCTACTTACTGCTCCTAACTTCTGCTTTGAGAATTTTATCGCTGGCATGGCAAGGTTTCAGAATATCTTCTTACGCAGTAAAGGGAAATATGAGGGCATTTACTAATGCTCTAATCAAGGAAAATAAGACTGGAATAAATCCTAAAATGTGGACAAAACATCGAGTAAATTAACATAGTCTACCCCCTGCACTTTTCATAACGCAACTGTTTCTCATTTCTAGCTGAGCTGGGCTTGATCTAGAAGACCAGCAGGGTTTTTCTGTTTGCTTGCTTGCTTGTTTTCAGTGCTGGGGATCGAACTGAGGGGCTTGCGCTTTGTAGTCAAGCGCTGTACCCCTGAGCTAAATCCCCAACCCCAAGGCCAACAGTTCTTGCATAGATTTTTCTGGCTATACTGAATACATGTCTGTTAATATTCATAAACATAGTAGACTCCTTTGGGGAATTAAAATATGTGTAGAATAGGTAGAACAGTGACTGTGAAAGTTTTAGAAGGATAACACTATTTGACTTATATTTTTCAAGTCTAAGTGAACAAATTTAACAAGCTATTGTTAATAAGGACCCATAACTAATCACATCACTTTTATAATTTACTCTACTGGAATATCTGATCCAGTAATTCACACAGCTCTAAAATTCTGTCATTCTCATCTACATTTTTAGCAGCAAGTTTGAGCCTAAATCGTACATTTGAAATAATTTTAAGAATTGGTGTATAAAGAATGCCATATCTTCTTAATCACCCAGTTTATGTATTTAATGTGTCTGTTAGATTGCAATAATGAAATATTCAGTTGCTTAATTCCAATGGGAGATTTTTTGGAATTCCACAACTGAAGTCTATAAGCTGCTTTGAAGATTTAGGAGACACTTACTCTTTTAAATCCCTCCCTGTGAGGATAGATGAATTGTTTTATGTGGCATGTTTGTAAAAATTAGACTTCTCAAATAGCATTTTATCAGTGTCTCCAGGCTTTATTTCAGTATTCTAGTTGTCAGTTAGAAACAAATCCTCTAAGGAAAGTATCATTAAATGCTTCCTCACATCGCATGTCCCTCTATTTATATTTTAATAGCAGTTATTCTAAGGTTATGGAGCTGCCCTATTGCAAATTCTACTGTAATCCAACAGAGTAAATAACATAACTGAGACTGCTAGAACAGTGAAGATTGAATGTGAGTTTTTAATTTCTATAGCACCCTTAAAAGAAATCCTTATAGAAAAATTACAGCCCCTCGGTTCTCCTTGCAAAACCAGGAGTCATTCATTTATCTCTATTTCTTGTTCAGGCAACTAACATTTCTCACCTTGATTACTGCAAAGGACTCTTAAATGGTGTCTCAACACCAGCCTATCATTCACCTAATCTGACATTCACACTGCAGCTAGGGGATTAGGTGGAAGTCTCAGGTACTTACTCTGCAGAAAGTGATTGAATGACCACAGCAACTGCAGACTCACTAGTATCTAAAACCTCCTCATCTAAATGTGCTGCCTATCCCTACAGAGAGAGACTCACCTGTCCCTCTATCTCAGCCCGCCAGTCAGGAAGATTCCATGAATCCATCAGAGACTGTCTTGCTTCTGAAACTCTGACAGGTACAAATGCATGAAAATGGGGCCAGGTGGAAGTGCAGAATGGCAAGGAAGACAATTCATGGGGCACAATCATAAAGTTGAATCCCAGCTGGAGCACCTTTAGCTGCACTAGGGAGCAGGTTTTGATCTCGCCGTTTCCTTCTAAACTAAGTATCCAGTACTTACATGATAGTTCACGCTTGTAAAGTGCGCAGAATCTTGCCTGGCATTTAGGGAGCATTGCATGATCATTATTGTCATTATTTCACTTATCCTGACCGTTTTTCCCAGCTCTAGTGCCTTAACTTTCATTTACTCCATTTAGCACTCATCTTAGATGTTATTCTTTTGTGCATTTCTCTCTCTCCCTCCTTCCCTCCCCATTAGATCGAATTCCTTGGTCATTTTTACACCGTGTATTTATCTCTGTGCTCATACTGCGTGGCAGTACAAAGTGTTACATTCCTAAATAGTTGTAAATTTGTGTAAACAAACTGTTTCTGTTGCTCATTTTCAGTGCAGTTCTATATTGTATGAGAAAGTAAATACTTATGATTACATGAATAAGGGCTTTAGTAATACCATTTATTAAAATTATTGAAAAAAAATGAGCCTCTAGAAACACTCATATATACATATGTACCATTAGCGGACCACTGGTGAATATGAGTGGCTATGTACAGTGTGAATGTATGCTTGTGTGTGTCTATTATGGAACAGATGTCATTATCAAAGATGTCCAAGGCTAACTCTATGTGAAAACAGGAATTATGAAATATTTATAATGTCCAAACAAAAAGGGAAGAAAGTCACTATATGGAAAACTTAGATACACAGCTGAATTCTCACTTTATTGAAAACATGAAAAAAGTTAGAAATGTGCTTTGCTGAAAATATCACTTATGTATTACTTAGATTTTTGCCCCTCTTCTGAGTCCCTCAACAGAATTCTTCTGAACCAGTCTATTACATTTTTAATACAAAGGAAAAATACTTCTGAGAAATTAAAATGTTTATTGGTAATAGTAACAGGATAAAAAGAAATTTTAGATGCATACCACTGCCTCTTGAAATAAAAAGAGATGTATATACATACATAACCATACATTTTCAGATACATGCACCTGGTTTTCCAAGGACTTTCAGTCTTCCAAAGTACACACATTGAAGATGTTAATTTCCTTGTAACGATTCTCCATATGTGCTATGTCATCATCTCCCTTGAGTCTGATTAGCAATAACCTAAAGTACAACGTGACCATATTCCATAACTTTGTGTCACTTTTTTTCCAAGAGTCCCTTTCTTAATACATTGATTCAGTATGATTTATTTTTTTTTTTTAAATCTCACTTCAAAATTCTACTCTGCCATCTAGCAGTCATTACCTCTCTGTCAAGTGGACGTCACTGGAAGCACTTTTGCTTTGCATCACTACATGTGCTAAAACTTCTGGTACTTCAGTGAGATCAAGGGAGAAGTAAAACGGTATCTCCATAAATAACTTTGGCACTTTACTTTTTGGCTTTGGACATGGTGATATAGTTCATCTTGTCTGTGGGCACAGTGTAGTTGTGTACTGCCTAATGTGTCATGATAGAGCTTCCCAGACTTTTCCTCTAGACTTTCTTTGTCCTTAGAGCGATTTACCCCTCAGAGGGTGCCCGCAAGCTTCTCTCCTCTAATATACACCCCAAGCATGAGCTGTCCAAATAAATCCTATGCACAGTCTGGAATAGGCATCTGTTAGGAACTTGGAATTCTAATGGAATATTCTTGGATGCTGGTGACCCGACTGCTCACTATGTGTTCTTTCTATGCAATTCACTTTCGTTTTCCAGTAACACCAATGGAGAAAGTCATCAATCCTTTGACTAAAGAGACTTTATAAGAAAACTAAAATTCTAGGTACTTCTCATAAAGTTGTCCTTCTTTCATTTATACTAGCAGCTCATGATAGAAGATGTCGCAGGGCTGGCAGTGTACGGGGAGGAGCATTACAAGATCAGAGGTTTGAGCTGCTCAGTAAGGACACCAGTGTAGTGACTGATCCCTGATGAAAGCGGTTTACCAAACACAGAGCGAGAGACAGTTAGAGCCCTCTGACCTCAATTCATAGACTTAGAGACAGTTCTTGAAAACAAGAAAGACCATACTGAATAGTTTGCTACAATTATAGCCGAACTGTAGCTATGCATATTAAAGAGGAAGAAATTCAACAAACTTTCCAGGGATAGCAACATCAAAATCAAACCTTAAAGTCTGATTTAATGTTAATGGTTAGCATAACACAGCGATGAGAAAGGTAGTATTGAGGCAGATGGCTACATATACCAACAGACCTGTACTCTTGTGTAAAATAAATATGACCACATTAAGTTATGGCAGTGAATCAATGACTTGTATAAATCACTATGAATGTCTAAATTTATATGGTGTTTCTCCTGTTTATTATAATTGTTCTACTGATTACTCTTTGTCCCCCATCATTGGCCCTGCGCTGAAAACATAAGGCCCTTAAGGGCTCTCACTGCCTTGGATGCCTATACAGCATCCCTGTCTGTGGGTTCTTGTCCATCCTATTAAATGCCAGAATCATGCCTAAAATTCTCTGCATGGTAACTAGCTAGCAAGTGTTTAATGGGTATTATCTATGAAAAAAAAAACCCAACAAATTCCCATTTTTAATAAAGTTCAAGATGAAACTTCAACCATCAGTACTGGGTTAACGAGGAGGGCTTTCTGTAGATTTATAATGCTCCTTAAGTACCAACCCTAGAAATGTCATCTGTGGAAAGGAAATAGAACTACCTCATGTCATCATAAGTTCAGAAATTTCCATAGAAAGTAAAAACAAGCAACTGACAATAGAAATAAAAATGGAAGCAGATTGGTCTAAATGGAAACTCTTTAAAATTAAAGTACTATAAATGAAGGAAAATTGGAGGGTCGCAAGCCCTTGGGTATTAAGTTTTGACTCTGCTAGCAACCAGTTGTATAATCTCAAATCTATCATTTCCTCTCCTTGAAGAGAAATAATTATATCTGAGTTACTACCCCATAGAGCTGTAGGAAAATTACACATGGTGATATGTGGGAAGATACTGGGAAGAATGTAAAGATATTTACAGATACAGTCATTAACAACAATTTTCATTACCATCCTCTCACAGTTCTGACAGTGTTTACCAATTTCACTCTTTTATATTTTTGCATCCCAGGAATGTTGGAATTTATACATAGAATAATACTTAAACTCTGTAAGTATCACACACATAATAAACACGAAAAGATCACTTATTTTCAATATATTGTGATTTTTCATTAATTCCCATGCTCGACCATACATCCTTATTAATCGTTTAGTCAGTTTTGCGTCACCAGTGCCCAAAATATGGTAAGGACTTTACATGGTCAGTGAACTGATTTATTATCGATAATTACATTAATAAACTCTAGCATCAAAGTAGAAACATTAGGCTTCACAGTGGAACAGTATAGAAGGTTAACATTCAGAAGCCACCGCAAACTCATAAGCTAAAATTAAAGCAGGAATAAATATATAATGCGCTTTTTTGTAGGTTTACAAGATTTTTCCAAGAAGAAATATATTTCTGTGTTTACAGGCTCTTCCCCAGCCCTCTGCAGTTGGTGCATAGTGAGCTGGCATGTATGAAGAGCCTGCTGTAATAAAATTACAAGGGCTTCTGCCTATAAAATTTTATATACTTCAGACTTCAGATCTGCATTACTTTGCAGATGCAATGCATTTTTTTTCATAACTTGGTGGTTAAAAAAAAGGAACTTCAGAAAAAATCTGTAAGTTCTTGGATTTGCTATGGTGAAGAAAAGACTCTGTAGGCCAAAGTCTTGAACGCAAATCATTACAAAGGGATATTTATTACTTCAGTAAAAAGTGCTCTAAATTAAGGACTTCTGCAGTATATAAAATCTTATGGCCCAGGGATCTTATATGCTGATCACACTGCTTAAATTCTCCACCAACATGCAAGAGGAGTGCGTTTAAGTATGTATATCACATACAGTATTTGAAAATTCAGATTGAAAACTCAAATTCATTATCAAGCTGAAAATTTGTTTAAATATCTATCTCTCAGTCAATGGCTTCTCTTTAATAAATACGAAATTCTCGTCAGAACAACGTATTTTGAAAAAACTCTTATAATATCACACGATAATAGGTTGATACAAAACCACCTAAAATTTTAGGCAAAGATGTGCTTATTGAGTTCCAAAATCATTTGTGTTTTAGGACTGTAGTTCAAGGAGGGATAAAATGTGTCTTTGTTCATTTGGTCATCTCTTTTGTTCAGCTTAGCCCAGAGACCTAAAAGCTGCCCACACGGTGTGGTAATTCAGCGCCTCTGCACCTTCAAAGGGGCAGGTTTTACCACAGACATCCTAGGTCCTCGTGGCCGTTGGCAGCATCAGTGCATCTGATGTCCTGACCCAAAGGACAAAAAAATGACTGACGGTGGAACATCTTCCACCACATAAACAGTTTCAATAATATTTGAGGTTGAAACAACTAGTTAAGACTGCAGCAGTTATTTTTGTTTAGTACAAAACTGTGCTATTTTGAAAAGCCCTTGTGAAAATGTAAAGTCATTAGTTTTTTTAGTAAAGATATCTTAATTGTGTTTTTATTATTCTAAATCAATTATTCCTAAATTAGCCTGAAAAAAGATCATATTGAAAATCTAGATTATCTTTCTTAAAAACATGTGTATTTATTACTTGTTCAAAACTTTGATCATTAGCTTTGTTTATTGCTGATAGACAGGCATAGAATTGATTTTGTTTACTGAATATTTTTATAGAAATTTCACTAAATCCAGTTATCAACTCCAATCATGTTATCTGTAATTGAAGAAAATTATATTCCTTCCCTTTTGTTCTTACTCATTCATCTGTGCATGCTTTATTGTGCTAGCTAAAACTACCAGTATTACAGCCTATGAACTCTCTGATAGCAGATACTATTGTCGTTTTACTGTAGTTGTTACTTTTCTTTCCAGACCTTTTATATGCCTGATACAATCCCTTTATATGCCTGATTCCTAATTTTTATCATAAATAGATGTTAAATTTAAAAATCTTTATTAAAATAATCACATTTTCTGCATATTCAGATACTGTGGTGAATTCTATTGATGTTTCATTGTTACCCTAATCTCATTTTTCTAAAATAAGACTCACTTGGCACACTAAAAGTATACTCTTTTTGAAAATACATTGGCGTATTTGATTTGCTGTCATTTTCTTTAGTATTATCACACACACACACACACACACACACACACATATATACACAAACACATGTAAAGGAATGTGGCTTTTAATTCAGTTAAATAGTCTTACTATTTAAGGTTATACTGGTATAGTAAAACTAATTGAAAGATAATCCTTCTTTCTGTGTTCTTTGATAGTATTTTTTTAACGTTTGTGTTGTCTACTTTTCAAGTGTCAGGTGGAATTCAGAGATAAAGCCACTTAGATCTGAAATGTGTGTTGTGGGAAGGCTTCAAGTTACATATTCACTTTATGTGACTGGTAAGACACTAGTCACGCTTTTCATTGTAGTTTTTAAAAATCATTATTGGTATATGTGGTATACATAATGATTACATACGTTTGGGGGAATTGGTAAATAGGTATATCGCATCTTGATCATTTTTATCCCTCTTCTGCCTGCCTCACTTTCTCATCTCCCACCTTCCCCAGAACGCTTCCCATCTCCAGGAGTTCTACCTCCCTATTTGCTGTCATCTCTTTTATTACTTGTTCTTTAAATTTTTTATATTTTGTATTCTTTAATAAGAAAAAAACATGCTATATACATTTCTTTACTGGAGGGTGCTGGGGATTGAACTCAGGGCACTGTCCTTGCTACGCAAGTGCTCTACCACTTGAGCTAAATCCCCAACCCAAAACATGCTATATTTAGCCTTCTGTGTCTGACTTATTTCACTTACAATTGTGGGCTCGACATCCAACTATTTTCCTGTGATGATTCAAATATACTCTTTTTTATGAATATAGTTTTTAAAGTTCATGGTAGGTATTTTTACTGGAGAAATAAAATCTCAGTGTCTTGATTTGCATTTCTCTAGCGGTCAGAGATGCTGAACATTTTTCTTTTTATGTACTTAGGACCATTTGCGCTTCTTTTGAGAAGTGCCTGTTCATTTCAGTTGCCCATTTGTTGATTGTCTTTTATTTTTTCAAGTCTGATATTTTTACCTCGTTATACATGCTGGTCTTCTGTCCAAGGAGTAACTTGCAAACATTTTTACCCTTTGTGTAGGTTGTGTCTTCATCCATTGGTGGTTTTCTTTTCTGTATAGAAGCTTTTAAATTTGCTGTAAGTTGATTCATGTTATTACTTGTTGTGCAATAAGGGTTCTGTTCAAAGAATCTTGCCTTGGTCTGTGTCTTTCAAGAGTTTTACCAGTTTCATTTTCCAGCAAAGTAAGTCTTTCCTATATATATATATATATATATATATATATATATATATATATATATATATATATATATACACACTTTGCTGGAAAATATATATATAGGAAAGACTTTGCTGGAAAGGTATTTCCATGTTTATATATATATATATATATATAAATTATACCTTTGATTCATTTTGACTTGATTTAGTCAGGGTGAGAGAGAGGGGGTCTAGATTAATTCTTCTGCATGTGGATAACCAATTTTCCTAGCACCATTTATTAGAAGTTATCTTTTCTCCAGCTTGTGGTTGACCCCTTTGTCAAAAGGCAGATGGCTAAAGGTGTGTGGAGCTGTTTTTGCATGCTCAGTTCTATTCCACTCATCAACATGTCTGTTTTTGTGT
The DNA here is from genome assembly GCA_004026905.1 of Hystrix cristata. NCBI lineage: Eukaryota > Metazoa > Chordata > Mammalia > Rodentia > Hystricidae > Hystrix > Hystrix cristata. The sequence continues at coordinate 24,073 of PVJO010000046.1, read as the reverse complement.
GAGTGTCAAACTGTATTTATTATTGTAGCTTGGTAGTAAACTGGAAATCTAGGATTGTGAGGCTTCTTGGTTTGCTGTCTTTTCTCAACATTGCTTTGGTATTCTACATCTATTCTCAGTTTGTATAAAGTTTTAGAGTCTTTTTTTCTAGTTCAGTGAAAAATACTGTTGGTATTTTCCTTTTAAGTGCATTAAATCTGCAGATCATTTTTTGTAATGTGGCCATTTTGATAAGGCTGCTGCTGCCTATCTAGGAACAGGGAAGGTATTTCCATGTTTTAATTTCATTTTTAGTTTCTCTTTTTTTTCAGAGTATTATAGTTTTCTTTATAGAGGTTTTCACTTCCTAGGTTAATTCCTGTATATTTAAGTTATTTCAAGCTACTGTGAATGGGATTGTTTTCCTAATTTCGTTCTGGTGGGTTCATTGTTGGTTTGCCGAATGCTATTGATTTCCGTGTGTTAATTTTATAACCTGCCACATTGCTAAAATTGTTTATTAGTACTAAGTGTTTTCTGGTGAAGGTTTTTTGGGTCTCCTATGTAAAGGATCACATTGTCTACAAATAAGGATACTTTGACCTCTTTTTTTTTTTCCTGTTTGTAACCCTTCCATCCCTTTCTTTTGCTTCATTGCTCTGGCTAAAGATTCGAGCCCTCTATCAAACAGAAGTGAGAGTGAACACCTTTGTCTTGCTCCTGACTTTAGAGGGAATGCCTTCAGGTTCTCCCCATTTAGTATGATAGTGTCAGTGGGTTTGTCATAAATGGCATTTTCAGTTTGAGGAAAGATCCTCACATACACACACACACACACACACAGACACACACACGTATATACACACACACATATAGAGTTTTTTGCCTTGGATGCCTACTGGATTTTATCAAAGGCTTATACTTTATTTATTGAAGGCTTATATTTTATTTATTGAAATGATCATGTGATACACCTACTTCTAAGTGATGTATTTAATGTATCGATTTGCATGTTGTACCATTCTTTCCTCCCTGGGATGAAGCTGACTTGGTCATGATGTGTGATCTCTGTGCTGATTTGTTGCATTCTATTTCCAAGTGTCTTGAGGTTTTTGCGTCTATGTTCATTAAGCTGTTTGGGCTGTAGTTTTCTTTTATGTTAAGTCTGTCTTATTTTAGTATCAAGATAATACTAGTTTCAAGGAAATACTTTGTCAGTGTGCTTTCCTATTCAATTTCATGGAAGAGTTTGACAAGTAATAGGATGAGTTTTCCCCCAACTTTTGTAAAATTCAGCAATGTATCTACGCATGCTTGGCTGTTTCTTAGTGTGTAGGCTTTCTATTACTGCCTCTATTTAATTGCCTGTTATTGTTCTATTCAGAGTTTTTATATTTTCTTGGTTAAATTTTGGTAATTCGTAGGTGTCTGGGAATTTATCCGTTTGTTCTAGATTCTCCAGTTTATTGGAATGTAAGTTTTCACAATAGTTTCATATAATGTTCTGGATTTCATTGAGGTCCATTGTGATTTCACCGTTTTCATTTCTAATTGCATTGATATTTCTCTTTGACTCTTGTTTTGTTAAGTTTGGAAAGTTGTTTACCCATCTTTTTTATCTTTCCAAAGAACCAACTTTCGATTCTTAAGTACTGTTGTTTTTCCAGTCTAAATTTTAGTAATTTCTGCTCTGATGTGTATAATTTCTTTCCTTCTACAATTTTTGAATTTGTATTTCTCTTGTTTTTCAAAACCTTGACCTGCATCATTGGATAATTTATCTAAGCTTACTCTATTTTCTTTTTTTTTTGGGGGGGTGCTTTGTTTTTATTTTTTATTAGTACATGTTTGCAGTACACAATGATTATATTCCTTGTGGAAAGTTGGTACAACCACATAATACATCTTAATTCTTTTTTTAATCCCCTTCACTTCACTCCCATCTCTTGGTCCTCAATCCATTTGAGAAAGAATTATCTCCCTACTTCCTATTATATATTATTTGGCTCTTTATTTATTTTTTTTGTTTTGTCCTATAAGAGAAACCATGTGATATTTAAGCTTGTGTGTCTGGTTTATGTAACTTAATTTTGTGGTCTCAAGGTGCATTCGTTTTCCTACAAGTGACTGTAGTATATCATTGTTATGTCACGTTGTCCTCCACTGTGTGTACCTTACCTCTTAAAAATGCTTCCGTTGTGTTGCATGGGTGTTAGTATGTTTTGCTGCCACTGTCATTTGCATCTACAAATTTTTAAATGTTTCCTGATTTCTTCTGTGACTTCTTAACTATTCTAGGGTATATTATTCAATCTCTATATGTTTGTTTGATTGCTGTGGCTTCTTTTGCTTTTGATTTCCAGTTTCATTCTGCTAGATCCAAAAGTATGCAAACTATTATTTCAATTATTTAGTATTTATTTTAGCATGTTTTATGACCTAAAATCTGTTCTTTTTTGGAGAAAATTCCATATGTTGCAGAGAAAAATGTGTGTTCTGTTGCTGTTGGATGAAGTTGTTTGTAGATATCTGTGAAGTCCATTTGTTAAATGTGTGATTCAGCTGTAGTAGTTCTTTGTTGATTTTTTTTGGGGGGTGGCGTCTGGTTGACCTATTTATGGGGGTATTAAAGTCTCCCATTTTGACTGTATTGATGTCTATGCTTTTTTTGCCCAGTTGTTTTTGTTTAATGAAACTGAATGTGTTGATATTTGAGGACTATATATTTACATTTGTTTAATCTTCTTATTTAATTATTCCCCTTACCAGTGTGTGGTGAACTGCTTTGTCTCTTCTGGTCAGTTTCAGCTTGAGGTCCACCTTTGTGTGAAAATAGGATAGCTATTCTTGTTTGTTTTTTGGCTCTGGTTGCATGGAGTCCCACTCTCCATCCCTTGAGTTATATCGGTCTACTGTGGTTGAGGGTGCCCCCCCTCCAGTCTGGCAGTTTGTGTTTTTTGATTTGGGAGTTAAGATCATTAACACCGATTTATTATTGAAATATATTTACTGAATTATGTCATGGCACTTTTTCCAGTGCTGATTCCTTTATTTATTTTTCCTTTTGTCTAACTACTAACCTGGTTAGATGTATGTTTCTTATTTGGGCTCTTTGGTGTGCTGCTCTTACCCTGTCTGTTGAGGATTTGTGTAAGTGTTTTCTGCAATGCTGGTTTTGTAGTCCTAACTTTCTTGAAATTCTCGTTGTTCTAAAAAGTCTTTATTTCTCTGTCAATTTTCAAAGATAAATTTTTAGGATATAGTGATATTGGTTGGCATCTGTTTTCTCTTAAGGCTTAAAAACTCCAAGCACTCCTGGACTTTAAGGTTTGTATTGAGAAAGCAACTGATGTTCTGATAGGCTTCCCTTTATATGCTACTTGAATTGCTTTCAGTAGTCTCTATTTATACTGAATTTCTGGAATTTTTACCATGATGTGTCATGGGGAGGTTCATTTTGTGTTTTGATTCTTTGAGTTTCTAAAGACTCATTATCTGGATATTGTATTTCCTTAGATTTGGAAAATTTTCTGCTATAATTTTGGTAAGTCTTTTGGTTAATCTTTCATTAACTCCTATAATTTTAAATTAACAGACTCTTTTCTCTGTGTAGTCTAGTAGCTTTTGGATCCCGTTTCCATGGTTTCTTGTCTTAAACTCTTGACAGTCTTTCCTTGGACTGGTTGTTCCTGTAGGCCACACTTGCAATTGAATTTTTCCTATTCAGAATTTCTACTTTATTTCTTTTTATAATCTATAGTGCTTTACAAAACTAGTTTTTATATCTTGCGATGTCTTTATTCAGTCAACTTTTTATTTGTATATTCTTTCAACTCCTCAAACATTTTATTGATTAGATCATTTTTCTGTTTATTTACATGTTCTTTTAGCTCACTGAACATCTTATGGATTTGGTTACTTTTTCTTTCTTTTCAGATATTTGAAACATTTTGTTTTTGAATTCTTTACCTGCAACTTTTTTCACTTTTGTAGTCAGGAGATCAGTTTTGGGGGAGTTAACAATATTTGAAGGTGTCTTCTTGGCTTCTATTCTCAAATTTCTATTGTATTTGTTCTTAGGGTTGATGAACATTGTTCAGTAGCTCTTTTGCTACTTTGGAGATTTATTCAGTGGCTGTAAGTGTTCCTTTGATGTGCCTTGGCTTTGTTTATATTTTGGTGTTCATGAGCGTATTGAAACCTACTTACTGTAATAGGATCAGTCACGTTCACTGCCTTGAAAGGAGAAAGCAACTACCAGTTACTTCAGCTCTGTGCTCTTCAGCTTCCCCCTGCTTCCCACCCTCCAAGTGCTGCAGAGCTAGGTGTACTAGTTTGGAATCCATCCACCTAGCCACCCAAGACTGCTGAGCTCAGGACTCATGTGAACTACCTCACATTGACTACAGAACCAACTATATAACAATCTCGTAAATTAAAAATTGATTTAAGAATCTCACACTTTGTTCCATAAGCCAGAAAGACAATTAAATAGTGCTGATGACAATAGACTATAATGTAGAGGATGATGGAAGGAGAAAGAAAAAAGCAGAGGGAGAAAATTCTTCAGAGTGAAGGGAAGAAGAAAAAGATATGACAGTAAATGAAAGAAAAAGTGGATCGGACTTTGGTTATTTCAGATGGTTTGCAGAGTTGTATGTGGATACAGAGAAAAGGCACAAGATGGAATTAAATATAAATGAAGATTGGGAGAAGTGTAAGGTCCGAAAAACTTAGCATCATGATAAAAACTGTGTTTGAATCCTCTATGCACAATTTATATTGACGCTTAATCTGACATGACCATGGAATATACCATCTAAAGCACTCATTCTTATTCTGTTTTACATATATAAACATTATATGTATATGCATTGTATGTATATACAGGTATACATACATACGCATACAGGTAACAGGAGAGGACAAGAAAAAAAGGAATATACACATACAAAGACACAAAAGTAAGGATTCTGCTCAGCCCTGTTTGTACTTGGGTCTGAATATGACCAGTGTGCTCTTCCCCATATTTCAAAACTGGAAAGACGTTGCCTTGTAGCTCTTGCCGGGGCCCAGCTCCCGTCCTCTGTGCTTGTGACTAGGAGGTTGAGCATTTCCATGGTGCTTGAGGAGATTCCCCTGCAGCAGTTCGTTCTCTGCCCTGCCCATACCTGAAGAGACTTGAGGTTCTGGGTGTGCTTTGATGCCTGATTGTCACTCACTCTGCAGGCAGACTGTGTGTTTTCGGCTGCAGTCTTGTGGACATGACTAGCCAGAGGCTTTTGTCTTTATGTTATGACTGGACACCTTCAGTTGTATTGGACAGAGGAGGGCCCTGTGACTGGTGAAGCACTTATCTGCTGATCTCTGGAGAGACTTTCTCCTTCTCCATTCATTTCCCTGTGTGCTAATCCCTGAATGTACTTATGCCTGCTTTTTCCAAGCTTCCGTGGGTAAGCATGCTGTGAGGCACCTTCTAACTCTGCTGCTCATCTTGTGCATTCTGTCTTCGCTAAACTCTGCCCAAGCCTTTCAAAAACTCTGCACCCAGCTGCGAAAATAATGGAGTCCAGGATTGATAGAGGAGGTCCTTTCTGTTTGGAATTCAGTAGCATACTGAGCCAACGGGAGGGAGCTTGCAGGAGTCCTGAGCTCAGCAGTTTTGGTGGCTAGTGGATGGATTCCGAAGTGCTACCCCCAGCTCTGCAGCATGCAGAGGGTAGGCAGCGGGAGGGAAAGACCAGGTGCGCAGAGCCTAGCAGAGGCAGCGTGAACGTGCCCAGCCCGCCGCAGCTCCCGTGTCCTCCTCCCAACCCTGAACCACAGCTGCCACCCTGTAATGTCCGTGGTTTAATGTTTTCTTCTAGGAATTCTGTTTTTCAAATAAATGTTTAAATTTCTTCTCATAAGGTAATTTGTAATTTTGTTATTAACTACCTGTAGAATCTATACTGATATTTTATTTCTTTATATTGCTCTACATCTCTTTAAATTTTCCCTCCATGGAGAGTCCTCATAAATTCCACTGACTGTTCAAAGAACCATTATTTTCTGATCTTATATTTCTACTTCTGACGAACTATGGTACACTATATCAAGATGTATTAAGAGTCTATAGAGATCGTAATTTTGGATTTCTTAGAGACACTACTATCTCTCTTTCACACTTTGACTGTTACACACTGTGTGCCTTCTTTTGTTTTAATCACTTCAGAGAGATTGTTACTGTTCTCTTCGCTTTCTGAGGTTTGTTTGTGTGTTATTAGGGCATGTAGTTCTCAAGAGAACCGCCATTAATGGGAAAGTGCAGGCTGTCTTCCTGAGGCCTGTAATGGGGAGTTTTTGGACCACGGGGCTCCCTAGAACCCTAGACCCTCTCAGCTCAGAAAACTAATGACAAGTTAGGTTGCTCAGTTCCCTCTTAGTAGCCATCTTTCCTTGCTAAAAACACATGTGGCCCCTCAGTGCACAGCTCTGACATGAGATGAGCCTGCTTTCACCTGGCAAAAGGTGAGTGATTCTCACAACACCTCAGAAACCATGTGACTCGGGGAAGTTGGCAGTCTAGAAGACCCGTGTTCAGGCCCCAGAATCCTCCACAGTTATTTTCACAAGGAGATCTCAAAAGTTGATGTATTTAACCGACAACTCAAATGCTGTATATTTTTTACATGTTGTTATTTAGTGAGTTAGAATAACAAGAATTAAAGAAAATTATATTCTGACTTTCCCACATGACGAACTGTCCCCACAAGCTCCTTAACTCAATTACTTAATGTATTAACAAGGTCAGTCTAATGCTTCTCAGTGTACTAGGACTGTAATTTACTGAGTAATTAGATACCTAACAATACAATATTCTGGGTAAACGTAAAGTAGTTTAATAACCTCATCTAATTTGCCTTGTTTTATGTAACATTTTTCTAAAAATGTTTTGAAGGCGTTTTCTAGATAGCTGTTACTTATCCAACTTTGTGTCAGAGTTCTTATTGTATAGTGCATCTCAAAGGTCAAGACCAGAAGGCACATACTGAATCTGCAGAATGCTCACTTAGCCATACTTTATGGGCTGTGCCTCATTCTCATTGCTCAAGTTACATAGTAGTTACTTCATGGTACTTTTCCTTGGGCTTCCTGAAATTGAATACTACATTTAGGTGGCTCCATGTTAATCGATACCACCAGAGAAACAGATTATAGGAAACATAAGATTCTGCTGCCTTTAGGTATATAGACATTTTTAAAAAATATATTTGGTTACTTAGAAAAGACTTAACATGCCTTGATATAGTGTATCGTATTTCATCAGAAGTAAAAACAGAATCAGACGTTGCTTCTACACTGTGACATAATAGGAGCCCAAGCCGCCATTGCCTCAATCTATATGACTGTACTTAATATTCAGAATCATCTATTTGGTCAGCAGCACTCTGAAACACAGCTTTGAGTAACCCTGTGTCTACTTGGGATCTTTTCAAGATTTCCAGAAGCTAAAATATTGATGTAAGTGGTTTGTTGATTGGTTGTTAAGCTGCTTATTTGTTTCATAAATCAGCAGTAGATTCAGGTTGTACTACATTCACCATGGTTATTAATTCATTCTCAGAGAGGAAGAGAGTCAAGGGATGGAGGGAGGCAAGGAAGGGATAAGGGATGAAAAAGAAGAATCGGGATGTGTTATGTACATGTACTGACTCCATACAGGGAATGTAAACATGTACTGTACACGTGTACCAAAAAGGAAAAAAGGCAATTAAAAGATTGGTGGAGTGGAGAAGGAAAGAAGACCAAGGCATTTTTTTTTAAAAAGGGATTAAGATGTGTTATGTACATGTACCAACTTCCTACAAGGAATGTAAAACATTATGGACTCCACACATGTACTAATAAACTAAAAAGAAAATTACAGAGATGGAAGGAGGGAGGAAGGAGAGAAGAGAAAAGGGAAAAAATAGAATTAAGATGTGTTATGCATGTGTACCAACTCCCCACAAGGGATGTAGAAATTATGTACTGCAAACATGTACTAATAAACATAAAAATTTTAAAGAACAATTTAATCTGAAAAGTGAAAAATAAAAGTCCTATAACTAGTGAAATCAGGATAAGGAAACACAGTGTAATCCTACATTTAAAGACTTTAATGCTCAGTAAGTGGTCATTCGTGTAAAGCACTATACATAACAGACAGAGAAATGTAAGTCCTAAATAGAGATGTGATTAAAGTACTTGTATGGTCAAACACATCTGTTGGGGACTGAATCACATGACTTACAGATGTTAAGTACATACTCTACCACTGAGCTATATCCTGTCTCGCCAGCCAGCTCTTTTTTTACTCAGCGATAGAAAAAGAAGTAAAATTAAAATGCACCATGGGATGATTACATGTTTAAAAGCAAGTGGTAAAAAAAAAAAATAAAAAAAAAATAAAAGCAAGTGGTATTTGAGTTGAGGGCTTTAACCATGAACAGGAGTTGGAAAGGGGAAGGCTGTGAGATGGAGTGTGCCAAGATGAATGTGTAGTAGCCCACAGGAGGGTGAAACATGGAGTCATTGCTGTCTAGGTGGTGTGGAGAAGAAAAAAAGTTTTATTTCTTAAATATAAGCACTAATATGTTCGTGTGATTTTGAGAGACTATGCTGATCCTTTTATTTGTGCAATTGTAACACATATACCCATTGGAATGGATAATACTGACTACATGAAAACATGTAAAGTTGATAACGTGAATTTCATTTTAGATCAACAAATACATATTGAATCCAATTCTAAATACAAGAAAATAAGTATGGTACAGTCCTTGTTGATGAAAGAGATGGACACATACATAAGCATGTTTACCTAAGATGCCTAAACATTTTCTGAATGAGAGAAGGGCTAAGCTTATGCATGATGAGTAAACCCTGAGAGCTTAAATCTGGGATGAAAAGGGTGATCAAAATAAGGGGTCTGCAGAGCAGAAATGTGAGGTGTGAGAAGATAATGTTGCAGAGAATTATGAGTATTTCATTGTTGCTGGTATATAAATTGTGAGAAGGGAAGAAAAGAAGAGAACAGAGAAAAAAATAAAGCAGGAACTATATCATAAGGAGCTACAGCCGTTTTAGGAGACTACATTTTACCGTGTTGATCAAGGATTGTCAGACGTTGGCCTGCAGGCAAATCTGGCTGTTTGCTATTATTTGGCAAATAAATACTAGATTGGTGAAACCTCTTCAGTGTTGTCTATGGGGGTTTCCACAATTCAGTGACATAGACCGTTGCCCCTGATACTATGTGGTTCAGTAAGGCTACAGTAATTATTATATAGCCTTTACAGAAAAGTTTACTGACTCCTGCTGTAAATAATGTGTCCTGCACATTTTCCAAGCAAAAGTCACATTTTAAATTTTATTTTAACTAAAATATTTACCACCTTTTGAGTCAATAATATATTTTAAGCATAAAGTAGATGATTTATTCATATTAATCATATCGTGGAACCATATTTATAGGTACATATTAAGATCTCTCATTTTATGGATGTGAATATTGAGATTTCAGAAGGTGATGCAATTCACCAAGGCCACCTAATCTGGAATCAGACTGGAACTTCATTCTGTAGGACCCAAAAGAGCTACACGTTTCCAAAGTCAGGAAGTAGACTAGAAAAATGAACGCTAGAAAAAAATGAAGTCTAGAGGGATTTTGTGACACAAATCTCACCAAGCCACATGAGGCATATAAATGAGGTAGAAGAACTATTGAGAGAAATTGAGGAATAAAGCGTGGAAAATAAGTAGATCTTCTAAACTGATTTCCTGAATATTCATAGATTAGGTAAATGAATGAGGGAAAAAGAGGAGTTAAAAATAACTTCAGATTTTTCTGGTTTGGGTAGTTGAAAGGACAATGTATTCATCTACAGGTACAGGAAATTCAGGAAACAAGTCTACAAGCGGGATGAGAATGCTAAGTAACATTTTGTATAGTGTGTTTGTTTTCGTTCGCAATAAGGGTAGTGACTTTTAAGACTTTATTCCAGATTTAGAAGTAGGCGTTCGATTTTGTCCAAGTTTTAAAATACATAATGAAACATAATTTCTTGTTCATCTGCTATATTTTCCTATGCAACCCTTAGAAAATCTCTAAGCAAATCTTTCTGAATTCAGTGTTTCGTGTGTGTGTGTATGTGTGTGTGTGTGTGTGTGTGTGTGTGTGTGTGTGTGTAAAATCTCAAAAGACAGAAACAATGCAAAGGAATATCATAAGGACTGGAAGTAAAACCAAAGTGGAAGAGACTTAACCTAAGAAATCATCTCACAGAGTTGGGTTTATTAAAAAAAAAGTTTGAGAATAAAGAGAATTATTTTTTAATAGTGTGGGTAAGAGCTCACCGGTAGCCCACTTATTTTTCAAAAAATGTTAGAAAATAAATAGCTCTTATAGAATAGGTTAGGGAGAATTACATCATGGACTTATTTCCAGATCTCTAAGTATTTTCAAAATAATATACATACTAGAAAACTTTAATGAAATAAAATAATTTTAAGCACAAAAGCAAAGCATTCAAAATATGAGTTTAGATTACAAGCTATATGTGATAATCTTTTCAGAATGCATCAATCATGCACAAAGGAAAATGTAAGTTACTTTCAGTAGAAATAGAAAATACTCAATTATTATTTTTGTTTTAATTTTTTCTTTGTTATACATTTATTCGAACAAAGAAAAATATTTAAAAATTCTACATCTAGAATTGTTCTCTGAATGTTACAAACATATTCTGCTAAACACAGAACAACATTGAAGATGATTAATGGATTCTGTTCCCATTAACTCTTATTTCTCTTTGACTTGGTCTTTGAAATTGCTTTGTTCATGTTGAACTGTCTCACTTGGAGTTTTTCATGCAATACCTACAGTTGATGGGTATTCCAGAGTTGTTTGGTGCCAGTTAACTTGTGACAAAAGCAAGTAGCCAGAGAACTAAGTCAGGTTCTTCATTTACTCACTGTATTTTTGTGAATTTTAACCACTTCACACTTTTCAGTAATAGAGATACAGGCATTAATAGTATAGATAATTGCATTCAATATTTGCTGAAATTCCAAAAATTATGATCTTTTCAAGGACAAAGTATTCTGCAAATCCTAGTATAATAAGTCTACTTCTCTATGTAAATGCTTCCAACCAAATTTATTGTGAGTGTGTTAATTCTATCTAATCACATATTTTAAAGTACATATATCTACGGTCAGAAATGGTCATATAAGACCGCCTATGTGAAATATACAGGAACAAGCAGTATCATTTTCTGTCTTTAGCTTTCCCACTGTGACGGTTGATTGATTGTGTCAACTTATAAGAGAAGTTTAACTAAATTGGCTTAGCAATTCTATACCCTAGGGTGTAGAAGATCCACCCCAGGGTGGCCCATTCTCTAAATGATATAAAGGAGAAATGAAGAGGGATATAGCCGACTGGTTTCTTTAGATTGGCTTCGCTTCCTTTGGAGGAGCTCCAGACCTTCACCTGGATACTTCAGACCTCCAGACCTTCGCCTGGATCCTTCAGACCCTCCAGACCTCCAGACCTTCGCCTGGATCCTTCAGGCCTCCAGACTCTCGCCTGGATCCTTCAGACCTCCAGACCTTCGGCTGGGCCTTCCAGATCTCCAGCTTGCAGACAGACCCTCTGCACACTTCCACGCCTGACTTATAAGAAGCCTGAAGAAGCCAAATTATAAGCTCTCAAATATTCATATATCTACCATTGTATCTGTTTCTCTAGAGAATAGTGACTAATACACCCACCAACTAAACATAGAGCCTTGTTATGGCTTGTCTGTAGATGTCCTCACAGATCCTCATGCAGTCATACGTGGAGCTTTTTCAGAGGTGGCTGGATCTAGAGTGTGTGATACTGGGAATAGGGGTGTGTGATTTCTAAATTTATCCATTGATTGATTCAGCACCACCCTAACCCCAGTAACCCTGAGAGAATATCAAAGGGGCAGATCGAAGCTGCTATGGCCCCTTGCTTGCTTTTACAGCCTTCTGCCCACCATGCACTGTTTCTCCTCTGCAGTGACCTGCTGCCATATCACCCTGCCTTGGAGCCAGCCAACTATGAACTGAAACCTCTACAGACCGAGCTAAATAAAACTCTCCTTCTTTAACTTTGGGTGTTAGATATTTTATCTTAGCAATAAGAAAAAGTAAGACAAGCTTTATCCCTCAGTTTCCCATTTTTAATTTACTTGCAATAAAATATCAAATATTAAAATTAATAAAATATCATGTTACTTCAATGGGAAAGATCCTATATATTTAACAATGGAATGCTTATTAATATCATTAAAAGTATTAGAAAATCAGAATATAATTGTCATTATAATGATTTTTGTAATATAGATTGTTTTCTAATTGAAACTAGACAACAATGGATTATTTCTTGGGCATTTGTTATCTTCACCTAAAATTTGACTTATAGTTAGTGCAGCAGGATTTCAAAATTACTTACCAGTATTTTCTAGGATACTTACATATTCAGAATCCATCCTTGTCTCTTTACTTAAATGTCATTTGATCTGTTAGCATTCGTGTTCATACATGAAGTCTCCAGAAAATCCAAGTGTTTCCTATTCAAGGGTTTAAACATCGGCTTTAGAATCTGTTTGCTAAGGCTAAAAGTAGGCACTATTCATACAGTAAAAGAAACAAAAAGCAAAAAAACTCTGTTTTTATTTGTGGAATGGTCTGTGGAAATGAGGTAGAATCAATGAAGGTTGATGTGAGCTGTAACTGTCTTTTCCTTTTAAAGATAAACAAATTCTAATACAGGAAAGCCACATGTAAATAGCATAGATGTGTAAGATGCTTTGAAATGGCACAAGAAGATTTTCTTTTATTTACTTAGATGACAGTGTCAACCTCAAGCATCAGGCCTATGATTACTATTTTTAAACGCTTTAATTCACTTATGCTGAAGTGTACATTCTTTAATGTTTGCCTGAAATTCATATATGTTACCTAGAAAAATTCAAAGAACAAATATTTGAAAATAGTTTATTAATGTTCTGTTTTTATGACATTCTAAGAATGGAACACTAAGCAAAGAAGGATTAATAATACTAATGCGTTTATACTTTTTATCTTTATTTGATTTTTTAAACTTTAAATTATTGGCTGTTTCATATAAAACTAAACACATATGAAATGCATTTTTCTTTTGTTTTCTGACAGTTTGCTCATGTTTTCTGACCAAGATTAGAACAAATAAATTGTACTTGTAAAAATTACATTCATTTAGAGATTGAGTTGAAGGTTTCTCTGCTTACATGAACTCATGTAATAGATAACCTTTTCAAATGATCTTCATTACAAAAATGTTTCTATGAAGAAATATATGGGTATCTGTGTATAGATACATATGTGTGTATGTAGCTCCATATTTGTGTATGTGTGTATATGGATGAATGGATGGAGACTATATATATATATATATATATATATATATATATATATATATATATATATATATATATGCATGAACATATATATATGCATGTGTGTGTGTATATATGTGTGTGTGTATATATATATATATATATATATATATATATATATATAAAATTTCCTGAGCACTTTGTTTCTGCTAAGCACTTCATGAGATTATTTTTAATCTTCACAATAATCTATGAGGTAGTCATCATTTCTAATATGAGAAAATTTGAAGGTCAGGGTAATTCAGGAATGGATGTAGATAGGTATAGCCGAAAGATGGCCAACACATCATTAAAATTCATATCTATTTGATTACAAACATAACTCTGACGTCAAATAACCTCTGGAAATGAAGGAGAATTAATGAAGTATATAAATATGGAGTGGTATGTAACTGTAGTTTCCTTTAAAATTAATGTTAGAATTTAAAGAATTTATCAGTTCTGTAGAATGCCTGTGTGAATAGGATTTCTACATATAAAGGTACTGGCCATTTTTTTAAGCATCCGTTTTACACACATAATATACATTTGAGTAACTCTACTGAGTCTAGTTCAGCTGTCATTAGATGCAGGCAACTCTGAAGTTTTCATTACTAAAGGTGATGTATAACATGTATTCTGTTGTATGAAATGTAAGAAATAATCATTCCTGTGTAAGTTCCTAAACATAATGAAAACAAGAATAAATCTAAATAACTCACGATGGACCTACACAGGGGACTGTGCTGAGCTGCTGGAGTGTCATAAGTGAAGGTAAAAAAATAAAAAGGCACACAGAGACATATGCAGATATATGAACGAGTTTATGTGATTGTGCTGTCCCAAGTCACTAAATTCATTTATTACTTAGAGTTCTTGTCTGTTTTCCCCAATATTACTGAAAAAGTCTGTACTGAAAATTCTGTACTGAAATGTTAGGTATTTTGGAATTTACTAAATGCCATGTTAAATCAGATGGATTATGAAATTGGTTTGAATCGGGAAGTAGAAATTAGAAGCCAGGGCAACTCCTGATTTTTCCTAACTTATTAAAAATTGAACTTGATGAACAGAACTAGGTTATAACATATCCAGAAAATAACAGTTTCTGAAAATAAAGGTGCCAAATGAAACACATCTAGGTATGTTCAAGATAAAAATACTAAGAATTAGAAGATATTTGGCATTTTATAAACTATTATATGTTGATAAAGATTCTCAGTATAATTATATTATTATAGAAGAGGACAACTAGACTTTATCTCACATTTCAATTAATCATGACAGATTTACATATACATACAATATTCAAAATACTAAATGCTGCCCCTACTTTTTGCTTTTATGTGCATTCTGTGTATCACTGGAGGTACAGGTTGGTCACTACAGCACCTGCTTCTTGTTGAAGACAAAATGTCTACTTTCAAAGAAGTAAAAGTTAGTGTAAAAAATCAAAATGCAAAAGTTATGCTCCAGAGCAGTGATGGCGAACCTTTCAGAGCTTTCAGTGATAAAAACAGCCTGCTGTAGCATGCATGCCGCAGATTCGCCGCCACTGCCCTGGAGGATATATTCCTTTTAATCATTAGTGACTGAGTCTTTCCCAGAAGACAGCATATTTCTTTCCTTAAAATGTATGTTTTGACTGGGCGTGGTAGTGCATGCCTGTAATCGCAGCACTTCGGAGGCTAAGGCAGGAAGATCGCTTCAAGTTCAAGGCCAGCCTGAACTGTACAGCGAGACCCTGTCTCAAAAACAAAAACAAAGGGCTGGGGATTTAGCCTAGTGGGTAGAGTGCTTTCCTAGCAAGCTCAAGGCCCTGAATTTGATCCCCAATATCAAAAACAAAAACAAGAAGAATGTATATGTTTTGCCCAGAAATCCTTGGACTTGGTTACATTCCAGTAATTATTTCTAAATACATAATACAATTTCTTTTTAAAAATGATC
This sequence comes from Hystrix cristata, assembly GCA_004026905.1. Taxonomy (NCBI): domain Eukaryota; kingdom Metazoa; phylum Chordata; class Mammalia; order Rodentia; family Hystricidae; genus Hystrix; species Hystrix cristata. Next base: position 8,672 of record PVJO010000046.1, on the reverse strand, counting down.
TTCTATATCTTTACTTTGTTTTAATATAAAATGAGGAATGGGGATATAATAACCTTTTAATTGAAACATAAAACATACTAATGTAGAAGTTGCCATGTGATATTTGAGTACATGTACACATTGTATAATGCTCAAATCAGGGAAGTGTACCCTTCTCCTCCAACACTGACCATTTCTTTGTGTTCATGCAATATTTTAGAGTACACACACTATCCTCAAATGTCAGCATTCTTTTCAGAAAGATTCAGTTGGATTCAGGCCATCACTCCGCTTTCCTCATTACCTGTGTGTACTTAGTAAAAAGCTAACACGTAAGCCATAAAAAGGGAGCTGTGTCTCAAAATAGCCCAGATTCCATTAGGTACCCATTGTAGAGTTGTTGTCCAGAAATGCTTACAAGGCTCCCTTTAGCACATTTATATTTGTTTTGTATCCCCCTTCTTGTAATACTGGACCCTACTGCTGTTTATATAATACAGTACCCCCTTTAAGAACCCTCCCGGCTGGCAGGGATTCCCTCCAGGCCCAAAGTCCTGGAGTGTGATCACTGAATCCAGATGTGCTCTAACTGGGGCTGTGGATATTTCTTATTTCATTAATATCTAGTATTTTCACCAATACCAAATGAAAAGCCCAATACTTTTCTTTCTTTCTTTGTAAGTGATTCTATGCCTTTGATTACTATAAAGATACAAGTATGAGGTGATTGCTTAATGTATGCACTTGCAGTCCTATATTGCTGAATATGGTCATATAATACAAGGTAGGTTATTAAAATCGTAATTCCTTTAAGCAAGCAGGTGGTGGCATTTCGTTATTTCAGATAAGTTTATATGTTCAAAGAAAACTCATTTTTCTTCATCAACAGACACATATCCCCAAAAGGATGTCATTTACTAGGGGCCATGACTTAGTGTGTTTAGAGTTTTGAAAGAGGAGCGCCTATGTAGGACACAGAAAGAGTGTGGTGTAGCTGGAAAACAGGATGCAGAAATAGGAACTGAGGGTGAGCTCAAAGAATTGAAATAACTTGGTGTGCTCTATCAGATCACAGCACAATAAAACTTGAAATCACAACAGAAGAAATTAAGCTATACAAACTTAATTATATGAGGCTGTTATATAATCCTAGAGAAATTAGTGTGTCATAGAAGAAATTAGTAGAAATTAAAAGTTTCTAAAATCAAATGACAGTGGCATCACAGCGTGCCAAAACCTGAGAAAGAGAATGAAAACGGTTATAAGAAGGAGGTATATAGCTGTGAATGCATAACTTCAGACTATAATAATCTGACTTGGCAAATATTTTCATTTAGGGCTTGAAGAACTAGACTCCAAGCTCTCCTGGCCTTTAAGATTTGTGTTGAAAAATCGGGTGTTTTTCTGGTAGGCTTGCCTTTATAAGTTACTTATTTTTTTTTCCATAATAGCTTTTACTGTATAAAATTTCTGAGAGTTTGACTGATGTGTCATGGAGAGGTTCTTTTTGTTTATGATTATTTGGTATTTCATATGACTCATTACCTGAATATTGAATTCTTTGTCTAGATTTGGACAATTTTTTGCTGTGGTTTCTGTGAAGAAATGTTTTATACTGTTGGTGGCATCTTCTAAATTTTTAATTCCTATCATTCTTAGGTTTCTGGGGGGCACGTAGCAGTTGTTGAATCCAACTTTCATGCCTTGTTTTTAGTATATCTTTGAGTACATGATCGACCTTGTTTTGAAGTCTGACAGTCTTTCTTAGATTGATAATTCTAATTCCTGTATTTTATTTGAACTTTTTCATGTATAGTATTTCTACCGATTCCTTTCCATAAACTCTTAATTCTTTACAAAAGTGGTCATCCATACCTTGGATTGTCTTCTTTATTTCATCAACTTTGCATTTTTGTCTTTAAGCTCATTGAACATTTTATTAATTATATATTTTAATTATATTTTTATCTGTTTATTTACATCATCTTTGAGCTCACACACTGTCTTATGCATTTGCTTTTTTGCTTCTTCTTTGATCTTTCCAAATATTATACCCATTTGGTTTTGAGATATTTGCCTGAAACTTCCTGTACTTCAGTGGCCATGAGGTCATCTTTTGTGGAGTTAAGAGTTTTTGGAGCCATCTTATTGCTTTGTTTCCTCATGTGTCTGTTGTTTTTGTACCAAGGGCTGAGGATCAGTTAGGGTAGAAAACTTACTACAGTGGCGTTGTCTTTAGTTCCTGTGCGTCTTCCTGTCATGTGATGTTGGCTTGACTAGTACCACTCTGCCTTCCCAGTTCCTTCAATACAACTGGCTTAGTCTTCTTGCACCTATTCATTCTACTCAATAGAACAAGTGTAGCTCCTTTAACTGTGTTTCAAGAAGAGAACACCTACCAGTTGTACCACCTTCTACAGAATAATCATATATCATTCATTTAATTTGAAACTTGTTTTAAATTTTTCTCACTTTCTTCAGGGCCCCATTAAGACAATGAAATAATACTGATGACAAGTAGGGTGTAATATACAGGATGAAAGAATAAGAAAAAAAGCAAAGGGGGAAAACAGTTCATAAAAAAAAGGAAAAAGCAACAGCAAATTTAAAAAGATACAACGTTGATATTTTTATACCTATAATAGGGGTAAGTGGGAGAAAGGTTTGAGAGGTTGAGGGGATGGGAAAAGAAACCGAGAGGGAATAAAGTATAATTGGAGGTTGAGGGATGCTATTAGAGGATCAAAACCAATTAATATGCTGATAGAAAGTCTGCGTCTGGATCTCCCTTACACTGTATTTAGTAAGGTTTACCATGACATGACTGTGAAACACACTATGTAAGCTAGAGCAGTAGGTAATTCTTACTCTCATTTCTCATAACAAACACCTCAAACATGAAAGATTTATATTTATATTTATATTTATATTTAAAGAAGAAAAAGAAAAACGAACACAGTCATATATAATCTTAAAAGGGACCAGTCCACTAAGTCTTGTTTAGACTGCAGTCACATTTTTGTCCGTGTTTTCTTCCTCTTGGTTCAAAGCCGGTGAGACCTTACCTTTCGGCACTTGCAGGACCTGAGTTCCAGTTCTCTGAGCTTGTTACTAGAAGCCTGGTTGTGTTAACTGGTGTTGGGGCTGGTTACCCTCCAATGAGCTGTCCAGCTGCCTGTCAGTGAGGAGAGGGATGGGGGTGAGCCGACCACCAACACTGCCTCTTGTTCTTTTGTAGGAAGAGCTCTGCTGTGTTTCAGCTGTACTCTTGTGAGTGTGAGCAGCCCAAGGGTTTGGCTTGTCTTATGATTAGATACCTGTAATGGCACTGGGGTGTTGGTGGGGGGCACAGCAGTTACTAGTCAAGTGTTCAGTTTCCTCCTTGCTTTCCATCCCTCTCACTCTGCAATAATCCAGGAGCTGCTGTGTGTGCTCTTTCTGTGCCCCTCTGGGTGAGTGTGCAACGCCTTCTGACCATGGTGCTTTTCTCTGACTTTCTACCCATTCCGAACACTGTGTGGGGCTCCCAAAGAGTTTCTAGGCAGATAGCAAAGTCAGTGGCCTTGAAGTCTCAGTGGAGGAGGGCACTTCTACTTGGAATTGGGTAGCATTTGAGGAATGGCAGGAGGGAGCTTGCACAGTTGCAAAGTTCTGCAGCTTTTGGTGTGCAGAGGGAAGGATCCTACACAAGCACCCAAGCTCTGCAACATCAGTGCCCAGTGGTAGGAGGGATTCCACATGGGCACCGAGCTCAGCAGTGTGTGAGGTGCCTACCAGGGCACTGCTCCAGCTTCTTCTCCCCACCCCTCGGTCACTCCAGTCACAAATGCTGCATGCCCTTATGACTCACGTGATCATGTCACTGCTTCACGGATTCTTCAGTACCTAGTTCCTGGTCCCTGATGACGACTGCGCCCTGTTCCTTTCTGTCTTTAGACTGATTTGTTGTAACTCAGTCACTGCCCTCTGAGTGGTTCTTAGAAGTGCACTTTCCTTAGTGCCTTGACCCGAGGAGGTTCTCTCTTGCTAACATCTCTTTTGTTGAGCTCTGTCTCCCAGGCGGACAAGTGTAAGGACAGGTGGGCTCTGAGAGGTGACTAGAGGCTGGGCACTGACCGCAGGGGCCCTGCAGTGACTCCGGACCTTGTCTGCTTCTCTCAGAGAGTTGTATCTTCTCCAAAGATGGCGTACTCACTAGACCTGGGCCGTAAGCAGGGCCGGGATCTAGAAACCGCTCTGCTGCTTTCTCTGAACACCTCAGATCCTGGAATTCACCTGGTGGATTTCTCGTTCAAGTTGGCTTGCTGCGCTTGGGCTTTTGTTTGCCCCCGTTTGAGTAGCTGTGGATTTTGGTGGGCTGCTTCTGAGCATTTATGAGTGCTGCTGCCTCTAGCTTGCCCTGCTGTTTCTCCAGAAAAACCTGTTTTGTATAGAAGTTTGTAAAAGGTGTGTTGTTGGAACTTAGTCTTACATCTAAGCAGTTAAATGTATTACAATGGTTTTCCTATTTAATTGCATACGTTTTCATTAGTTCATTTCTTTAAATTAATTTCAAATAAATATTCATCATGTAATAACTAAAAACCAGAAGGTGGGTCTGAGTAGCTTTCTAGGCCATTCATTTAGTAGTTACATCTATAATTCAAAATACTTTGCAAAACTGTGCATTTAAGGAAAATACCAACTCCTTATTCCATATCCTTTTCAAAATAATCTAAAAATTCTCATTAGTTAAAAGCCTTTGGGTTTCAATTTTTTCATTTCTTAAATGTGTATTTGTTGAAATCAGAAATATTTTTTCTTTTTAAAAAATTCCTTTTTAAATACTAAACATAGTGATCTAGGAAATTTCAAAAGTTTTTTGTGAATTCTTTATCTCTTTGTCATTCAGCTATCTACTATCTATATTTTCTTTTTTTTCTTTTTTAACCAAGAACATGTATTGGTACAATGTACATATAATGGTTACATTCATCACATTTATTTTGTACCTGTACATGATGCATCTTGGCACTATCTATATTTTTACAAATTTCCCTGCCTCTGAAAACTTCACCTTCTATTTAAGTGACCTTTAACATCACCTAAGGAAAGAAGTATTTTCCTTCTTCACACAATAAAATGTTGATTTATTTGTTCTTTGTTTTCACTGTGCAGACCTACCATCAACTATGCAAACTTTAGCATATTCAGAGTGGTCTGAAGTTCACCAGATGTAATCATGTGCTGTATATCTCAATTAATCTTTTAGGCTCTGGCTAATCACATTCCCACTTGGCAGGATCACACAACTCACAGCCAGGATTATTAAAATCCATATTTCACATTAACAGCCATGTGGGTGAGATTAGTTCCTAAGTAGTACTGCACCTGCCATAAATTCCTCCTCTCGGTTATCTTCTGAAATACTGCTCTGTCGAAAGATGAAAACTACATGATGTGCATTTAGAACCAGTTTACAGTCACTTTTTTCTTTTGGTCAAGTAAAATTTATCTCCATCCCTTACTGATTTTAAATGCGCTGAAGAAGGTAAATATTACTAAAGCTTCCTGTGTGAAATGTGATAAAGGCTAAAGTGATCGAATTTCCTTGTAGCACAAGTATTTCACTTTAACTTATAGTCCTAAAGTAACTGAAACATAAATAATAATTAAGGATTGCAACTTCAAAAATTCTCTTCCATTTGATTATCTAAATTAATTTTCCTTCTACCATCTTTAAAAATTTAGAGTGTTTAGGGGAGCAGAAGAGAAAAATATTGTATTACATACATATATCAACTCCTTATGATGAATGTAATCATTATGTACTGCAAACATGTACTGATAAAAATTTAAAAAATAAAAATTAAAGCTCTTGAACAACCTATGCATTTAGTTATCCATGAGTTCCTAATGAAAATTAAATGCATAGAATGAATATAATGAAGAACTAAGAGTCAGGTTGTCCAGGTCTTAGTCTTGTCTCTGTTAAGTCAACAATTTTGAGCTACTCACATAATTTCACTGTGTTTCATAGGAGTTGAATCAAATTTACATTAAAAATTTTTGTCTTCGATCTGAAAGTTAATCAGGTATAACAAAACAAAGAATCAAGTTCAGTCATTGTTAACATGCAAATGAAGTATGCCTTGTGAGGCAGTCCAGGAAACATTTGTTCTCCTTTTTAAAAGGTTCAGTGTTCTATCATGGGTCAGCAATATTACAAGAAATATTAGGTGTTATAATATTTACTCAACGAATAAAAATTTTTTAGTGTTGCAAAATAGGAAACCTAAAACTGTCATCATTGTTAATTAATGACATATATAAGTATTTTAAAAGGTATGAAGCACTCCCATGTGTTCTCTTTAAGAGAATCTTTGAAATGTGTGCCCAGTATAGGTCAGGAGTTATTATTAATGTAGTCTATCACTAAATCTTTCTGTAGCCTTTTTTTTTTAAAAGTACTTTAGATATGAAAGTGAGTAATCATTAGAGGTCAAATTTAAAAGCTAGAGAATAAATTGTGATCTAGACCACTGTTCTTGATGAATGACTATAGAAAGATCTTCCTTGGCTTGGAAGGATCACAGTTTTTCCTATTCTTTGAAATATAGGGAAAAGATTTCACTATAAAAAATGAATATCTCTACAGAATTTAAATTTTCAGTCTTTTTAAGATATGTTAGCCCTTACTATTGAGTTGTTATAGTTTTTGCACACCTAAAAATGACTTAAATTATTTTACCTATTTAATAATTAAAGTGCTTTAAATACTTATGTTTGTTATTTGCATGATGAAAACAAGTATATTCATACTGTTTAGTAATGGCACAATTGATCAACACTAAACCAGGATGTAAAAAAAATACATAAAAATAAAAAATTTGACATATGAATTGACATTCTTTTCCATAGACATGGTCGATAATCATAGTTCTGGAAATCTTAAAGAAGCAAATCTTTGATCAACTAAGTGCTTCAAGTTTTTCCAAGCAATCAAATACACTGTATAGCAAAACTTTCTGCTTCCTTGGTTTTTCACCTATGGCTGCTTGCCTTTCTCACGCTTTTTTAAAACGGCAGTACTTCAGGTTAAAGAAGTCTCAAAACCTTCCTTCTGCCAGTGTCACTAACATTCTTAGAATCACTGGAGCTGAACCCCAGGATCGCTTTACCCCCTTTGATTTCTATATTCAGAGTTTTAAGTCCTGCTGAGCTTGAGTGTTCTTCTAAGTTTGCCACCTCTTACTTTCATTTTACTGTTCCTGTCCATTTCACAGTTTCAGGATTACTCTGTTAAATATGGTAAGACTTTTCACTAACCTGTCTCGGTTTAAATTCATCTTCCTTGCAACCCCATTGGCAGTGTTTGCCAAATGCAAAACTATTCTTGCCATTTTGCTTAAAAATTTTTAGTGCTATTTAAAATTTCCAAAATAATATGTGAATTTCTCCCTGATGTCTTTAGCCACATCTACCTTTCCTTTCTGGGAGAAACTTGGTGTTCTTACCATTGTATTGTATTTTTAAAACGTTCTTTTTACCTATTTGTAATGCATATATGCAATATTTGTGGGATACAAATTAGTGGCACTCTTTCCAAACAGCTAAAACAGAAACCTAAGGACCTGATTTTAACAATTACCTGGAGAAGTATGAAACAACCTACTATGGCATTCAAGATGCAGGGCTAAATAATTCCTTGTGTCTGTTAAAAGTGCATTTTTAAAAATTAGCTCAAGTGTTTTCTTCCTCATGGAGATGTCTCTGCTTCCATTAAATTTTAGGGGCCGACAACAACAAATTGGAAAACCTAAAAGAAACAGATAAATTCCTACAGACAACCTCCTAAACTGGAGTCAGTAAGAAACAGAAAACAAATATGTAACTGATAAGAATATTCAGTCACTAATCAAAAATCTTCCAACAGGGAAAAAAAAAAAAAAAGCTTAGAACCAGATGGCTTCACTTACAAAGTCTACAAAACATGCGAAGAAGATTGATGCCAGTCTTTCTGAAGCTCTTGCAAAAAGTCTTCAAGAGATGACTAGCACTACTAACTAGATCCGCAGCACATTAAAAGATTCACGCATCGTGACTAAGCCGGATCTTTCCTTGGGCTACAGGGTGCTTCAACATATGGAAATTAGTAAGTGTGACACGTGGTAAGAAGTGTAAAAACATCACATGATCTTCTCAACAAATACAGAAATAGCGTTTGGAAAACATTAACAATCTTTTATGATTAAAAAAATCAATATTCTAGAAAGCAAGATAACCCACCATAATAACAGCTATGCATAAAAATCCCACAGTCAACATCACAGTCAGTTCTAAAAAATTAAAAGCTTTTCCTCTAAGATCAGGAAGATGAAAATGATGCCAGCTCTCACTACTTCTATTTATAAGAAATATCTAGAGCAGAGAGGTGAGAAAGAGATAAAAATCATCCAAATCAGAAAGGTAGAACTAAAACCATGGTTTTAAGGCTGATAAATGTAGAAAACTCTAAAGATTTCACAAACAACTAATAAAATGATTTAGCAAAGTTACAGAATGCGAAATTAACATATGCAGAATTACTTGTTTGTGTGTAGACCAACAATTAACAATCTGAAATTAAGAAAATAGTCCCATTTACACTGGGAATAGTGGTGGATTCCTGTAATCCCAGTGAGGCAGGAGGTTAGGGTATGAGTGGCTGGTCC
>PVJO010000045.1:0-385028 GCA_004026905.1 Hystrix cristata | reverse complement strand
TCCTTTTAGGCAAGGCCCAATCTACAAATATTTTTAAATCACCTATAGATACAAATTGACTTGACATGATTTAATAACTATTTAAAAATAACTTAGGCATATGAGTTGCTCCTGCAATGCCCTTTTGCTTTCTTTACTCTCTGTGCCGCAGGCAGGATTCAGCCAGCCCAGGGTGAGGACCCCTGTTCTAGCCACTATCGGTGACAGGCCCCATCGCAGGAATAGCCAAAATAGCAGTCACAGCCCTTGGACAATTTGAGGAAGATTCATGTGACCCAAAATATCTGTCTTGGTTGCTCGTCGTGTTTTCCTCTGCGAGGTCACAGAATTCGCCTTTGAATTTTAGCATTGTCTCCAGAAAGCGCTGTAAAAATACACATAAGGAAACATACATACGCTGCCTGGAAGCAGTAATCCCTTAGTGACCTCGCTGTGTACTTGAACGAAAAGAAAACCCCTTGGTAAGGAAGACACGAACCTGGAAGGAAGGTCCAGGACACACAGGTGACATCGGGGCATCTTCACGAACAGCCAGAGGGCACAGAGGGCACTCGGGAGAACACTGGGGGGATGAGAAGGAAAGAGAGGAACAGAAAAGGAAGCTGGACATAAACAGGACGCTGCCAGTAAACTTGGCCTTCTCGAGTTAGCCAGGGCCGACAGCGGTAGACACTGATCTTTAAAAATTAACGGCTGGGTAGGGGAAGGGAACGAAGTTTAAGTGAGTGGATAAGCAAATGCCCAAGCCATGGGACAATCGAGCCCTGAAAGTGATGCCAAAATATCCCTGAATGGAAAGGTTAGCAGCATCCACTCAAACAAAGAAACAAAAGCTGTGGAGAGGAACCAGGGAAAAAAGAGTCATAAAGAAAAGTTTATATCGATGGCAACTTTTCCCCGAGCTTACACAAAGCACCACCTGGGGAGAACTGTGGCGATCCCGCTACACTCGCCTGTTTGATGAGGGTTTCTGAAAACAAAATATATCCAGAGTGAGTCCCCATGCGGTGGTCATTTATAAGGCCGCCTCTATAACATGCTGATTCCGAAAGAGCCTGGTGTTCCCGTGAGCCTTCTGTAGAAAGCAAAGCTATGGGACGGAGCGCGAATGGCAGACAGCTCCAGAGAGCTGAAACGGCCCCTCTGGGCTGGGGCTGCCCCTCGGTTTCACCCAACCACGGCCTCCCCCGGGAACCCGCTGCCTCGTCCTTGAGAGCAGTGAGGCTAATCAGCCTTTGCCTGGGCGGGCCGCTAAGTTACCAGCAGCTCTGGGGACACGCGGGCTGGGGCTAGTCTTGGTCTGATCTTCCTCCGCTACCGTGAGCCTCCCTCCGCCTGGCATTTAAACAGAGCCAGCCCGACGCGAAAGAGGAAAGGGTGGCTACCGGGCAGCGGGATCCTCGCAGCAACTTCAGTCGGCCCTGGATGTTCAGGAAGCTTCAAGTGCTTACTGGAAATTAAGCCACCAGAGTCAGGAGTCAGGGCTGCGGGGAAACAGAAACGAAGGGCAGGAGATAGAGACAGAAAGGCAGAGACGCAGCCACCGGGGCTCCCGGCGCGCCTTTCCCGCCCGCCCCGCTCGCCCCTCGGTGCCCTGCGGCCCCGGACTGGACGCCTCCGCCTCGGGCCGCACAGTGTCCCGCAGCCGGCGGCCGCCCCGACCTCGCGCCCGGCTGAGACGCGCTGCGCCCCGCCGCCCTGCGCCCCCTGCCGGCCGCCGCGCTCGCCCGGGCCCCCGGCGAGCTGGACAGGACGGTCGTCTCCGTCCTCGGCGCCGCCGACCGCGCCCTCCAGCCCGGAGAGCCGGCTCTGTCTGTCCCGCGGCCGGGCCCGCCCGGGGGCTGCACCGTGTGCGCCGGCGAAGGCGCCCGGAGGCCGCCTCGGGCTTGCGAGGCCCTCGGCCGGCGGGGAGCCGGAGCACGCGGCCGGGCAGGCGTCCCGCGGGAGCAGGGGACAGGAGCCAGGCCGAGCGGCACCGCACCGCACAGCCGAGCCTCCCGCCGAGCCCCGCGGCCGGGCACAAGCAGACACCCAGGCGGCTGTGCTCGCTGCCTGGACAGCCTTTTCCTCCGATCCGAAACCTCTCTCTTTTTTTGGAATTTAATGTTTAACAAATCATGAGTGTTTGGTGTAACGTGAGATTGCTTTATCCTCCCTCATCCCCAGACCCTCATGAAAATGAGATGCTTCTCATCTGGGGATTTGGGAGTGAAAAAAAAAATAAAACAATCCAGATCTAGGTCAGCAGAAAGTCTGTGCGTTCCGGATAAGTAGGCCTCTCCGCTAATTAACACGTTCCCGAGAAAAGGGAGCGGCAGGCAAGTGCGAGGAACATACGCATCCCTCTCAGAGCGGCACCAGAACAGATTCGGTAAGATAGCGCTTACCCTTCCGGCTGGAATAGTAACTGCACGGACTGAAAATGAAAATTCCGGAAAGCTTCAATGCTGAGAATTCAGCTGGTCACCTGAGAGAGCTAATTAAATTTCTAGGGCTGTTAATCAGTACAAGCGGCACTCCGTATCCACAGGTTCCACATCTACAGATTCAACCAACTGTGGATCAAAAGTATTTGTTTAAAAAACTGTACTGAACATGTGCAGACATGTTTTTCTTGTCATTATTCCCTAAATAACACAGGATAACACCTATTTACATAGCATTTACATTGGATTAAGCTTTATAAGTGATCTAGAAATAATGTAAAGCATGTGGGAGGATGTGTGTGGGTTCTAAATACTACACCGTTTTTCATGAGGGACTCAGACATCTTTAGATTTGGGTGTCCAGGAAGGATCCCAGAACCGGTTCTCCCTCAAATTCAGAGAGGTGGCTGTATTTACCAAATTATGGAACTAAACCTTTAGCTCTACTGTTCTTGCTTCAAGAATTAAAATGCATGATCCCTGGGAGAATGTAGATATGAAGAGGCAACTGGGGAAATCTCTGTAGTAATATAGCAGTTCTGTATTTTGATTGTGGGAGCAGTCACCACAAGCTACAGACGGAAGAAGATTCCGCAGAAACACATACACACACATACGACCATACACAAATCACTGCACATAAAGTTGGTGAAATATGAGTAATCTCAGTGCTATTTTCCCCAATGCTTTGTATTTCTATTATCATTTAAAAATATAAAGTAAAAAGAAAGAATTTTTAAAATGCAAAAGGAGAGAGATAGCCCAGCTTGCTAACTGTTCCACAAAATGGTATTCAAAGCTTCCTCTAGCTCATGTTTTTGACCCAGTGATTCTGAAGAAAGAATAGCATGTCTAAGAGCAAATCCTGCATAGCATGAAATATGCTTTCTTTCTTTCTTAATTGCCTGAACATTGTGTTCATATAATAATAGGCACAAAGAGCAAATGGATTTGCACTCGTGGCCACATGTGCTTAATAAAGGCAATATAATGGTTTTCTGCAATATCATAACAATGAACATTTTCCCTCCCAGATGCTTGGCTGCTGAAGCATCTCATACAGCACAGCATGTTCAAAAACCTGCTCCTTCCTCCCCTGCTCCTTTAGTCAAACTTTCGCCCTCCAAGGAGTGAAAGAGTACTGATGGGCTCCACGTCAGTGTTTGTGCAAGATCCTTTTTTGAAGTTATGAGTTTCTCTCCATAATCTAGCTGTCAACTGAAAAAGAGATTTACTGAGTACCTACCATGTGTTCAATGCTCAGGGAATTGCCCAAAAGGTACGAAACGTACAAGATACTGTTCTTTACCGGCAGCATAAAGATGTTTTATAGAGACGATACATACCCAAATGAAACAATAAACAAACCAAATGCAGGAGATAGTGATAAAATAAAGTGTTCATTTGTGTGATAGGATGATCAAAATAAATTTCACTCTCAAGGATGGCTTCTCGCTCCAAAAACTCTCCAATGCTATGTGCACCACAAATAATAGCAGAAGAATTTAACTAAAGCTTCTGGAAGGTGTGTTTTAATCAAGAGCGTACCCCGAGTGCGGTGCCTGATTGTCAGCAAGCTCAGGGCAAATGTGAACTGAGTGAGTCAATAACTACAAAATGGAAGGAAGGCACAGTGATCACGGTCATCTGCAAAGAGTTCGGACTGAGACGGCTCTAGAGCAGAAGTCACAGACTGTCAGCCTTCGGGGGTGAATCCAGCTGTAGCGATGCGTTTTATTCAGCCTTCACTCTGGTGATGATGGTGGAGGGGACAGTGTCCTTGGTAGTGACCACGATGGAGACAAGGCTAGAGGTGGGAAGAGGATTCAAAAATCAAGAGACTCCATGTATAAATCCATATATTTCTGTTGTGCAACAAAACCCTCCTCTTCCATCCCCTATTTCTAGGGGCACTGTGCCAGGGCTGAGCCAGCCTTCCTATTCTTTCATGGGGAGTTGTCCCCCAAGTTTGTACCATGTCCTGTCGTCTCACCTCTCCCCTCAACCAAGGCCAGGTGTCAATTTCCTTTTATCTTTATGTGTGCAGTATTGCTTTCTTATGGAAGACAAATGATTCCCCATACACAAACCATTAAAAGTGGGAGAATGAAAGATAGTCCAAGAGAAATTAACATTTCAAGGGAAATGTCAGAGAACATCTCTTGTGAAAAGGAAGAAAGAAATGAAACAATGAAATTTCTAGGCCATTAATATCAGTCTAAGTTTGTCTATTGAAAGAATAGAATAACCTTTTATATTATCAACTGCTACTTTCTCAAGGTGGCCTTCCATGAATATCTGTCCAAAATGCCAACCCATCTCCTTGCCCATCTCTACACGCATTTCCAACCCCTCTCTCACTTACTGCATTAGCTTACCTGTCTGTTTCACTGGTATATTTCACTGGTTTATCCAATGTATGGCTGGACTCTCCTAGGGAGAATGTAGGTCCATGAAGACAGGGCTTTTTTTTTGTTCCTTCACTACTCATCCATTGTACCTGAGAGAGCACCTGGAGTGTAGTAGATGCCCCATAAATGGATGAAGCAGTGAACAAACTCAGTCTACTTCCCTAATTTGCTTTTCTGCATAATAGCTACCTGAAAGAGTGAAGAGGCTCTGCATAGACAGAGAGGAAGGAAATATTCTCTCCCAGTGGAGGAATGGGCTTCTTGGAAGTAGCATGGGCAAGAGCTAAAGCTGGCAGGGAAGGCATGGAGAGGGAAGCAGGGCTCCGTAAGAAGTCGTCTATTTGAAGTGGAAAATGTGCCACTGAGTTGCTGGGTGAGAGTCTATGACAGGTGTGGACAGGTCACCAGGATCTGCCCCTTGACAGCAGTCTGGACCATTGCCCACCAGTCTAGTCCTCCCAGAACCGTCCCCATGTGTCCTTCTAGTCCCCACCTGGGCCTTTCTGGCGCTGTTCACAGAAGGAAGGCTAACCTGCCCCCTGAATGCGATAAACCCTTGTGGGATCTGCCCACGTCTCTGTAACAAACCCAATTCCCTTTCCATTACTCCAAACAGCTGCCTAAAGTCTGCGTTGGCTTGATCTCTGTTTTAGTTACTTTTCTCTCGTTGTTGGGACAGAATACTCGACACCCAAAGTTAGGGGAAGAAAGGTTTATTAGCTCACAGTCTGCAGAGGTTTCAGTCTATAGTCTGCTGGGTCCGAGGCAGGGCTGGGGTGCAGACCGGCGGCCGGCCGCAAAGTAAAGTGAGGTAAATGCAAGGAATGTATGCAAATCAGCAATGCAAACAAACAGCTAATTAGCCTCTTCCTATATCTATCTAGGCTACCTGCCCTCAGGGCAGCCCACACTCTAGATCCAGCTATCTCTTACCACATGAGGCTTTGGGGGGACATCTAGACACAAACCATAACAATCTCCAAGAGTCTTTGAACATGTTCCATCTCACAGGAGCTCTGGACTACTCCATTCTCCCAATACGCATGCTCCTTACTCAAGATGCAGTTCAAGAAACCCTTGTAGGACCCTCTCCCTCCACCCCCAGTAGTCCCAGCGGGTCCGGGACCCCTTCCCCGTACCTCCTCACGGCCACCTAATACTTCGCTGGTGGTGCTCGGCTATCAGAAGCAGCTGTGTCCCCTCTGAAATGAGGTGCACCCTTGTGAATGGTCCTGTGACTGAAGACACTGCAGAACTCTCAGCCAAGAGATGCACCCAGACCTTGAAGCTGCCACCCTGGTTCCCTCTCTGGACCTGGCTGGTTCCCACCTACTCCTGTCATCACTGGTCCTTATTCAACCTTCCCTCCTTCACCAAGATATAAATGTCCTTACTCTTCCCATTCACTCTCCTTTTTATCAACTTTGAGCAAAAACTCACTGGTTTCTGCTTTTGAAAAAACCCACTGCCACCCTTTCTACACTGAATTTCTATCCCTCTGCACCCAATTCTTGTCGGTGTTTACATCGCATTATACTGTTTGTTTGATGTCCACACCTCCCAGAGAAGAAAGCTCCTTGAAGGTAGGGCAATGTCCCTTTCATCTTGGTGGCCTCAAGGCCACCTGATAGAGGACTCGCCTTCCATAATAGACATTTTCTGACTGGACAGATACACTGACACGGCTATTCCCATACTGCTGTAATAATAGTAAGGGAAGAACTGTGAACCATTATAATGGCAGCAGTACCTCGTATCCTAGAATTAAACAAAGAAACATTTTAAATTATTGCAGTAAGACTCATTGATCAGAAGAAACTAACTTAGAGAAGAAATAAAAAGCAAGATTAAATCTGAAAATTCAAAGATCTTCGGGGGGGTTCAAAATTAAAGTCACGGAGGAAAATGAAGCTCACTTAGATTGTTGTTTAACTCGGGGGTCTCGGTTTTCAGAATTCTACATTAGTTGGAGCAGGAGGCGGTCTGGTTGGAAATGCAGATTTCCAGGCTGTATCATTGAGTTTGTACTCACAGCACTTTAAGCAAACACCAGAGTCTGCACAGTCCCAACACTGCCATGCCCCAGCCCTCGCGCTGAGCGATGGATGTGCCCGGCTTTGTTTGTTAGACAGTTTCTCGCTAAGTTGCCCAGATGGGCTCAAACTCACAGTCCTCCTACCTCAGCTTCCCAGAGTATCTTTTCCTTCAAAAGAACACTACAGAATCTCCATGATTTCCACTCACTATATTTTGCCCGAAATCCTCTTTTTCATCAAAATGCAGATGAGCACATTCTTAACAATTCCATTTTTAGGAAAAACTTTTAAAAACTGTCATGCCGAAGAGAGGAGAGTGCCAAATTTCTCATCTTATGGGGTCCCCTCTTCAGACAGGAGAAGCAAAATCAAGTCCTAGACATAAGTTCTAGCTTCTTGGAGGTTTGGATATTCCTCTCAATGATATAAATAATAGAAAGGAGGAAATTAGTGACACATCTAATCTCAGTGCTTCTCTAAGTAACATCCACGTCCACTTATCTTCAGAAAACCTTTGAGAATTTCCCCACGTTCCAGGTAGAAAGGGTACATGTTGAACTTGGGCGGAGCCGGTTTTATGTCTGTGATTTGACTTGGAAGAGAGGGTCATCTTTCTACACAGAAAATAATTGGAGAAATAAGGAAATAAGAACTATTTTCAAAAGCCTAGTTAATGCTCCCTTTATTGTACTAAAAAGAATGAAGAGTTTGATGCATGTCAGATTTTTGATTTCTGGATCACAGTGGGATGTTATAAAAATTCAGAGATAGCTCCTAATGAGAAAAGACAATAATCAAATCGGCAAATCTTATAAACTCAAGGGGAAAAGAGAGCAGTTTCGGCTCTGTCCCTGTTAGCAGACTCCACATTCCACCCTCCTGAGCCTGAATAAGGGTCCTACCGCAACTGGTTTGGCATCAGGATTAAACGCAACTCTTCAAGGAAGGACTAGAAAAATGACCTGCGACTGAGGCAAACACGACGAGATCATTATTCTAATTATTCACGTTCCAAGCTCCTTTCGCTGAGATCTGTTTTTGAAGTGATGAAGGTCGCCGTCTAACTACTACTGCTTAGCTACCACATCTATTAGCTGAAAGCCCCTGGCGTTTCATCCTGAACATTCCAGCCTGCTCCCCATACTGTTTTTATACTTATCTGCAATGAAAAGGTGATTCCTCCAAGTGCTTTGGATTTGGTTGAATCAGATTTACTGTCTGACTTCTCAACCTTATTCACGAGCACAGTGTAATAGGAAAAGGCAAAGCTCTTTCAAGTCCCCATGGATTCCTGTGGCAAGGTAGTGAAAATTTTGTTTTCTTTACTACTTTCCATTTCATAAGAGAAATAGTCTCAAGGAGAGGATTTCTAATGCAGTTTTGTTAGATACAGTCCATTAAATATGTAGGGCTGGATTTCCAACCTGTGTCTGCAGCCCTAAGGGAGAACTCTCCCTTTGTCGCGGAAACCCAGGGGAAGCCTGTGGCTGTGCTGTTTTATGAATTAAAAATCCAGAAAGGGAATTTTTTCCATTTTAAAGCCAGGAGGAGTTTTTAGGACTTTCATCCTTGTGTACCTAAATTTTACAGCATTATACATTTAAGATGTTCATAGTACAACCTGAAGATGATTATTTCTGCTGATAATCAAGTTATGAAATAGACAAATAGAAAGAAAGGGATGGATGGATGAATAGATAAATACATACACACAATCACATATCACATATCTATCACGTAAGTTATGTGATAGATAGATATGGATGGGTACATACGTACATAGATGAGAGATAGATGATACATACATACATACATAGATGCATTATGCATTCAAGGACAATATAGCCATTGCAGTGCATAACCAGAGCTTAACTGGGCAAATGCCATTTGGTTCTTCTGTTTTGGGGCCTCCAAGAGGAGAAAGGGTTGAAGTAAATGTTAACCTTAAAATGTGTGGTCTTGTATTTGTTTGGATGCCTCTAACACTGACATTGTAAGAAAGATCCGAGAAAATTAGAACTACTCTAACCATGTTAAAAAAAGAAGAAGAAGAAAGAAAAAGTCAAAAAATTAGTAAGTTAGAGAGCTGCTAGACTCACCATCGTGTTGGAGAAGGTGCAGGAAATGAACTTGGACTAACATCTTGGGGAGAGTTCAAAGATGTGCAGAGCCCTAGACCCTCCCCACCTCAGCCACAATACATTTCTCATCCTTTTCGAAAGGAGTGAGGTCTGCCAGCAGGCCACGGGGCCTTGGGAGGCATTAACACTTGCCAGCTCACCCATGTGTTGGAAGCGTTAGTGTAGGCTGCAGGCTCTGGGGCCACCGCCGGCTGGCCTCCAAAGCCTGCGACTTCGCTACATGATTCGGGCCTGGCGATTTCACTCTTCACGGCCTCTGCACCCTCCTTGTTCATGTGTCTTGTGAGAGCTGAACAATGAGACCTGGGTGATGGGTTGAACACGGTGCCCTGCCACCAAGCAAGTCCTCCGGGACGTCCCACTAAAACTTGTCACCACAGAATTGCAGCGCTCAGTTAACTTACCGAGAAAGTGGGCACCCATAACTACCTCTGGGCACTCTGTGCAAAAGGGAAGTGATTGCGGGTCTCCCTGCTGGGTGTCTAATAGTGAAGGTCTGGTGATCATCACTGCCATTACCACCCTGTTACCAGCGTCTGGCTGCGATCTTGCTCACAACCAGACTGTAGCTCCCTGAAGACAAGCGGGGCATTTTAGGGGCCCACAGATTGTGCAGTTACCTGACACCCGGCATTTAAAGCACTCATGCTTGATGTAATGCTCTGTTCTCACTGTGCTGAAATCTTAATTTTGCACTGGGCTGCACCAGTTATGTAGCTGGGCCTGACAACACGGGCTGCTTCCAGGGAGGACCGGTTCTTTGTACGTAACAGGTTTGCATTAGCCATTGGTTAGACTGAACTGGCAGCGCCGCCGATGAATGACAGCATCACGGAATTCATTTCTTCAAGACCCACAATTGGGAATCAAAACTCTGCCTGATATTATAAAGTTATTTGGCCAGCAGACCTTTGACCAACGACAGGGGTCGGGGACGACAACATTTGTTCCAAGTAGATTCTGGACACACAAACATGGATAGAGTATTGGTGGGAGCTACATCCATAAATCCAGACAGAAGCATTTATTAAATGTTAAAAATTA
The DNA here is from genome assembly GCA_004026905.1 of Hystrix cristata. NCBI lineage: Eukaryota > Metazoa > Chordata > Mammalia > Rodentia > Hystricidae > Hystrix > Hystrix cristata. Next base: position 374,970 of record PVJO010000045.1, on the reverse strand, counting down.
CTTTTTGGAGCAAGGAAAAAGGTTTAAAAACTGTCAGCAAAATCACTCGGGAAAAGGTGGCTTCTAGTGTTTTTAATATCGGCACAGTTAGCAACTGACTTTAAATAGTTTCTTGATCAGCATAAAAAGTCATTTCACGAAAGCTAATAAGTTATAATGCCATTAACCATCATGCATTGTACAAGTACCTATTATAAAAGAAAATCCTTTCTAACTAAGGTTCGCTGTTTTGGATCTAAGCTTCTGTCACAGAAAAAAAGAATCAAATACTACGATTTATTTCATCTTGGAATATTAATGGGACTGAAACAAGCTTTAAATTTTCCTTTGACTCATTAAGTTAGAAAGACAAAGTGCTAAAAATATATACTTGTGCTTCAAAATAGACCGAAATGGATAACTTATAAAATAGGATTTATTTTTCAGGAGTGTAACGTAGAGTAAAAGGATCTATGGGGAGGGATTTGAACCAATTGCCATGCAAAATTTGGTTATATATATACACACATGTCTATATTTGTCATGTAGCTTTACTGGTCAAAAATATTTTAAAACTTGTACAGTAAGAGAAAGTATCAATAACATAAAATTTCACAGCCCCCTTTTAGAACTGTGGCCTTAACATTTTGTAGGGAAATAAAGCTTTGGTTAACCTTGGCTCTGGCAGACCTCATTAAAATAACAGCCTGTCAGTTTCAAGTTTAAAATAACAGGGTTGTCAGTTTTATATGCAGTGGAACAATCTACAGTTTCATTCCTCGGGACCAGATTGTGGGAAGGGGCGGAAAGTGGGCAAAATTGAGAAACACTGCCACCAGGTGGCCATAAGTGAACATGACTTCTAAATACCTAAGGGTGAGGCTGGGTGGTCTTCAAGAACAGGTGGCCATGAGGCTACTTGAAGCAACATTTCAAATCAGCTTTTTGACAGCTTTTTGTTAAAATGCATGCACATGATCAGAGCCAATATACAATCTATAATCTCAAAATTACAGTAAATCAATAAGAAATCGCCCTTCGGTAACTTGCATATCAAGTTTGGTTTGACACAAGTAATGTTCAAGTGAGTGGATTCTTAAAAAAAGAAAATGAAATCCAATAAAAACTTTTTGATATTTTCCTTTATAAAAGCTTCCACATAATTGGTGGCTCATTACAAGAGTATCTTGGTAGAAAATTATCAAACTGTTTATGTGTTCTTTTGTGTACTTTTCTGGAGGGTTGTAAAAATAAATATCAGCCCCCCAAAAGCTGTCTGTAGACACAATATCAACAGATGTCACAAATCTGAAAGCAATATGTGCCCTTGTATATAAATGGAAGCCAGTCTAGAAATTGGTTACATCCAAAACAGGCTTCTAACATTACTTTGCTTCAATTTGGTTCTTTCCTAATGCACTTTGGGCAGCTGACTGGGGACTTGAAGTGGGGGGACAGGAAATGACATCAGAGAAAAAAATGAGTTCTCTACATCTGAAGAGTAACGTACTCTAAAAATTCACACGGAGATGCTGAACTCTAATGAGCTAATAGCCTGCCTTCAACTCATTGAGACTACACTGCTCAGCCCCTCTCAGTAGCATTTGGCCCTTCTCTTGACGTGCTCAGAAAGGATCTTATACTGTGTTCTCAGAATGGTAGCCACCAGCCACACATGGCTACTGAGCCTGGAAATGTGTTGTAAGAACTGAGATGTGCTGTAAGTGAAAACCTCACACCAGAGCGTGAGACTTGTGCCATCAAATATGGCAGCCTCCGGCCTCTTGTGCTATACGGCAGTGGAGAGTCTATAGACTGAGTCTGAGATGGGTCGTAAGAATACTGCATAATCCACACCAGATTTTTAAGACTTCTTACCCCTCAAAGGAATGTAAAATATCTCATTATAATTTTTTATATTTATTGTAAGATGAAACCATAATGTGTTGTGTATGTTGGGTTAAACAAAATATATTATTAAAATGAACTTCAACTTACTTATTTAAAATGTGGCTACTAAAAACTTTAAAATTATATCTGTAGTTCCCATTTGAGGCTCACATTACATCTCTAGTGAGTATCAATATGCCTTCAACTGTCATTGCTTCCTTGCCCAAAATGACCACCCTGTCATCTTCTAAGCCTCTGTGATTTACGTTCTTGGGCATATGTACTAGCGTTTCAGTCTATTGTCCCTAGAACTCCTTTAAGCCAAAATTATTGGCAGCTGAACTCAAACCGATTCCCAGTTAAGCTCACGAAGGTAAAAGCAGAACACTGTGTTGTATCACAAATATAACACAATAGATGTAAAGCGGCGTTTCTTACGCACCACACAGTCCAAGTCTGCATAGCTGACCGTAAATCAAATCACATCTGCCCAAAAGAGATTTACACACATTTTGTTTCCTATTCCATACAAGATCTGGAGCAGCCTCTCTCTCCCCTACCAGCCAGTGCTCCCTCTCCCACTGGAACTGAAAGGGGGCTCTCTGATACCTCTGCATTTTGTAGGAGATTGAGTTCCCACACAGGTTATCCAATGCTCAGGATGTAAAGGTGAAAGTCAAGTACTATTACATCACTGGGGTCTGATCATAAGGGGAGTAGATGGCCCTCCCTGGTTGATGCCCCATGGGGTAAATTGGATCTTTAAAGTAACCAGATGGCTCCTGGAACAGGTAATTTACCTCACAGGGGTAAGAGCTTGATTTCCAAGAGTGAGTGCAGTTTAGTCACCCTATGCCATCTGTCCCTGTGGTGATATTTCTACCCATTAAGAACTTCCAGTTTCAAGCACCTTAGCAATATATTAACTTACTAATGCTTTCTTAAATCCTTGAGAAGATAACATTTAAGAGAGGGAGGTATTTTCCTCCATTTCGAAAAGCAATTTGTAGGGAGATCGGGCATCTTTGCCAGAGTCACAGTTGAAGCACACACATTTTGGGACACCGTGTACCTGTTTCTCTCCCTTAGCGAAGAGGTTTTACACCTATTAGTCTTTACAGCTCAGGTTCCTCCTGGCTCTTCTACCCATAGGAGGCTGTTCGTCCTTCAAGGTCCAGTTCAACTGCCACCTCTTCCTTGAAGCCTTCCTCCACCCCACTTCCTCCTCCATAATGAAATACTCACTACACTCTCACACGCTACAACCCCTACACGTAGGGGGCATTTATTATGCTTATTTATATGCACAGATGTTGCCCCGTTAAGTGTTAAATTCATTGCTGACAGGACTGTACGTTACACATCACTGCCTGCTCAGGGCCCAGTGTATTGTAGATTCCCCACAAGCTGAGTGTGTGTGTGCGTGTGTGTTTAGTTGAACTAATTACCTACAAATAATCCTTAAGCAACCATTTCTTAGTGAAATAGGAAGAATCACATTGTTTATTTCAGTGGCAATCAATCTTTTTGCAAGTAACTACCTCTAGAATTTACATTTGATTTACAGTTTCATTTGGAGATCCAGAATTTACCCTTCTGCTTACTCTGCTTCATTTGTTCACTCAGACACTCTCTACCGACTATGGCCGCACAGCAGACACTGTACCTGGAAAGGGGGCACGTATCTCCTGGGATGTGGTGAACAGAAAGAACTGAGGCCTTGACTCTATCTGGGCTGGGATGGAAGGCCCAGAATCACAATAAATAAGGTGTTGGTGGCAGAAAAGACCGAAGGGGTCTATGTCAACACGCACTCTGTGGCAGGACCTAAGTGCCTCTGAATGTCGGAGTAGGAGCCCAGGTAGGAAGACAATCAAGCTGACACCCACAGAAAGCTACCCGTTAAATCCTGCTCTTCTTCCCTCACTGAATATAGTCTCCATGTCAGCGTTCATAAACATCCCGGGGTCCCATGACTCAGGTCTATTTATTAATGTCTCATCCTATTGCTCCCAGAACTGCGTTAAGCCCAAATCGCTGGCGATTAAACTCAAACCAATTCCCAGTTAAACCCATAAAGGAAAAATCAGAACATTGTGTTACATCACAAATCGTTTTAGTTACTTTCTCATTGCTGAGACTCCCACAATTTAAGGAAAGGGAGGTTTATTTAGCTCACAGTTTGTAGAGGTTTCAGTCCACAGTCACCTGGTTCCAAGGCTGTGGGGGGCATGGCAGGGGGGCATCGCAGAGGAGAAGCAGTTTACGGCATGGTGGGAGGAAACAGAGAAAGAGAGATCAAAGGAGGATGAGGGGGTATAGACCCTTCCAGGCCACCTGCCCAGAGACCCACCTCCTCCAACAAGGCTTCACCTCCAAGCATCACAGATAGCTATAAACTCACCAGTGGACTGATCCACAGATGAGTATCATGCCCCTGTGATCCTCCCCAAACCCTACCTATGAGTGCATGAGGCTTTTGGTGGGACATCTAGATATAAATCATAACACAAATATAACACAAAAGATGCAAAAGTAGCATTTATTATGCACCACACAGCACGAGTCTACATAATTAAGTATAAATCAAATCACATAGGCCCCAAAGAGATTTATATGCTTTTTATTGCCTGGTCCACAAAAGATGTAAGACAACACATATCTACCCTAAATGGCTTTAGAACTTAGATAAATCTGTTTTCTACCTACCTTTTACTGACTATTTTTCTATACCGCATCTAAACTATTTTTTCTGGTGTGTGTACACCTTTGTGGGTGCTTGGCTCTGGGGTGGAATTATGTTCACAATATCTCATTAGGAAGGGCCTGCTTGATCACATCACTCTCCGTTGAGCAAGTAGAGATTTCTTGTTTCCTGGTAGGTTCCAAATATCTGTAGTGGCCTTGGAGAAAAAGATCAGAACATACATCTCTTTCTCAGCTTTGGTGTGGAAATAGAATAAAGCTTCAAACATTTGGAATTAATTGATAAGTTATAAAATACTGAGGAATATCTAAACTTGACGAGAAATGCTTTGCTTTACTTCTTCCCCCTTTTTTTTGAATTAGCAGGAATATTTGTAACATCCTGAAGATGAGATTTCAATATTTTAAGGGTAACTTCATGTGTCTGTGCACTTAACAGAATCACTGCATTGTGTCAACCACACGTAGAATAGATTAACCCTCTGTTGGGATTTTCTGGGTATCAGCAAATCTCCTATGAAAGGATTGGACATTGGAAGTAATGTTTGGCAAAGAATCTGCAAGACTAGATGTTCGGAACAGACAAGCATTTTTTCATATTGGCAAAATTGGACTATAAACTCTCCCTGGCAGTTTTCAATATTAAGTGCTGATTTCTAAGTGAATCATGTTCAAAGAGGTTAGCCTACCACCATTACCACCATCCTGTTGGCTACATCAGGACATAGAGGAAATCCGTTTTTCAAACCATGAAGAACTTTGCAAAGTTTTCATTGTAGAATCAGGATAGAATAAACGATGGAGGGAGCAGAGGTCATTTTAAAATATCCGAACTACTTTGTGTGCTTTATAGAATTGCTAGCCACATTGAATTCTTTTCATTTGAGACTGTCCCTTGGATCACCCTGTCCAGCATGGTGAAGGCTGCATATCCCCAGAACTACCCAGAGAGGGGAAGTGACTTGATGTAGCTCAAGCAGCAAATCCCAGATCCTGTTTCATTTAGACCCTGAGGTCCATCGTAGGAAGCCTGGTGAGTTTCTTGCAAGAATGCTAGACACTTTGGACAATGGGAGCTCTGCTGAACTTCAAAATTCCAAGATTCAGTGAAAAACCCATTCCTTGATGTCACTCATGTATTTTAATCTTGAGAATAATAGTGCCACTATTGAGGGCCCCACTGGGCAAAGTATTTTTTCAGTTTCAAATGGATTTCCACAGAATAAATGACTTCCTATCTTTTTCTCTTCACTGTTGAAGTCCATAGATATTAGTTTGATATCAGACTGTGTCATCTCTTGAGAATAGAACATGACTACATTTACTTGCCGAAAATGCAATACCACAGGAATGAGGCACAATTAGAACTTTAGGTACAAACAAAGATTTGAAAGTTTATTGTCGTTGTTTTTAAATCAAAAACAAATCTGCAAAAAAAATCTGACCTGAACAGCATACAAAGGTATTTCCAATGTTTCCCATACTTATTTCACTTTGAGAACCACTGTTTTGCCAGAAAAGGGTCCCATCTGACTTTTCAAGGTCCTGCCCTTTACAGAGTGTAATCAGCTAGCCAAGAAAGTCCTAACCTGAAGCCGGAGGGGATCATTCAGACTCCAAATTTTTCATCCAATTCACAATCCCCTGAGAAACTCAACACAACTAAGCCTTGTCTTTTTGAAATTTCAAACATTCTCTCACTTCCTACTGGGTATTTTATCCTTCCTAGTTTCTCCTACAAAACGTGTGAGTGTTTGTCCTCTTGGGGAGTAATGTTAAAAGTGCCATACCACAGGGGAAAAAATATGTCACACAGAAATAGACTAGAAGTTATGATTGAATTCCCTGGGAATGTATAATAAAGCCCAGAATGTGGGGCTGTTTTTAGGTTTCACAGAGACTGGAAGACTCAATGGAATCCTGGGTGTATTATATGGGCAAAAATCTGCTTTAGGTTCCCTGACAGACTGGATTCAAGAGAACCCGCTGTCATCCCCAAGACTTATTTAGAAAGAAAATATGTTACAAGCAATTTTTCCACCAAATGTTGCAGAACTCACTCAAACATTATAAACAGGGGCAGTGGAAGACATAAAAAACAACACCAAAGAGTTGCACACAAAATAAATGGGAAACTGATGTTCTGCGAGTAAAGTGCTAAAAACCAGTATCGGAAGACAAGGGTTTGAGTCCAGGGTTCGACGTATATGGAGCAGGTAGATTAAGCATGTCTCATGCCTTCCGGTTTTTCAGAGAGCTACATGCTATTAGTAACCCCTATTTCACTTAAGAATATTAGGGGGTTATATTTATAGCTGTTTGGCAGAAAAATTCATATTCCCTATGAGACTCAGGAACTTTAAATACTCTACTCCAGACTGTATGTGTCTTCAAGTGAGTGAGAAAAGTTGTGAACAGGTCCATTCCTGGGTCTGATTGATCCCTGATGGAGACACGTGACCAAGTATGACTCGAATCCCACTCTAGGCTCCTGGGCTGAGTTGCGCAGTTTGGTGTTGTAAGAAAAGACTATTCTCTAGTGTAAAGCTGGACAAGGTCACTGTCTCCAAAACAGGATTGTTAAACTCTTGGGTTGTAAAAGTGGTTTTATGCATCACCTATTTCCTTGAACTTGCCCAAGTGTAGTGGCCTTACCCATGAGCCAAAAACAGTCTGCCTTCATTGCTTTAAACAGATTGTTTTCCAAAGCTAACAAATGGCCTTCAGCCTATAAAATATTCACATTGTTTTTTACCCTCAATATGTATTATTTAGTGTATATAGCCCTTTAAATATTAATCACCTTTTTTTAAAGATATGGTATATATTATTTACATCCGATTACATGATGTTTCTATACAGATAAAATAGGCACATTGGAATCTTTGTGAAGTCACAACCAAATGGGACATGGAGTCAGGGGCACACACATGTATCCAGGGAAGTGACTTCCAGTCCAGGGGTAACTGGGGGAGGGCAGCAGGTGGCCCTCTCACAGTGGCCGCCCAGAGAAGACCAGAGGAAGCGAAAGGCCCAGAGTAGGCAGACTTTGGGCCTCAGGTAGATAGATAGACAGCCCAAGGCAAAGCTCTTGTAGGAGAAAGTCAAGTAAGCCCCATCAAATAATCCACATAGGGCACAAGGGTAATGACAGAGTCCAATACACCCCGAATGAGAATTCAGCAAGTCACTTGTTTAGAAAACCAAAGGGAAGGTATTGGAAGCCACATGTCTGTTTAAGGATTGCAAAGACTCTTTCAGATGGAATCATTCCATTTTTTATTAAAGTCCCATGTTTTTCCCCAAGCTAAGGTTACCTTTGCGACCTCTGAGGCTCTTCCGTCACACCTGTGTAAATGACTCCTGAGATGACTTTTGAAAGGACAGGGGCCAGGAGCCCTAATCAGAGGGCTGGCAGGATTGCTGGAGATCGCCCCTTGCTCCCGGAGCAACCAGGTCAAAGGAATATACTTACTTCCTCAAGACCTGACTGAATTTGTGCATGTCTTCCTTATTCTCCGAAGGAAACTCCAAATGGCAACAGCTAGCACATAATCAATAATCTTTGAACTCTTACTTCCCTTAGCAGATAATCAGTAATGCTGATCATGTATGTATTCGTTCGACAAATATTTATCAAGCACCCGGTGCACACAAAGCACTGTTCACAGCCTCGGGCTGCAGAGCAGGTCTCCCTGGAGTCATCAGTGTGCAGCTGCCCCTTAGCAAAGCGAGCGACCAAGGACCGGAGCAGAGGCAGAAAGCAATGACATTTCACGGGTAAACTCATCCAGTTCTCAGAGGTGAAAACTTAGGAGGACACGATGCCTTTTGTTGTTTTTAATCCCTCTTGATAGAATTACTAATTATCCTGCTTCCTAAGCATTCCCATGACAGAGTTGAGCAGTTACAAAGAGCAAATATCAGCAAAGTCTAGGTGGGAACGTGGTATTTCCCAAAAAGGCAATTCCCAGACCAAGTGATTTCAGATCTCCCACAGTCTTTTGCTTTGCTGAGACTGTCACACTTGCTCCGTAGTTGTCCTTCCATCATCCCAGACAGTGCAGCTCGGAACCTTCAAGGGCGGCAGCTGCGTACTGCTCATCCTCGTATTCCCAGTGCCTAGCATAAAACTTGACTTATAGAAGATGCATAATAGGTGCTTAATGAAGGAGTACTGGCAACAGTTTTCTCATTTAATCAGTGTATCTGAACTTCTTCTAAATTGTATTATATTTCCCTGTCTCACTAAACTGATTTCACTGACTGTTAGTGAATTTTTGCTTGCTAAGTCATTGATTGAAAATACACTGCATTGTGTAAGTCCCTCCGCTATAGGCTAGCGACGGCCATTTTTTTAGTGCTATTCTTCTACCAGCAAAATAGGATCATAGACACTCAGAATACTTATTATTATTTATGTATAAATTATATACCAGCACTACTGAACTCATACATTCTATATCTTATGAAATTTATACAAAAATAGAAATTTTTGGAGGATGAAGATAAAGCAAAGATACCTTATTATTTGTACTTTGTCATGTTGCAGATAGACGAAGAGTAACCCAGAAGAAAGAATATTGAATGTTTACACCACAAAGAAATGATAAATGTTTGAGGAGATATGCTTACCCTGATTTAAACATGACACATGGCATACATGTACTAAAACATCACATGATACTCCATAAATATGTACAATTTTATGTGTCAATTAAAAATAACAATTTTTATAAGAGTAAGAGAAATAGTAGTTCTCACCTGATCTATGGTTTTATCTTCTACAGTTTCAGTTGCCTGCAGTCAACTATGGGTGAAAAATATGTAATGGAAAATTCCAGAAATAAACAGTTCAAATGTTTCAAACTGTACAGCTTTTGAGCAGCAGGATGAAATCTCACACCTTCCTGCCCCACCCCACCAAGGCTCCTTCCCTTCGTCTAGCCATGTACCCACACTATACACGCTACCCTTCTGACACGGTAAGGGCTCCAGGATCAAGGATTACCCGAAGTAGATAATACTCCTCGGCTGTATTATCAAAAGGTCAAGAGTAGCCTCTTCTGAGGCCACTGGCTTTACTTCATGTCTTCATATAGGGACCTTGTGTTATCTCACACTGCCAGAAAAAATGTGATCGCAGGACAATTAGTAATTTTGAGAGCTAGAGGGACCACATTTACATAATTTAGGTACAGTATATTATTACGATGTCCCCATCTCATTATTAGTTAATAACTGAGAAGTGGCCATCACCACATACACTGAAATATCAGTCTCTAGATCACATATTAGGAAAGCTTAATTTCTCTTGTATTCTTACATTTAAAAAATAGAAATAAAAGGCTCAATGTTTTCCTCCTGAATCACACAGACCCTTACCACCAACCCAGTGCCAGGGTGATGAGCAACGAAGCTAATCAAGTCTAGTGGTTAAGAGTAACGATTTCAAAGTCTACATTTGAATTGGAATTACATCTCCAGGATTTACTAGAGGTGTGACAAATTTCTCAGCCTCTGTAAGCCCCTGCCTCTCAGTGGCACAAAGGATGGAGTGATAATGTGTCAGCACAGATGAAAGAGTTGGGAAGATCCAAGTGGGTGGCTCAACTCACTGGAAGCTCCCAGCGAGCCCCCATTTTTGTAGGTCGGTGACTGCCCCGGGCTGAATCCAGCCAGGCTCTTAAAAGCTACGTGCCTTCACAACAAACTCATATTTCTTTCTCTACTTTTCATTGTTCTAACATTTTCAAACAATACTGAAATAGCAGAAAAATAGTAAAATGAGCATTTATATGACCTTTGTATAGATAGAGTCAACATTTGTTGGGTATTTTTGCTATTCTCAAGTAAAAGACACAATGACATTTACCCTTAAATAGCCCAGCATGAATCTCTTAAAAGCTTCTACATGCCCACAATATGATGATCACACTTAATAAAATTTAAAAACTAATACCAACTACTATCTCTTCTATATTTAAAAATCTCCTGATTATCTCAAAACTCTTATAGCTAGGCACCTGCCTCCAAGTCCAGGATTCAGTTAGGGTCATGTATGTGGCATTTGGCTGTTATGTTTTTGGAGATTCTTTTCATCCAGAAAAGTCTTCCTGCCTTTATTGATTTATTTATTTACTTGTGTTCTTTAGAAGAATTGAAGCCAGTTGCCTCATGGAATGTCTCATTCACTGGATGTGTCTGATCATTTATTTATGGTGTTACTTGGTTTTTTCCTCTATTCCTACTATGTCCTGTAAACTGGAAGTTAAGTCAGAAATCTGATGAGATTCAAGTTAAATATTTGAGGCAAGGTTATTTCTTATGTGAAGTTGTCAGATAAGAGTGGTTGAATAGTCCTTCTTTCTGCTCTTTGATTTTACCCATCTCTGTTTTTAGCAATCATTCGACTCTGTCACCTTCTTCCCTCTGTGTCTAATTGTACCGTTGTGTCAGGGGGCTGTGAGAATGGTGCCGTTGTCTTCCTATACAGTCAGGTTTTCATGGACTTTTGGGTAGGACTTAAATTAAGAGTGTGCGTGTCTACTGAAACCAGTAGTTAACATTATCAGAAATCACAATAAACTCCAGATAAATCCTAAAAGAGGAATCAAGTTTTCCCTGCAAAACCCAGTAGTATATATTTACATTGGATTCCTATGGAATAACAGAAGTCGTTTGACTTTCAGGATCTATCAATAGTATAGGTGGTAAAAATGTAACCATTAGGTCTTACTAATGAAGAGTACTCTTAGTGTAATATTGCACTAATGGTAAACACCATTTGTAAGTCTTCAAGAGAATAAATTCATACTAGAACAGCTTATCTGAGAAGCAGAGAAAAGATATCTTTCTAAATTTTGTATTTGATTCCAGGCTCTGTATCAGGTTTGTATTTTGAATGAATTAGGGCTCACAGTTGCTGTCAGGACTCTACATATGCTAAGAGGGCTCATTAACTCACAGTTTAGCTCAGTTTTGTGCTCATAAGTTCCCAAGAAACAAAACAAAAGAAAGCAAAACTCAAGTCGGGAGCTATGGCACAGAAGTTACATACATCATTCAGAAATCAAAAAGTAAGTAAAATTATATTTCTGAACAATGTGAGAACTGAAAAACTTTCCCAATCCTGGAAAAATAAATGGCAATCATTCCGACCTCATTTGGGATCAAAGGCATGTCCTTTTCCAGTGGCTCATAGTGTCCATTTGTTCAGCTGTCTGCCTCCCCATCACAGTCTGGAGGTGAACTGGCCGTTTTTCTGTAGAATATTAAAACAGCATTTACATTTCTCACTGCTCCTTTGCTGTTATCCCCTTCAGCTGCACAATGAAAACGCAGAGCTCCTGAAATGGCAGAATGAACATGTCTGGATTATAAAACGTGCTGTGGTGAGAGCAATCAGGGAACACCCACACGCCATCCTCCTCATGGCCAAGTGCAGCTTCACGTCTCTTCCCACCCCTTTCGGGGTGGAGAACACACGTTACCGTGACCCTCTACTACTTAGCATTAGCAATATTGTCTAAGACTTTGTAACAGAATGAGATAATTAAACTCGTTATCTCAGTTAACATTTATTGAGCACCTGCTGTGTGCTGAGACGTGTGTGTGTGTGTGTGTGTGTGTGTGTGTGTGTGTGTGAGAGAGAGAGAGAGAGAGAGAGAGACAAGTTCATCCTGGTTTATCTGAGACTTGTTATTTTAGCACTGAAAACTCAGCATTCTAGAATCCTCTAAGTGCCAGACAAACTGGGGTGATTTGTCACAAAACCCTTACTGAACCCTGAGGATAAAACAAATGACGACCTCGCTGCTATTGTTAGGAGGGATGGAGTCTAAGAGAGGCCGGCCAAGGAGGCCTGTTCTCAGGGTTCAGTGAGATCAGAACTTAAAATTTTCATCAAGGCCCCATGCCAGCCGCCAAGTAGAGCCTGAATATAACGTGCTTTGAAGGAGGCATTGCTTGAGTTTGATTGTTTAAAAAATGAGTAGTGGCTGAGCAGGAGGATTGCAGGTTCAAGGCCAGCCTGGGCTACTCAGCAAGACCCTGTCTCAAAACAAAAAGGGTTGGGAATGTAGCTCAGTGGTAGAGTGCTTGCCTAGCACATGAGATTCCTTAGGTTCCATAAACAGCACCATAAAATTAAATAATAAAATAAAATAGTGGCACAACGTTTCCAGTTAAATTTGGCAACTATTAAAGGAGAAGATACTGGTGGGACATTGTGCAATTGTATTCTTCCTTATCTGTATCTCTGGGTTAGACTCCTACAGCAGGAAGGGGAGATTTTTTTAGTATTGAATGCATAGAAATAACAATGTTCATTTTGGCTGTGCTTTATTGTGAGACAGAGCAACGCTGGCAGTGTTTCCGCTCTGAAGATGGTGATTGTTTCATGAACTAAATATAAATACGTAACACTATTTTTTCCTGGGGGGTTTGTGTTGAAAAGAGTGGGAATGTGTGGCTAAGGGGTGGTAGGGAGCCCTATGGAAGGTTAGGGACACCAAACTAGATACTGTGAGAACAAATAAAATGTGAAGATTTTTTTCGCATACTTAAATTTTTTAAAAATTCAAACTTACTAAAAATTGCATTTTAAGAAAAATTGTCTGATCTCCATCTAGATTCCCTAGTTATTACATTAACTATTAAATTATTAATTATTTTAAAACTGCCACAGTTACTTTCTCTCCATATGCATATATGTATTTATTATACTGTATTTATTACTGAATTATTACACAGCAAGCTGTGAAAATCACACCTCTTTAATTCTAAATACTCCAGCATGCATCTCCTAAGAGTAAGACGTTCTCCTACATTACCACAATATGATCTCATATTCAGGAAATTTAACAGATATACAATTACTATATTAGATATTCTATTATCTAATGTAGGGAGTCAGTATACAAAGTTTGCCCATGATCTCAATAATGCCCTTTATGACCATTATTTTTTGACCTAACATTTAATCCAGAATCATGTGCTATATTTGAATATCATGTCTTCTAATTCTTAATCTGAAAGAAATCTTCAGTCTCTTTTTGCCCTTTTTTTTAAGAGTTCATATATTCTGAACACAAATCCTTTATCAGATGTGGCTTGCATATCTATTCTCCCTAACTGTGACGTGTCTTAGAATTCTTACAATGTGTCCTTCTTTTTGTATTGCTGGTATGTGTTTGTGAAACATAATAAGTACATTCATCCTGGAGAAATGGTGCATATATGTATTTCATGCTGAGCATTTTTACTTATCCTTCCCTTCGCCCACTCTTCTCCCCTGTCCCACGGATCCTTTTCCCATCCCCCAAAGTCTACCTCCCTGTCTCCTACCATCTCTTATATTTTCTTCCTAAAATTATTTCTCTTTGGGGTTTCTCATAGAATAGAGACCCCACGGTGTTTCCTTGCCCTGTATGACAGACATTGTGGAGCAGAGGCCAGCTGCTGTTTATAATGGCCCCCAGTTGGAGTTGCTCTGAGGCGTCCTACCAGTTAGATTCAGAGGATGGACCTGGCGGCCTCAGTCATGTGTCTTTCTTGGCCCAACACTGGAAGGGGCATTGCACAATACTTTGATCATTTGCCTGCCAAGTTTCTGCACTGTGAAGTTACCAGTTTTCCCTTAATAAGTAATTCATAAGTAATCCTTGGAAGGCGCTTTGAGATTGTGTAAATATCGTCCTCAAATGTTTCCCCAGGATTTTTACTCATGCGTCTGTATGAGTTGTGTAGGCTGCTGTAACAAAGTACCACAAAGTGGGTGACTGAAAGCAACAGAACTGTGTCGTTTCACATTTCTGGAGCCAGAAGTCTGAAGCCAAGGAGTTGGCAGCCTTTGCTTCTTCTGAGAGCTGGGAGGAAGGAAGGCCAAGTCGCTTCCCAGCAGAAGTGACTGTCCAGGGCCTCTGTCCACTCCAGGCCTCTGTCCTAGTCTTGTAGATGGCTGTCACTTCCTGTGTCTGTCCATGTCATCTGCCCCTCTCTGGGCTTATCTCTGTGTCCAAATGTCCCCTCTTTATACAGACACTAGTTGTGTCGAATCTAGGGCTGATTCTAGTGACTTCCCTTTCACTTTCTTACCTCAGTAAAGACCTCGTCTTAAAATAAGGTCACATATGAGATATTTTGGGTCAGAACTTCAAAACATGTGAATTCCCAGGGACACAACCAACCCATAACAGATGCATTGTGTCTATCCATGGGCTTCCTCAGTGTTTGCAAAGGCAGAGTAGGAAATCGGGACTCTGCTGCTCACTATCGAGCCCAAATGGTAATCAATCCCTGTCCCCACCCGCGTCACACAGAAGTCCGAGCTAAGCCCGAGAACACCCGAGAGCCTGTACTGGGCTGCTCCCGCCAGCGTCCCGCAGGCTGTGCGCTACCACTATTTGGCGGGACTTTCCTCCGTGGGGGCTGGAGATTGTGCATTGCATTTGGCTTACTGCCCACCACCCAAGTGCATGCTGCACGAGCCTATCAGCTGTACTAGAACAGAAGTAACCGGCAGCCGGATTAGTGACAAGATTTCTTTCTTACAGAAACAAGTAGGCCACTGGGGAAAATGGCTCATCTCTCGGTGCATTGTTTTGGAGCATTCGTGTGCTATCCAGGCAAATGAGTTCTAAAGCGTACACTTAGGTGTTTGCAATAGGGACTCTTGGCAGGAGAGGGACCAGAACCCAGGTGAGACACTCCCTGAGTGTTTCATTCAAAGGACGAAAGAGGGAAAAGGTAGAACCAATTACCTGAACACTCTCTGCCAGACGCTAGCAGAAGGGGGTGGGGGGCTCTTCCGGGCAATGAACCCCGTGCATCCTGTCTCTCTCCTAAACATGATAGTTTGTGTCACTCGCCTCACAGGTTCTGTAGCCTTCACCTGCCTTGCGTCCTTGTGTGGAAACGAGCAGAGCCTGCGGAGGACATTCACTCGCTTTCCTTGGTTTCTCTATCAGGTCACAGATATAAAAGAGAAATTGAAGCTCTCTAAAAAGGTATGGTCGGCGCTGCCCTACACCATCTGCAAGGATGAGGGTGTGACAGCGGGCACGTCCAACGAGGAGGAGTGCTGGAACGGGCACAGCAAGGCCAGGTGAGGCAGGGCTGCCAGGGCGGGCGGGCTGGGCGGGCCCTCCTGGCGCCTCTGCAGACCTGTTTATGCAGAAAGCAACAGAGGGTGGAGGGCCGCGGTGTCACTCAGCGATAGCTGCTGAGAGCGACAGATTGGATGGGCACCTGGGAGCACTTACTCTCAAGGTGCCATTAAGCTCGGACGCCTTGCTCCCAAAGCCTGGCTTCCTGCGAGGACAGAGGGATGGTAACAGACGCCAGATTCCGCGGAGCCTGAGATCACGAAGTGCCATTTTATGTTCACTTAATGACTTTAAGATAGCAGAGCTATTTTTATCCATAGTTAAACTTGCGGGGCTCTATTTCATTTCTTTTTTTCCTCACAAGTTAAATAGCAAATGAAAATTCCACTGTAATATTTTCCTGCTTGGAGAAAGAAATTGAAGTGTTTATTGAAAAGGTGAAAATAGCCAGGGGCTAAGAAGAGGTCTAACAGGCCCGCACCCTGGGAAGTCCTCTCGGAGTCTTCTCCTAGGAGGTGGCTCTGTTCCTAGCTTCCCGATCTGCTGACCAATGTTGTGGCCACTTGAGGAGGAATTTCTGAATGTGTTAATTCTGCTGGGAAGCAACTTGGCCTGGGCTTCTGTAGAGTGGAGAAGTTGGATGGGCCACTGGCTGGGAGTTGGCAGGCAGGGCAGGAGATGAGGAGAGGAATCTGCCACAGCCCTCCCCAGCCAGGCTGCAGGTGGGTGAAGCAGATGGTACGTTGGACTCAAGGAATCATCAGGGATTGACTGGCGGGTGGAGAAGATAAGAGGGGAATCTACTCTGAGGTCTTAACTGGGCAATTTCAAACATACGAAACCGCTGTGACCTTAAGGGAACAAGAAGGTAATGTGACTACTATGTTCAGAAGAAATCTGCAAAAGGTAAGCAGGGAGCTCACGTAAGGTGCGTATTAGGTGTTATTTCTCACAGTGCTGTGCTGTATTTGCATCTATTGCTAATGAGATCATTAACCTTACAGGAAGAGCTTAGCAAGGTGTGATCAAGACACATTCAGAAAGACCTTTAAACATTTCAAGTCACCTAAAAGTGTCAATATCCAAATTTTAGAGCATGAGAAGATGAAAGGAAATTCATGGTATTAACAACATAGCACTCAGAAATACTAAATATTTTCCTGTAATCCCTGCACTCTGGAAGTTCAGGCCCAGCCTGGGCAACTTAGTGACTTAGTGAGACCCTATCTCAAAAAAAAAACAGGGCCTGAGGATGTAGTTCCATCCAAAGGCCCTGGGTTCAACGTCCAGCACTGCAAATTAATGAATTAATTAATTGATTAAAATGAAAATATGGAGTACTTGACAGTGTCTGACCTCTGAGGAAGGAAACCAGTAAATTCTGCTCTTAATTCACAGCTTTAAATATGTCCTTTCCCAGTGTCTACAGAAAGACACTGGAAAGGAGGAGCAGGTGGCCTCATGAATAAGCGTTCGGTTCTTCAGGCTGCTCTGTTGTCTATCTGGTGTTTAGTTTCCAGCCCTGGCTAGAGTGAAAGCTGTATTTTGAATGTCATTCCCATAAATAGCTACACAGGTTCCTGGACATTAGCACATAAGCAATTTCTTACAAAAGGACATAAAGAATGGTCATAATTATGGGTAGGGAAGTGACTAAAACTCCATTAAGAAAATGAATGGGAACATAAAGACCATTGAAGTGAGAGCTACGGGAGGTCAGGATGATCAACAAGTTCCTCTTTGTGCAGAAGAAGAGCCCAGACATAGTAAATGACCAGTCCCTGTGTACCCGGTTAACACAGGTGAAAGCTGGAGTCCCCCACGTGGTAGACCAGTAGTCTCTTGACAGCAACACCTTGTGTCTTAAACAAACAGTGGCTAAATACTCTTCTCCCCAAGTTAAAAGAACAAATGAAATGGATCCTTAGCTCTGTAAAAGACTGAGTGATTCTACATCATTCATTCAGCCTGTCCACCTATTAGCAATATTATTAAGCACTCCTTCTGCCCAGCCACTGTGCAAGGCTCTGAGGAATAAACACTACAGGATGGCAATAGAGTCAACAGAAGAAAAGGCACAGTGGCTAGAGAGAGGGCAGTGGGTCTGGGAACTCTAGTGTCATACTGTTGGATGGTGGGTTTAGGAAAGGGCCACATAGGCAGAGAAGTGCCTGAATCAAGACTCAAGGGGTGGATTTGAATTTTATCCTGAGACCAATGAAAATTTAATACAGTAGAAAAAATGACCAAATTTCATGCAATAAAGTTGTCATTTGGAGGAATGCCACTATTTCTTTTATTACGTAACAAGTAAATTATTTTAAAAGATGACGCTCTCAAATATTTGCAATTCAAATTGCATTACCATTGAAAGGTTACAATTTCAGGGTTGCTTTTAGTTCCTTTTCAAAAATTCTTTTGCTGGAAGGCGTAACATTATGACTTTGTATTTACTAGCATGGTAAATAGATAACCAATAAAGACTTGTTGAATTGAATTTAACTGAAGCTTTCTTCTCATGCAAATATTAATTAATCCAGAATGACATGAGAGAAGTTTTTTCACTTAAATTTGAAAGTTGAAGAATTCATTTTGTGGGAAGATGAGCACTAAGTTAAAAGAGAGGAGACAGAAGTTCTGGTGAGTTATTGCCTAGACAGTAACTATAGACAACAATAATGTATTGTATATTTCCAAAAAGCTAGAAAAATGATGTTGAATGTTTTTATCACAAAGAAATGATAAGTGTTTGAGGAGATACTTTACTCTGATTTAAACATTGTACAATGTATCAACATATTGCATTTCGATATGTATGATATTTATGTGTCAATTAAAAGAATAGTAATAAATAATACACTTGTAATGCAGATAACATTTCCTCTCACTTTTGAAGTATAGATTTTAAGGTGACGGGCATTTTTAAATATTTAGGAATTGTAAACCAAAAAAGATGAGGAGAGAAAGGTTATTCTTGTCACGCTTGTGAAATAAAAATACCAGAAATGTTCTTAAAAAAAAATCCATCAACATGTGTTAATGGCTATAAAACAGAAATACCTATTAGGATTGATGGAGTTTCACAGTCTGGAGTTTATAAGCCAAAGCAATGTGACATAATCTTTAATAAAGCAGACGAGTCTCCCTCTCTTTATGTTTTATCCATCAGACTTTCAGACAGTCTTCTGTTTTTCTCCGGCAGCCCTTTGTCCTAAGTCTCTGACAGCGTGTCTTCTGTCTCCCATATTTCTCCTGATCATTTTCAGAATCCTTCTCCAGAGGTCTTTACCACACTTCCTTGATTCAGAAACACAACCATCTTAGATTTTAATGTTTCTGAAATCACAGTGACTCCCATGGTGGATTGTCTATTTATTCCAGTGGCTCTGTTATTTTCCCAAATATCTGTTATTAAATTAATGGCACCTGCTGGAATTGATGATGACTGAAAATAGACCGGGACATACACAGAAGTGATTACCGCAGCAGCCACGGGGTGCAGTCTGCTGTGATGAGACCATGGTCAAGGGGCTGTGAACAGTGGCTGTCCTAGGACGCGACCCCATTTTCCTGCCTTCACTATCTCCATTCACACCATCTCTGACCCATCTCACTCTTCCTCTGTATCTAAACAGGCCTAGCAACAGGAGATGAAGTAGAAGGATGCTCTGCTTGATGGCAGGACATTGCAGATGTGCTTTCCCGCCCAATCAGCTTTTCAACCTTCATTCTAACAATAGGGCAAGGTACTTGTCTTAGTTACTGTTCTCATTGCTGAGACAAAGTACCTGACACCCAGAGTTAAAGGAGGAAAGGTTTATTTAGATCAGTGTGTAGGGGTTTCAGTCCCTAGTCGGCTGGCTTCAAGGCAGGGCAGCCTGGCAGAGGGCCTCATGGAGGAGAAAGTGTTCATGGAAGGCAGCAGCAGCATGCAGCAGCAAGCACCCAGTGACAAGCAGAGACTCCCTTCCGTCCCTTGTAGTTTATCCAGGCTACCCACCCTTAGGGCAGGCAGCACTCACACTCAGCATGGGGCAGGCAGCCTTAATCCCAGCACGGCACTGTGCATCATTCCCAGCATCGCGTCTCCATCCTGGCAGCACACAGTGTAGATCCAGCCACCTCTGAAAAGCCCCACCTATGACTGTACGAGGCTTTGGGGGGACACCTAGACACAAGCCATAACAATAGTCAAGAGACTCTTCTTTTGCCAACCTCTGTGGCAATGTGAAGATCCACGTGATATACCTATCAGATAGCTTGTAAATCCTAAACCCACAGAAACTTTGGTGTGCAGGCCAAACTCCTGGAAATCTTGTTAAAATCCATGTTCTTGTTCATTTGGTGCTGTGGGTCCAATGTTTGTATTCTCTCAAAATGTATATGTTGAAATCTTGACCCCCAGTGAGGGCATTTGGAGGTAGGGATTTCGGAGGTAATTAAGTCTTGAGAGTGGAACCCTCCGGAATGGGATTGGTGCCTGTATGAGAAGAGAGAAAGAAATGATCTTTCTCTCTGTGTGTGAGGACAGAACGGGATGTCAGCCATCTATGAACCAGGAAGAAAACCCTCACCAGACACAGCTACTGCTAGCACCTTGACTTGGATGCTTCGATCCCCCAGAATTGTGAGAAATAAGTGATTGTCGTTGAAGCCTTGTGGCCTGCAGTGTTTCTGGTAGAGAAGCCTGAGCTAAGACAATTAAGTCAGGGTGGGGGCAGGGCTGGGTGAGATTCTGCATTGCTAACAAGGTTGTGGGCTTTTCCTCAAAGTGTGGTCACTTTGAGTAGCAAGGCTCTAAGGCAGGGTTCCCACAACTGGCACTTAAAACACTGGACAACAAAATCATACTGAAGAAAGAGCTCACTCTGTTTCTGAAATTCAAATTTACCTGTGTTCTATCAACCCCTATTAACATGTAAGAGATCCCCATTCTCGGCCTCAGGGAGCGTATTACAACTTTTTATTTTCTCTTTGCCTTCACAGATAACCTTGATGTTGCCAATGGGGCTTTTCTTACATTAAAAACAGTAACAGCAATATGGGCCAGGAAGTTACACAGTTCCGATGTGATGTCACCCATATCAGAAGGATAGGCAAGGCTAAATGAGTGGCTTAGATCAAATGTATCGAGAGATACATTGGAAATAAGGCACAGGCTTCAGGAGACAAGAGACAGTCCACCAAAACCCTAGTCTCAGGTGGTGCTGCTATGACAACTGGCAAGAATGAGTACTTTGAATCCTGACTCCTTGGTCAGCATTTGATTCAATGAGTGTCTTAGCTCAGGGTGCTACAACTAAAATACCATAGATAGGGAGGATTTAATGACAGAAGTGCATCTTACACAATTCTAAAGGCTGGGAAGTTCACGATTGGGATTCCAGCAGGGGTAGGTTTTGGTAAAGGGCCACTTACTGAGCACCCCAAGTAACTTCTAAGTCCTTACGAGGTAGAGAAAGCCCATCTCTTCTGGATTTATTTTGATTAATTTTCTGAGACAAAGACTTGCTAAGTTGCCAAGCCTGGGCTCAAACTTGCAATCCGCCTGCCTCAGCTACCTCTCGTGCTGGAATGACAGACTTGTACCACCACACCTAGCTCCTCCTCTTCTTCTAAAGGCACTAATCCTATCCTGGGGACTCCAGTCTTATGGCTCATCCACCCAGCCTCCCAAAGTTCCCACCTACAAATATCATCATTGTTAAGTGTTCAATATAGGATCTTGGGGGACCACAACATGTAATTGATAGCAATTAGTGATCCAAATTGCATCCCACTTCTCGGAAAAGCTAATCGAGGATTTTTCTTGGAGTTCACAGCAGTGTCCATCAGTCAAGAGACAGCCCCGGTGCATCTTTAGGGGCCAAGCAGGAAAGTAAACTTCTCCGCCCATTTTTCACTGACCTAAGCAACTTCTTAGGGGGAAATGGGAGAAGACACAGGAACACTCTGACTCAACACAGGCAAATAGGAACTGGAAGGAAGCTAGTAAGTTACAGGGGGAAATCGATAATAATCTAGAAGGCCAAAGGGAAAAAAATTAAAGACTTGTGGTTCAGGTTACAAATCTAGGCCTCCTAAAGTTCCTGGGTGAACGTCGAGACCCTAGGAGGACATTTGCAGTCATCAGTCATGGCCGAGAAGGGCACCCTGGGCAGCCACTGGCCAGAATGAGCTGTCTGCACGGGAGCTGGAGAAGAATGATGAGAGGGAGGCAGGAAAGCAGAGCCCAGAAGGAAATAAAAGTTTCATATGGTCAGCATACACGGGTTAGACTCCGTCGGGCGACAGGACGGACAGAGGGCCGGGTAGTTCGCACAGGCCCTGTGCTTTTGGTTCGGAGTCTTGCTTTTTTTAGGACACAGCCGATATTCAGCTACATCATCTGTAACTTCCTTTTGGATTGTCCTCTTTCCATCAGGACCTGCCCTAAACTCAAATGGATTTAAAAGGGGAGGAAGAGCATGAAGGTTGATGGAATGGGCTGGAAGAATGTAACTAGAAGCCAATCTCAGAGTCACTCCCTGGAGCACATAGATTGTCGGACTAGACATAAATTATCTGAGGGTCTTTGTAGCCTTTTAAGTTGGTCATTTTCGGACTTCTCCCTCCCCCACAAAACCGACAAAACAACTTTCCGATTTTCTTGCCGTAAGCCCGCGTTCGACCATCAATGTGTCCTCCCCTTAAAATGCCTCTAGGAGGAGGTGAGCAAAGAGCTGGCTGAGCGGCCAGGATTAATTGGGCCCTTTAGAGATGGAGCTTTTGCAAGGCGCCTCTGCTGTATTTCAGGGTACTTTGTCCTCACAGAAATACCATGTCCCTAAGGAAATCCTTCCCGAGGCCAGAAGGTAAACACAGTAAATTGCAAGAAGTAGGAAATGTAGAAGAATCTAGAAAATATATCACTCACTCTCACCAGCCACTGTGTGGACTGACTAACCAAACAAAATAGCAAGTTATGACCGGTAAGTCTGAGCAGATGGAGGGAAGGTGGACTGAGGCATGGTGATGAGAGATCTGTCGAGACAGTGACTCGGCAGGTCTGGCAGGAAAATACGGTTTCAGTCTGATGGCAGGATCTGCCCCAAAGCACTCTGACTATAATTTACCCGTTGTGTGCCCACCAGGCAAACATGCTGGGAGGTGGGAATCCAGTCTAGGAAAAGAACTGGCAACCGTGACACCCGGCATTTTCAAATGCTTGCCTCCCTTCCTCTGGAATACTTGGGGAGGGAGAGAATCGTGGGGTCTTCCTGACCATCCTGGGTGAGAGGAAAGTGGATGAACCTTGCAAGTGGAAAAAGATGTTGCACGGAGACGGCTCCCACTGGGAGGAAGGGGGCATGCAGCTGCTCCACGGCTCAGCAGCCCTGAAAACTAGCTCTCAGGTCTTTTCTCTCTGCTCTGTAGTTTGCTGACTCCAGTTCTACCATGAAAAAATGAATTTGGGGTGCTCCTGCCAATAAGTTAAGCAGCCAAGTCATAGAGTATAGCTTCTGCTGACCACACCAACCGGTGGGCTGTGTGTTCTCCAAGAGTTCCCAAGCCATTTCCTGCCTCCCCTGCGCCAGCTGGAGGAGAGCCATTGCCCGTCGCTCTTCTGCACAGGAATTGAGGCACTAGAGCTCCAAATTTTGCTGCTCTCAGCCACTTCTAAGGAACAAGTTTGGCACTCAATCTGCATAAGAATGCGTTGGACTTTCACAGTGGATAATGAAATAAATCACCTGAATTGCCAGTGGTTACACTGCTGGGTCCTAGAGGGGTCCCGGGTCTCCCAGTCATAGGTGGTGAGCCTTTGACCATATCTCAGTGTGACATCGCATGCAGTGCCTAATGCCACAGACACCGCCAGCTCCACAGTTTTCAAGAACTTATAAATCCACTTAAAGCAAAAGGTCACAGTATGCTTTGAGTAATACCAGGCTAAATGAAAAGGGAAGAAAACTAATCTATATCAAAAACTTTTAAAAATGTGTACTTCAAACTTCGTTTTTAAAAATTGTGGTAAAATATGTCATTTTCACCATTTTGTGGAGTACATTTCGGTGACAGTAAGAACATTCCCATTGTGTATCCATCACGTCATCCATGCACAGAAGTTTTCCATCTTCCCAGAGTGCACCCCTGTACCCGTGGACCACTAGTTTCCCATGTCCCTCATCCCTAGCTCAGCACTCACCATTCTACTCTCCGGCTCTATGAGTTTGACTACTTTAGCTACCTCTCATAAGTAGAGTGCTACAATATTGTCCTTTTGTGTCTGGCTAATTTCCTCATTAGCCTAATATCCTCGGTGGCCATCCATGTTGTGCCATGTGTTAGAATTTCCTTCCTTTTTAAGGTTGAATTATATTTCCATTGTATAAATACCACATTTCTATTGGATCCATTCATCCATCAGTAAACACTTGGTTGTTTTGATCTTCTGGCTATTAAGAATACTGCCGCTATAAACAGAGGTGTACAGATGGTGGATAGCTCCGGTCCTTGCTTTCAGTACTTTTGGGGACAGATACAGCCAGAGATAGCTAGATGTGTTCTTAATGTTTTTGAGAAAGTGCCATACTCTGCTACAGGGGCCACACAATTCGACCTTCCTAGCAGTAGCACACAACTTTCAGTTTCTCTACCTCCTTGCAGATACTTGTTACTTCTCGTTTGTTGATTTTGATAGTAGCCACCTTAAGGTATGTGGCCTTTAAAACTCAGGTCCTGAGCCAGCTTGTAAAAGGGCTCACTGATACCATACAAGGTTGCCTTTCCTTTTTTAGACCCTTGAGACCATAGTTTTGGAATTCAAAATTTTTTAGGTTTTAGAGACTTACCACAGTGAGTATGCTCTGTATTATGTAATATTCCTGGTAGGATCTGAATGTACAGTCCATAATCAAACACATTAATATTACTGCAGGAAAATGTATTAATACCTCAAAAGTGAGATAAATAAGAACTGTAATTGGCCTCATTTCAGATCTGATGAAGTTTTGCTAACAATATGTTGCAGAAACAACTGTGGGATTTTCAAATTTTAGAATTGTACATAAGGAATTCCAGCCCTATATTAGTACTATGTTTTCTTAAATAAGGAAGACTCTTTGTTCTTCTGTGAAGAAGGACAAATGTGTAGCTTTGAACTAGAAATTGCTGTGGAGTCAGGTGTTAAATGGAGGTCACTTGAGGCAATAAACGGGGTTGAAACTGCTTTCTCCTCATTCCTCCAGTTGCACCTGGAGGCAGGAGCAGTGGGATACCCAGGTCTACTCCTCCAGCCTCAGCACCCTCCTGGACACCTCTAAGCCACCCTTCCTTGCTCCTGCCCCACTTTTCAGACTTTTCCAGCTTTCAATTCCCAATCTTGAGAGTGTAGCTCCTCATATGTAGCTCCTTACATCAGAACAACTACCAGCCTGAAGGTGCTGATGAGAAATACTGGGTGCTAAGCTGTGATGCCTCTTCTCCCAACAAGCACATTCGGGTATCAGCAGGCCGTCTGGGCCCGCCAGCAGAGCTGTGAGGAAGGACTCCCCAGTGACAGCGGCAAGTGTGGTGGTCGGCCAGTGGGAAGCCTGCAGGGCAAGTACATGTAATGTCTCTCGGGTGACAGCATCACCTCTACCAGTGAGGGACCTGGCGTAAAGCCTGTGGCCACCCACAAGGCTGAATACATCAGTCCCCCTGCCACATTCTCATGGGCCTCTTCCACCCTAATTGCCTATTATGTTCAGCTATAATCAAGGAGCCTACGTCAACAACAGGAAATTAAACGTGGAGACAAATAGTTCCGCAAAATGGTCACAGGTTGTTTTTCTAGATATGCTGCACAAACAGAAGCCAAAATGAAGAGGCTATGCTTGGCTGTCCTCTGTTGCTTCCCGCATGCCACACCATAGCGTTAGTGCTGGCCAACGATGACTCTGCCAGTTGTCCTCGCTCCCGGGGGCTCTCCCTGCGCCAAGCACAGACGCACCCAGCCTGGGCACCTGGGCTCTCTGTGCCAGGATTCTCTCGCTGTCTCCCAGAGGTGTAACAGTACAAAATGTTGTCATGTGTCATGCCCCAGAGCCACACAGAAGCAATACCAGGAGGAGCCGCATGGCCTCGACAATCAGTCTGTTCTTACAGACTGTGGGCTTGCTGTTAGAAGACCAAACATGAGAAGCAATGAATGGAGGGGCTCGGTGCAGAACCAGGCTTGCAGAAGCCTTCTGGCTGCATGATGGGATGGCTCATCCGTGGATTCAGCCTCCGGAGTTAACTTAGGATGGCAAAATGACCATTTTCTTTTTCAGTTATTTTAGGTTTAAATTTCCACATTGTCTCTAAAATGACCCTTTAAACACGTGGAAAGGGGCAAGGTTCTGGAGGGCGGTGATGCATTCTTGTTCGCTTTTATCATAGGAAGCAGCGCGTCAATGGGTGCCGAGAGAGCTGAGTCTCCTGGGCAGGCTCATTATCCCTGGGTGCCCGGATTCCTAGGGCAGTTTCCCATGCAAGCTATTGCAGAGAGCTGCTGATGAACAAGGCTTGGTGAGCCGAGCCGTGCACATAGCCTTGGAGAGAGAGACAGACTGCCTGGGACTCGGGCCAGAACGCAGAGCAGCAACATAGCGCTGACCTTGCCCTTGCAGCCCTCTGAGCGCCTGTCTGCTGCAGATGGCCTGCTCTGGCCAGTTATTCCAATGGGTGTCATAGTCAGGCAGAGCTCTTGGAGCCAGCACATGTAATTGCATATCAATAAGGGTCAATCCAATGTCATATGTTAGAGGTTATACCAAGAAGACAATCTCAGAATTCAGCAAGAATTTATTTATATACCAGATTTATTCAAAAGCATAAGTCATGCTTTACTGCAAAAATAAAGAGCTACGGGTCCATGGCTTTTTAAAATTTCTATTAGGACATTTTGGGGCAATAATATCTGAAGCTTTCATGGCAAAGAATTTACAATGCACTCTGTGTGTTTTATTATTCATTATTTAGCGAACATGGTGAAGTCAATTTTGCTCAAGATATGGATGAAAACAGAGCTTATTCGGGGGGCATCTGATTTAAAATGGATAAACCAATTCACACACAAATACATCATGCATATGATTCAAGCCCTTGAAAATGGCTTAAGTATCAAAGCTTTTCTGGGTGGCTCTTCTTTTAGACACTGATAGACAGAGCCTCCTGGAGTTCATTATATTATCGTCTCTTCTTTTGAGTGTACTGGCATTTCTAAAATAAAAAGATTACCAAAGAGAGAAGAATGGTGAGTGGTGCCCAGCAGACCTGAGCCTGGATTTCAGTGCCAGCTCCTTCCTGCAGCTCTGAGAGGAGACTTTATGCAGTGCACAGAACGCCCAACCGAACCTGGCAGCACTACAAAAGGGTAGACAGCTCCCCGAAAGCTGGAATCCTTATGTACTGCAAACATGTACTAAAAGAATTTAAAATTAAAAAAAAAAAAAAGTTTAGGAAAAAGTGAGAATCACACTGGGTCTTTACGGATATTTGGGCCTTAAGTGGGAAAGTATGTCGTGGACAAAACAAAACTCTTTGGGACAGTGAGTTGATAAAAAACAAAGTGCCTTGGGTTGTTTTGTTTTTTGTTTTGTTTCAGGCCACAATCAGCACAGACTTTGCCACCAGATGTGTGGGGATTTCTCCACCAGCAAACAAGCAGACACCAGCGAGGTGTGCTCTTACCTGCACAGTTCTGACGCTGTCTGGGGACAGTGTCGCATCCCACAGGGCGAGGGCTCAGGCCCGATTCTGTGCCCCAGTGTGAGATGCCAGTCCCAGGCCCCACGCTGTTCCCCTGTGCTCTGACTGACTGGCAGTGAATCAGGGGTCTTGTGATGCCTCTTTGGGTTTGATGGGTTTCCTTGGATGGCTCACAGAACTCGGGAACACATTTGTCAGTGTACTACAAAGTACATCACGAAGGATCCAAATGAAGAAAGCAGCAGACTGGCATAAAAGGGAAGGGACTTGGCACTTCCTGCCTTCTCAGGCCCCACATGCAGGAACCACCAGGTGTCCCTCTATCCAGAAGGTCCTGAATCTTGTCCTTTGGCTGAGTTAAGGACACTTTATTGCATACCTGTGATTCCTAATAGATTGGTGGGAAACCAGCCAGGCTGGCCTGTCTACTTCAGCCTCCTTCCCGGCCTGTGGGGCAGGCTTCCTCCCTCCAGGGAGAAATTCTAGTTTCTACCGCCTTTCTTGGGGAGGGACTCATGCGCCAGGAAACAGGAATGAAGACAAAGAGGGAGTATGCAGTGTAAGAAAGTAGAGCTGGCAAGAGATGTGCTTGGAAGGCCGAGCTGTAAGGTGTGAACTGTAGTTGATCCACCCAGGAATCCGGGACAGTGTTGGGGCACGTGAGCTCTGGAGCCAGCCTGCATATAGATCCTGGCGTTACCATCTGTCAGGCTGCACATTTGCTTATCTTCACAAAGCCTCAGTTTTCTATTTCATAAAATAGAAACAAACTCATACCTATCTCCTAAATGTGCTGATGAACTGAGTTTCAAAATGCACACGATGTGTTCAGCACAGCGCCTGACGTTTAGTGAGCGCTCAGTGGACATCAGCTACTATCTCAGAAGTCTCCAAACAGAAGAGTGACAGGGCAGAGTGGCAGATTAATCAGTCTGCATGTGCAGGCTGCAGGAAAGGATGGAAGGAGCGAGGAAGTCAGAGTGAGGCCGCTGGGGCCGGCTGCACTCCAGGGAAGAAGGCGGAAAATGGGAAGAAGCAGCAGGTGTGAGAAGCTTCCTGACACACAGAGTTAGTGAACCGGAAAATTGACGCGTGTGTGAGGGAGGAGTCCGGGGTGCTCTGAGCATGTTTCCGAGAGCTTTAGCTCCACTGGATGAATACACCTGGACAGCTTTAGGCAGTCGATATTAAAGGGCTGAAAGTTTTGATGTTTTTGGTACAAGCAAAAGAAATAGTAGGCTCAGAACCATTAGATGTTACCCTTCCATTTCAACAGATATTGGTAAATCTACCATGTTAGACCCAAGATTCTATTACAAAATAAAGACCATAACAGATATCTCAAACATGCCAGCAATCATGGGCTACTAAAATGTCCCAAACTTACATCAAAGAGAGATTAGATGGATGGACAGATGAGAGAGAGAGAGAGATGCTGTACGCACGCATGGCACATACATGGATATATAGATAAATACATAGGTACATAAACAGATCTAGAGGTTTCTTTGGATTAAAATCTGAGGTAGGGTACCCTTTGTTGGGAAAAAGTCTTTTTCTACAAAAGAATGCTCTCCAGCTAAGACATTACATCATTTCTAAGTCCAGTTCTTCCTACCAAAATGAAAAGAATAATTGAGGAAGCTAAGCAGTCCTTTACTGGAGGTGTGTGACTTCTTGGATGAGGGAGGAAGAGTATTTTAAGAAATGATCTAAGTTTTCAATATAGCATTTATTTGTAAGCAAGCCTACCTAAGAACTCATTGCCACTTAAAAACCAAGCCTGCAGCCATTTTAGCTAAGTCTCCCTCTGAGAAAATGGATTTTTAGCCTTTGGCACTTTGTCCAGG
Organism: Hystrix cristata; assembly: GCA_004026905.1. Lineage (NCBI taxonomy): Eukaryota > Metazoa > Chordata > Mammalia > Rodentia > Hystricidae > Hystrix > Hystrix cristata. The sequence goes on along the minus strand of PVJO010000045.1, from coordinate 345,719 downwards.
AACGAAATCCAGTTCGGGCAGGGTGACTTGGCTCACCCTGCGAGGCAGCCATGGCAGACTCTGGGCTGGAGGTCCCAGCGGCATCACCCTGACACATTTCCTCCTTCTTCCCCTCAGATACTTGCCTGAGATCATGAATGACGGGCTGACCAACCAGATCAACAACCCCGAGGTGGACGTGGACATCACCCGGCCAGACACTTTCATCCGACAGCAGATCATGGCTCTCCGCGTGATGACCAACAAATTGAAGAATGCGTATAATGGCAACGACGTCAACTTCCAGGACACCAGTAAGGAAACCTTTACCAGTCACTCCCTGAGTGAAAAGTAGTTACGACAGCTTACATAATAATTTGTCTTCAGGAACATTGTGTACCTTTAATTATATCTGCCTCTTCCTTCATTCGTGAAGCTTTTTATAGTCTGACGCACAAAACTTACAATACTATATAAATCATAGCCAGGCTTAATAGTTTCAATGGACTACATTTAACCATTCCAAAGTGAAAACTGATCCGATTGATCAATCTACCAGTTGATTCACTAATGATAAAGTAAGAAAGTAATTTTTCACTTTCTTCTTTCCACATCAGTGTTATGTCTGTCCCAAACTCCTGTTCCCTTCCCCCCAGCAGCACTGTTAGTTTTCTAAAACGTCCCCCCGGTGGCTGCTACGTTCAGAGGTAGGGCTTTCAGAAGGTGACTGGCTCGGGAGGGCTATATTTTCATTAGTGGATTAACCCATTGATGAGATTGTAATTTGATGGTATTATTGGAAGGTGATGGGATTTAGGAAGTGGAGCTTATTTGAAGGGAGTGGGACATGGTCCAGGGTGGCCTTAAGGACCATATCTAGTCCCTGGCCCCTTGCTCTCTGGCTCTTTCCCTTTCTGTCTGCTTCTTGGCTGCCATGAGAGCAGCGTTCCTCCACCATGCCCTTCTGCCATATTTCTGTCTTGGAGCCAGCAGACCATGGACCGAAATCTAGGAAACCATAAGCCAAACATCTCTTTCCTCCTTTTTTTTCTCAGGTATTTAGTCATAGCAATGAAAAACTGACTAATACAATCACCAAAAGAATTGTCTGAAGATTGCTTAGACATGCTGGCCTAGAATCCCAGTCTTCTTATAAACTAGCAGCTGAACAAATTACAGTTGTTCCTTGACATGTAACAGTTCTACTCACAATTCTGTCACTTTACATGGCATAGAAGCCATACACATTCAGTACTGTCCATTCACATTTTGAATTTGGAGTTTCTCCCAGGTTAGTGATAGACAGTACAATGTTTTCTCACCCTGTTGTATGGAGATACAGAGTGCAGCCCCCAGTCAGCCAGATTACAAGGGAAAGCAACTGAAACTCTGTGATGCCCTGTGTTGCTAAACTAGGATATTGGGCAAGTTAGATATAGTCAGTGCATTTTCAATTTGAGATATCTTCAATTTACAATGAGTTTATCAAGATGTGACTTCATCAGAAGTTGAGATATATCTGTACAGCTTGAGTCTCAGAAACTCTATTTGAGTTTTGTCTAAGTGATTTTTCTCCTGTGTGTGTGAGTGTGTGTGTGTGTGTGTGTGTGTGTGTGTGAGAGAGAGAGAGAGAGAGAGAGAGAGAGAGAGAGAGAGAGGGTTTTCTGTTAACTGTGTACACTTACAAAGAAAATTCCTGGGAAAAGAATTCTTGAACATGAAATGTGAAGTTGCCAGTGACTCGGTAATTTGGTCAGTGAAACAAAAGATGACCATGTGCTTGAATTAATGAGATAGAAAGAAGCAACTTACAGATGGAAGACATTAAGTCATCTAAGTCTTCGCTACCAGTCCACTCAATTGTCCCCTGCAGAAAATTTTTAGTGCTGTACTCTATTTTGAAGAACTCAAAAATTAATTCTCTAAATACAGGATAATTATCAACCTGAAAGACTTCATGGCTTTAAAATTTCTCAGATTCATTTGTTAGCACTCTTCCTCTCAGCTAAACCTCTCCTTTCTTCCCCAGAAGAGAACGATACACCAGATTTTAGCCTTTCTTGTTTCCATCTTAGAATTAGTCAGCCTTCCTGTTGCCTGACACAATACGCAACACCTACAACTTAAAGGACAAGTTTAATTTACTTCAGGTTCCACGGGGATTCAGTCCTTGGTCATCTGGCTCCAAGGCAGAAACATCAAGGCAGAAGGTGGTGGGGGAGCAAAACTGCTTAGTGCATGGCAGCTGGGAAGCAGAGCAGGGGAACACTTTCCGAGACAAAGGAGCCAGGGGCCAGATATAGGACCTGAGAGCACGCCCCCATGACCTGTCCAGACACACCCAGAAATGTGCTCCCCCAGTTCCCTGGGCCGCTCCCAAGCTGATACAATCAAGCTTAACCATCACGACCTTATCATTTCTTAGCCCCACTTCGTTCACTTTATCCGTTCTGTCTTCTGCAGGTAATAAAATGCTTTCTTACCTAGAGAGTAACTATTGGAATGAATAATTCAAGATAATAAGAATCAGTTGATGTTAACCTTATTGCTTCTGTCTCCTCTCTGACCTAACCAGGTTACATGCATATCAGTTTGCAAAGCTAGGGAATGTCTAGGAGGTAGAAATCTTGTTCTTTCTCCCCTAAAAGGAAGATGAAAATCAACAATAGTTCAGAGCATCCTTGGCTGTAACCCAGGCACCATATTTGGCCCTCTCTTTTAGAATTATACCTGTCATATAAACCATTATCACGTCTCATAGCCATCGTCACTATTTCTCTTATGACATTTTTTTTAGGTCACCCATCCCTTCCCCTAATACCTGCGTTTGTGATTCCTTTTCAGAAGGAGTTGGGACCATTATTTTCCCTGGCCAGAACCTCTCATCATTATTTGCTTCTCACATTTTTAATATTCTAAGTCACTTTAATAATATCTGTAAAGGTTATATTACTCCTTGTTCATGATACTTGTGTTCAGAACAATTCCCTTAGCAATTCTGATGTCTCTGGATTTAATTAATGGGCATTTCTCTCCTTGTAAAGACCACTAAAGATAAAGCAGATAAAAATGTTAAGACCCAAGTATAGCATATCCAAGTGATCATATCTGATATTGAGCTATGCCATCTGAAAAAACACTGGTAAGTTGTATTTTTCTCCTCAAGGGGATGTTAGAAGAGTCTCCGCACTACTGTGCCTTTACTTAAGTGGTCTCACTAGCCAGGATGGTGCCAAGCTCTTGGGGCAGCGCAGGAGCATCCGCCTGTGAGGTAGCCAGAGGAGTTTAGGGTTATTGGTTGTAATCATGGAGTAAATGGGGAAAAGAGCAAATGTTATTGGCAAGTTTACAGTTTCTCGAGTCTTTTCATTTATTGCCCATAAGGATGCTGTGAAATAATTGTTATGAATTTTCTTCGTACAGGTGAGGAAACAGAACCTCAGTGAGGCCAACTCGTTTTCCCTTGTTTTCATTTAATAGTGGCAACTTACATTTTAGGTCCTTCTGCTATCGGCGCCATATTGTTTTCCACCAGGCGTGATGGACAGCAGTGGAGTTGATGCCTTCAAGCATTTTATCAAGTTATCTTCATATACGCCGAACGAGTGCAGAACTAGTGTTCTCTCCCATGTTGGTTTAGACAAGGAAACAGAAACTGATTCAACTGCTTCAGGCACATTTATTTATCTAATAAATATTTATTGAGCAACTGCTATATGCCAGGGACCATGAATGATTATAGAAATTCAGAACTAGTGAACAGTATATACAAAATTTCTACCTTCAAAATATTTACATTCTCATGGAAAAGATAAACAGTAATAAATAATACAATCCCAAGTGGTGGTCCTTTCACACCAGGACCCCCCCGGTACCATAGTCCATAAATGCTCTAGTACCTTATATGAAATGGCTTAGTATTTGATATAATTTAGACACATCCTCCCATAGACTTTAAATCATCTCTAGATTACTTATAGCACCTAATAAAATGTAAGTGCTATGTAAATGCTGTTATCCTGCATTGTCCAGGGAATAATTAATGACAAGAAAAGATGTCTGTGCATGTTCAGTAGAGAGGCAACAATCATTGTACTACTTAACTACACGGTACGTAGTGCTGGAGAGAGACTGAGGTCTGTGAAGTAGCAGGGAAATGCAGCGCAGTGTGCTCACACATTATTCCATTCATGTGCGTTCGTGTGAGTTCAGGTTCAAGTTTTACTCCTTGGAACTTTCTGGAATTATTTTTGATCCACACTTGGTTGAATACGCAGATACAGAGTGTTGTGATGAAGCTTGATTAGGGGCCAGATCTGAGAACTAGTTTATCAAACAAGAAGGAACCGAGCAGAGATGCACAGGAAAAGGATGGACCACAAAACATGTAGGGCAGAAGAGGAAGACGCCACCTTAAGACGACATACTGGGTGGGCATCTGGGCAGTGTAGTGTCAAGCAGGGAACCGCAAACTTCCTTTATAAAGGGCCAGATATTAAACATGGCAGATTTTAGGGCCACGGAATCCCATCACTCTGCTCTTATAATGTGAGTGTGGCCCGAGATGAAGGGGTGTGACTGTGAACGGGTGTGACTGTGTTCTAATTGGATTTTATAAACACTGAAGTTTGCATTTCATATAGTCACTTCTTACATGTCACAAAATATTGTTTTTCATTTGTTTTTCTCTCAAACATTTAAAATATAAAGACTGGTCTTGGGTGATGGGCCACACAAAACTAAGCAAAAGGATGTAGCTTATCAACCCCTGGGATAGAGGGAGATGCGGGTTGACAAAGTCCATCTTTGCTCTCAGGAGAACACTGCAGGTGGTAACGTAGTATATAGTCACATAGTACAGTAGTAATAATATCTACCTGCCGTAATTGCTTTGCTATTTTTTTCTCCAGCTTCCTGCTTGCAGTGCTTATTTTCCTTGCCTAGGTTTTCCTTTAAAGTATCCTTTTAAAAAAGTCTTTTAAAAACATACTATCTGCTAAGAACAACAGCTCTGAGTACAAAAAAAGAAATGAATAGAATTTCTTGGTGCAATTAAAATATTTGCTAGAAGAAAAATACCTTTCTAATGCCGTGATGGTAGGCATTCACGCTGGATCTCCGTTAACACTGTGTTTTAACCCGCTGTGCTTCCTGACAGTCCAGCTAGGTCACAAACCCAGCCATGGGCTGCAAACCCACTGGGACGCGCCGAGGGACCCGGGAAGGGAGAAGCCCTCCGTCAACACGCCCAGCTCCACTGTGTTGTTTCTCCCTTTTTTCCTGGTGTGTCGTCTGATTCTGTTTCAATCTTTCCACCCCAGGTGATGAATCCAGTGGCTCGGGAAGTGGTAGCGGATGCATGGATGACGTGTGTCCCACAGAGTTCGAGTTTGTCACCACAGAGGCTCCTGCGGCTGACCCTGACAGGAGAGAAGAGGACTCTTCTGCGACCCAGCTCGGCTACTCTCTGCTCTCCTGGTCTCTGGTCTGCGTGGGCCTGGCACTTCAGAGACTGTGCAGATAATCCTGGGCTTTGGTCAGACGAAACTGCATTTTAGCTGTTTGAGTGGCCGACTCCCTTCTTTTCCTACACTCTTGGACAATGGACCGTGCCACAAAAACTTACCGTTTTCTATGAGAAGAGAGCAGTACTGTGACCTGTCTCCCTGTTTGTTTTCCCAAAGAGTACCAGGTGCCAGATGAACTGCTTCTTCTTTCCTTCAGCTATCTGTGGGGACCTTGTTTATTCCAGAGAGAATTCTTACTCAAATCTTTCGTACCAGGAGATTTTCTTACCTTCATTTGCTTTTATGCTGCAGAAGTAAAGGAATCTCACGTCGTGAGTTTTTTTTCCCCCATAAAAAAAAAATAGGAAGAAAATAAATTTCCTTTCAAAATCAGGCCAAACCCCTAGACAACTGCATTTTCAACAAAGAAGCAACGAGAGAAAAATAAAAGAACTTTAGTGCTATGGGTTCTACACTGACAGCCAACTCCCAGGGTAAGCTTTTCTGTGACAAATCAGGTTTATAAAATGCTTATGGGGAGAAAGCTTGAAATTTTTTAAAATGTAGTGAAAATACACTGTTGTCTTAGCGGTATCGTCTTGCACTCTAACCACACGATTCCAAACTGATTTGGAGGTACTGATCCTAAATTTAGAACTCCCTCTTTAACATGAGAGCAAAACTAACTATAACTCAGAACGTCTCTCTCACCTTGCCCAATTTCAACTTCAGTAATGGCACCATTTTTCTTAATCCCCCCCAATGTCTGTCCATGGTATCCAATTGGCACAGATTTCTCCTTCGTCTTCAGCTACTAATGGACACCCCCATCATTCATTCTCCTCCCAGATCTTGATTGAAAACCATCTTCAATGATACAGTCTGTGCTTTTGCCACACATTTGACATGATTGGGTGTTTCTGCCCCTGTGTTCACTACCCTCCCAAAAATAAGAGTTCTTTTTGCCGAATTGATAAACAGTTAGATCTGTAGGTGAGTTTTCATTTTTAACTCTTTGCTTTGTGTCAATTGGTTTCTCCATCACAAGGGCATTCTCTTACAAAACAACTCACAACAACAGAACAAGTCAAGACAAAAAAAAAAAACTCTATATAGTATTGACATGGAGATTTCTTTCACTTTTTTAGTCTTAGTACGATCATCTATTTTTATATCTATATATATATAAATCACAGATTTTAACTTCTTAATTCCAAGCTCAGGGTTGACACACCTTTGTAACAAAAATGTTTTGTCAACCAGCTCTTCTTGTTTTGTGCTGCTCAGAGAAGGGGCTCCTCAGTGACCTGTGAGCACCAAGAATCAAGAGAGAGAATTTTTACGTATCTAACTGTCCATCTATGAAAAGTCTGCAAGGGCACATCCTTTTTGCGTGAGCATGCTTTGTCTCCGGCGCGCTACCTGGGCTGAGGTCACAGGTCCAGCTGTGGGTGTGCAGGATTTTACTGGGGATGGAAACTGTTTTGTGTAAAGAATGTCATTCACGAAACACCATTGCTTTCATGTACAACATCTCCAGCCTGCTTGACTTTTGGATAAATGACCTCATCTCAACAGGCCAATTTAGAGGCACAGCTCGCCCTATCCACCAAGTATGCCAAAGCCACACCCAGTGCTCCCCCCTGGCAGAGAGAAGCAAAGAAACCAAACCAGGGCTTTATGAATGCAGTTGGCTATCCTTGTGTTCCTTGGTCTTACGATGCATCTGGAGTAGGGAAAAGCAATGTGTCAAGACACCATAGTATGCCAGTCACATTGTAACAAACTCATTGACAGTATTGACACATAAATGGTATTTTTTGATCTCTGTTCTCATCAAAATTAAAATTAGTTATTGATTTAGTCATCACATTTAAGTAGAACACACGCGGCACAATAGTATTAAGTATATTCGAGCACTTTTGCAGAACAGAAAGTATTTACAAGCATCTGTTGCCACTTTATGCCTAAAGAAATATAAAGTGTAGGCTTCTGAGAGACTTTGTGGCATCTTTCCTTTAAATCTTTGTGGAATTAACACTTTAACTAATTCAGCATTACACGCTTCTAGAAAACCATCCATTCCACTGCCAACCTTCGGCTTTCCTGTCACCAGTCACATAGAACACATCTCTACGAAGGACCAATCACTTATGTTGCTCATTCACTGTATGTTCAAAAATCAGTATTGTTCTTCTCCAACAACTAAGGTGCAATACAAATGAAATCAACCTTGATTTTCTAGAATAACTTGTTTATATGGCTTTAAATTCCAAGTCTTTCTTTTTTTTTAATATTTCTGCACTATCCTCTATGAAATAGATCCAGATGTCCTGTTTTTCTGTGCTTTCACCCCCAAATGGTTTTGTGCATGTGTACGAAGACACATTATATTAATGAATGTGAACCCGTGTTCGGTACGCACTAAACACACAGATAATATATAAACGCCTGCTTCGTTGGTTTCCACACCTTCATTATCAGTAATATTCCTATTGACGGGACATAGTGATGCATATGAGCTGGACAGAGAGCTGAAATGACTATCAGTTAATGATGCCACACTATTAGTCACCCTGCATGGATGTGGTCAAAATATTATTCAGTCGCACTTCCTGGTTTTTATCATCATCCCACTAGGACATATGCTTTTCAGACTAATTTAACATGGGGATTTTTTTCAGTCCTGAAAGGATTTAGTTTAATCTAGTTACCCCTTTTCAGTAAGTGTTTTGGAATCCCTCTCCTGCATTAATATTTCTCATTTCAGCATAGTGATAGAAGACACAATGATACTCCATTCTCTGTCAAGACCCGCCCTCGTTGGTTTGGAAATCCCCTGAATTCTGTAACCGCATCATAGCTTCTGTTATGAGTAGAGAGGAATGGGCTCACTGAAATCAGACACTAGAAACTGGTGGGTTGATGCTCATAACTGCAAACACTTAGCTTATTGAAGTGCCTCTATTTACATGTTCTTTAGTTATAATATGTATTTTTCTAACAGAAATACACGTCTGTAATTGATGTATATTATACTTTGTATATGTTACAACAAAAGACAAACAGAGGCTAAAGTCTTTAGCAGAGAAGAATGAACTGCAAATTTACCAGTGACTCTGGTTCTGTACTGAAGGACAGCTTGACAACCTTCTGTCATTTGAATGAAGGTAATGTTGGCACTTTGATTATAGCCATTACAAAATGTTAGCACTAGAAATCTAACTCCCTTACAGTGACTGACCCAGACAGGATAAGGAACTAGCAACACCTGCTTCACACGTAAGGGATAGAAAATACTATTTTGTCCACACTGAAAAACACGATTATTCATGGACAAGCAGTAATAATTTAAAAAGTAATACTCTTTAAATCAAACACATTGAAAATATTATTGGCTGCAGAACCCCGATATTTAATTTATATTTCCTGCTGCAGACATTAGCCTTCTTTAATTCTTTTACCATTACATACATATTTTGGCTACAGACCAAACACCAGCTAAAGTCCCCATGGAGGAATGAAACTTAGCAAATTCCTGAGTTGTGATTCTTTTATTACTTCTCTTTGCGAGGCTAATGATCAGGTGGTTTGATTAAAGGTAAATGGTAGCAAATGCAGTTTTGACTTACCCAAAACTTGCAGAAATTCAAACTCATTTTCATTGACTACAGTCACTAATAGACCTGACTTTTAATTTAAAAAAAAAAAAAAAAACAGCAGTTTTTAGCTTTGCCAACAGAAAAGTGAAGGAGACCATAACTTACACATTTGCAATGTGTTCCTCCTCGAGAGAGACATTAGCTGATGTTTAGTTTGCGGCCAACTTACACACAGAGAGTGTTGATTTGTACGCATTCTGGAGACTTGCTCTATCACGGTTTGCTACAGCAGACTCAGCTTGACATTGGAACATTTGGAACTTCAAAGTTGAGTAGTTACTGGAATCGCTGACTTGGCCTTGTAATGAGGCCCTTCCATGAGAAACACCTGAGGTTGGCATCGGAGCGCAGTCTCTGTGTACATATACATAATATATGTGCAGGATAAATGTGTGCACCAATCAAACCTAAAATTTTATGTGACTGTCAAATGACTATTATTTGGGTTAAGATTTTTCATTTCTGATTTGGATAGAGAATTGCTATTAATCTTGTATTAAAATAGTTTTCAAAATCCCCCAGTGCCCTTTCTGCATTTTCTTAATCATTGTCACAGTGTAAATTTCAGAGTTTTATTGTTTGTTTGTTTGTTTGAGACCCTTTTAAGTGATTTAATATTTAAAAACCAAAACAAAACCCATTGATAAAACCAGTGCCACTCACCAAAGTACACATCACACTTGAAATTATGAATTTTCAGAACTTTAGAACATTCAGAGTTTCCCAGACGTACATGGAAAACACTCACTGTCTCTTCTTTTGTATTGGTTTCTTCTAGAAGAAAAAATTTAGTACCTGAAAGCTGACATCAATACTTTATAAGTGAGATCAGAAAAATAAAATTATATATGGAAGGCCTAAAATTTCGAAATTTCACAAAGTGCATTGATTTTTATATGTCTGAAATGTTCCCATGCTCTTAGGCATGCAAAAGACTCACTGACCAAATATCTAATGAATTTCTCCTCTCTGCTACCTTTAGTGTGGGTGTCCTATCACACTAGTTGCCAGAAAACACCAGTTGAAAATTATTTATTTCTTAATGCACTTAACTGTGATTATTGCAAACACACCACTTGTTTTAAGAATGCTCTTTTAAATAAAGGGATTTACATAAATAAATGTGTCACATTTGCATCATCCAGCTGTGAGGAATACTGTAATTTAAGTCACATTATTACCCATCTTGGTTTTTATTGTGAAAAGTGATTTTTACAAGAAAATAAAGGAACTTTAGGATAATTATACCTATAAAATCAGAATGTAACAAATTTTATTTGGAAGTAAACTGAAAGTAAACTGAAACCAACTTATTGTGAAGGACAAACATCCCAAAGGTTTTGGAAAAATAAAACCACAGACCATTTGGGAAAATGAGAAGGGATAAGAGTTAAAATACATGCACAAATGTGCGTATCAAAATGACATTGGCTAGAAAAATACCAACATAAAACTGTGGCGAGTAGCAGTGTCACTTTGTATCTTGAGAGCTACACAGATGTAGCCACAAGTTTAAGTCTATTTGAGCAGACACTGGAAGCAATTGATGTGGTGCAGGCACATTTCCACTCCATGGATGTATCTGCGGGTGTAAACATGCGGCTGAATGTATTTTGTTCCCTCATAAACTGGACACAGGAAGCCAGGAGGCATTAGATGCTGATACCAGGCTTTGGAGCTGCACAAAGAACTCATGTTCTTGTACATCTTGAAGCAGAAAGCAGAGGAAGAAAGAGGGAATTTTACCCCAAGAGTGTTCAAGTTAGGAGACAAACAAGAAAAAAAAAAAGACTTATTCACTGGATTCAAGAGCTCAAAAGAATATTTACCTTGAATAAAGGCATCCCTTCAATAAGAACAACCACCTGTGGATTTTTAAAATTAAAAAATGATTTAAACAATTGACTGTTCTTTCAAAAGGTGTGTAAAGAGCCATTACCACTTGCCAGACATGATTCCAGGCAAATAAAAAACGCACCAAGATTTCTGCTCCCAGACAATGTACACGGTGGAGGGCAGGGAACAACAGTCAATGCATAAACAGGCTGATGTCCTGAAGGGGAAGATGTCATAAAAGAAGTACAACAGGAAATGGGATAGTGACAAAAGAGGAAACTCTCTTTAGATCACAATATTTGAACTCTGACCTACCAACAGGAAAGGAACTAGCCTTGAGCAGAACTGGGGACAGAGATTTCTAGGCAGAGAACAGGCAGGTGCAAAGATCTCCGTCCAGGAACGAGCTGCTGTACTTGTGCGTGCCTGGAGACCAGTGAACGAGTTGGTACATGATGGGAGAGCGCTGAAGAAATAAACAGGCAGCTATAGTAAGCTTAACGGCTAACCCCGCACACGGCCCTGCACGTGAGCCCTGCTGACAGCACTTACTGACATGTGAAAGTATGTTTGAACAAGCAATTTCACCAAGATCTTTATGTGCTTCCTTTTTGTAGGATCTCTTTGACGCAGGAACAATAATGACCGTTGTATACTAAACGAGATCATGAGATCAATGAACTTGCCCTGTCACACTAAGGAGACCATGTTATGAACCCAGGTCTATAAATAACTGGGCTGAAAAATAAAGATATATAAGAATAATTATAGTTTTTTCAATTACAAACTCAACTGAATTTTCCAAGAACATTCTGAGAATTGGCAGCAAGTGTGCAAACTGCCATCAGTTACGAAAAGAGGGATCTACAGATTTTCATTTGCACAGAGAAAATGTATTAGATGTTTATTCTGAAATGTAATGCCAGTTAGCTATTTTCTGTCTTTGCATTTTGGCAAATTCAAACTACCAATCCTGGATTTGTGAAGTTCCAGCCGCTGCAAACCGAAGTGCGATGCCTGGGACAGGAATGGGCAGATCCGTCCTCCCTGTTGGTTCCCTTAGCCCAGAATCACATCCACAGAAAGCAAGTTGTCCAAGCATGCGGCCCCGTCTCCTCCTACTACCCGATTCTTCCCATACAGCCTTTTCGATGACTTATTTACCTGCTCCGAGAGTCAAGTTGACCCAAACTATGAATCATGACAACATGATAATCAGCTAATTGAAACAGATGTCTCGTGTGACCAGACTGTTGACTAAACTGACCCTCGGAGCATGCTGTGGCATTGAAGCCCCACCCAAAGTCCTCCTAATGGTCCCCGCGGTTCAGGTACAGACTGAAATGTAGGGACCCTCGGGCCTTTCTTCTTCACAGAGTTAAAGTGCCTTTTCTTGTTGGTTCACCTTCTTGCCTGTTTAAAAAGCAGGGTCACTTCCTTTCTCCCAGAGGGAATCAGGTTTGTTTCTACCCCAAAAAGTTCTTTAGACATTCAGAAAGGTGAATATCAAGTTAGGGAACGGTCTGTCTGCAAAACTGTTTCTTTCTCTTTCCTGACATAGCATGCCTTGTATTTGCATAAAGCATTGCACCCTAAAGGGAGCTTTTGAGTTCTTTTTCTTTTATAATCTTCACTATTATTTCCATGGAGTAGGCAGGAGTTACTCTCCTTTTTACATAGATCAGCCAAGATTGTCCCACCTTGCTTTTGCTAACCCTTACCCCAGCCCACTCAAATCCTTAGGATTTGAATATAAATCATTCTGGTTCTTATCGACTTCTTATTAGTTTGTGAAACCAGCCCAGCAGCTCATTTGCAGGAACCCTGTAACCAATTCTCTAGGCTAAGCCTGGTAGAATGACCCCCTGCCAGTCTTTGGCTTCATCTCCTGCTTGGAGTCACGTATTGTGAATTATCATGTACTGAGTTCCTGCATGTGAAAAATGAGATGTCCCCAAATTATAGTAAACCAAGAAGTTTCACCCGAAGAGCATTGTTAAAGCTTGTTAGTGACACAAGAATGATTTTATTGGTTTTTGTTTGAACCATTGCAGATGAATTAGCATTTAGAGGCTATTTTTATATAGCCAAAGATAAGCCCAGACTCTGCACATGTGTTTGTTTCTAAGCATAAGAGTCTTTTTTTTTTTTTTCAGGATAGGAAAAACCATACATTGAGTGGACTATTTTTGGGCAGACAGCATAAGCCAGGAAAATGGGCAACAAATGTCTTTTTCTAGGAACAAATAAAAGAGGCTTTCTCATACTGAAATTGCTCCTCTGGAGCAATGCTATGATCTTTCCATCCTTGTGCCTTAGGAGCAGGGAGGGAGTGACATGGAGGGCACAGCAGGAGGTAAAACAAAAAAAAAGGGGGGGATGGAGAACAAAATCTGGTGGCATTGAAGCCCATAATACATTTATCTGACCATTTCTGAGCTTGAAAGTCCCTATTCTAAGGGAACACTTTCCAGATAATGTAAAATAAAGGCACTTCATGAAAAACTCACAAACCAATCACCGAGGAACTCTGGTACATCAAATAAATACTCATTTCCATGCACCGATATAAACATCAGAGGTCCAAAGTCCCAAATTATCCTGGACAGTCCTTAGGATATTTACCATCTCAGTACAGCTATCAACAGCATCCTTTCACTCTCCGTGGTGTTCTGGTTTTAAATGATGGGTTAATGGTCACTCTGGGTACATAATGGCCATCGCCAAGATCAATTTATACTCAAATGTATGACACCTTCTAATTTTTCCAGACATCCATCTAACTAAAGAAATACTCTCAAATATTATTCATCGCCAGTTTCCCTATTTAAATCTACCTTGCCTGCTTATTGTACTGAACACATCGGAATCAGAATTAAAAATCCCCAAAACAACCTGACACCCTTAAACACACCATCTACTCTCAGCTCACAACTGTCCGGCTCTGAACTCCAGTCTGCTTTCATCTGAAAATAGTCCACACTTGGAAGAAGAGCCCAGAAGACTGACCTCTTCCACATCTCAGCAATTTTTCTGGATATGTCAGTGAACGAAACCACTGATCATCGATGCCACCCCAGAACTTGTATTTTGGTTCCATTTCCTGCTGTAGAGAGATGTAATTTGAGGGTTATTTTCTCCATTTGTCAGGCTTAGCAGTCCCAGAACAACTATAAGCATTTCTTTTGTTTTTTGAGTTACACGTATGATTAATTTCCTGGCCCTTGCTGCTGAATTGATCACGTACACAAGAGGTCTCCTGTGTCTGCCCCAACACAACAGTACACATGATATTCACATCAAGTACTGAAGTAGGATAAAAGAAATACAGATAGGTAGAATGGAGCAAGGAAATTCAGTGTTTTGTCTTCCTTATTACCTTAATACACTGGATTAGAACCCTGTTCACCTCTGCAAGTAGGCAGGTTAGTCATTTAAGACGTGTCTGTGTTACGAGGTTTTTTAGCCTTGAATTTAACTAATCTATCTCAGCCCACTTCAAGACTGAGGACATCAAGGTAAACCAGCCCTTCCTGAAGGGCTGCCCACTTGCTGTCTCCACCACTGACCTGTGTACGGTGCCATCCCTTTCCTCCTCCCTCTCCTCCTCTGCCTCCTCCCCGCTCTCCTCCTCCTCCTCACCACCCTCCTCCTCCTCTTCCTCCTCCTCCTGCAAGTGTCTGGTCTCTGTCCCTGTGGTTGGTCCTCTGTCCTCCTTGCCTCCCTGCCAATCCAATGGATGAGCCCAGATCAGCTGGAGCCACACAGCCATGTCGGCCTGTTCCTCTTAGAAACACGGCCAGACCCCCTCACAAAATGTTATTGCACATTATTTGTCCAATTCAACAGAACAGCCCGGGACGCTGTTACAAATCCACAATGTGCTCTTCAAGCGAGCCTGCCATCAGAATGACAATATCTCCAGGTGGAGGAAAAAGAAAAGGTCACCTGATCTCAGTCCTTTGCACCCTGTATTTCCCTCCACCCTCCTCCTTCCCACCCTAAATGAAAATAAGAAACACTAGAATTTATTTTTTAAAAGATAAGAGTAATTTTCAAGGTTTGCACAGATACCCAGATGCTGGCTTTTCACAACACGCAGTTCTAGACGCCCTGGAGTGATACCTTGAAGGGTCCAAACCTCCAATCACCTTGGGATCCAGGAAAAGCAGAGCCTCACAGACCACTTCATGATGGGATCACTCCCCTGCCAACGGGAGCAATTACCCCAAAGCTGGAAGGGAGACATGCCCCTTCCCAAGCAAGAACAGTGATCTCTTAGCAACCAAATTGCCCCTCAGACAAGAAGGAATCTTCCAGAGCTATGAAATCAGAACTGAAATGATGATCGACCAGACTCTAGCCTAACACAGTCCAACCACAAAAGCTGGCCTGGCTCCACAGCACCTGGGTGAGGGTCATTCTTTTGTGAGCAGGCCAGTGTGAACCTCTTCTTCAGAGTGTGTCTCCTTCAGTTGCTCCAATTGGAGTCCTTTTCCTATCCTCCCTTACTTCCTAACTCCTAACTCTGACTAATAAATCTTCCTATATCTCACACTGATGTATCTTGAAATCCTTTTTCCAAGACTAGAGTCAAGAACTTAGTGGGCCAAGTTGAGGTCCCCATGTCCTCCTTAGGTGACCTCCTCGAACCCAGTCCAGTGAGAGTACCAATCATTTCATATGCACTCAATGTAGCCCATCCTTTTCTCTGCCACTCAGAGGAGTTGACCAAAATGCAAGGAGGATAATGGGCAGGAACTTCTCATCCAGCTAATGATGGATCCACTCTAATTTATGGGAAACCATTTGCAAATTCTACCCATTCGGTTATTATTTCTAATAAGCTACTTGTAACCCTTTTTCACCTGATCCCTACACTGGAGCCCTAAAACCCTTGTAGTACTCCACTTATCACTTGGGAGGATGTGTTCCAAAGAGAATAAATGATATAAAAAGTGACACCTGCTTGTACTCAACATATCAAAAAAACCTCTGATTGGCAGCCATCAGAAGAAAGTCATCCTTTGATGAAGTGATTTAGCTTATGTGTGTGTGTGTGTGTGTGTGTGTGTGTGTGTGCTGGGGATGGAACTCAGGGCCTTGTACTTGGTAGGCAAGTGCTCCACCACTGAGCTACATCCCCAGCCCCAATCTAGCTTTTCACAGGGCACTTCAGAGTTCCTTTGCAAGATTACCTATTCCTAAAGGCATCTTTATGGATCAGTTGGGCACGAATGTGTTCACATGTTATATCTACAGATTAGAAATGAAAGTTTCTACTAGAAGTTGGAATATTACAGACATGTGTACCTAGGCAGAGATTAAAATTCAATTCAATTCAACATTTATTACTCAGAGCCCGGCACTGTGACTTATGTTTGGAAAACAGATAACTGAACAAGACATATTCCCTCCTTTCTATATTACAGGAGAATATGATAACACCTACAACAAAATAATAACAAAAGCAACATCAATATTTAAAATGCCTAGGAGCCGTACTAAACCTTTCCCATAGAGTAATTTATGGTATTCGAAAAGCAGAATATTCTAAGGAATAAGAGGTACCACTGTTGTCCTAATTAGTCAAGAGGACTGAAGGGCAGATAAGTTCAGGGACTGGCCCAAGGTCTCACACAACTAGAAATTAGCAGACAGAAAGTCATCAGAGCTAGAAGCATGGCATGGTTACTGGAAGAGGCGTGCTGCTCTGAATGAACAAAGGCAAAGTACTCTCTGTGTACAGTAGCAGAAAAGATGGAGGGAGCTCGCCATCTGGAAATAATGATCCTGTGTAGGCACCACTGCAGGCGAAGTAAGTGAGAAAGTCAATGATCACCTCATTTCCATACACACATTAACTCTGCCAGAATTCAGAACATTGCTTTTCCCATCCATGCCCGAGGGTCTGGGGAGACTGCATAGCTCTAGGAAGTTACACACAAATCCATATATACGTGCATATAAATATATATGGGTTGGATAACTGATCTGGTAGGGACCTGATTTAACCCCCACCCCCCGCACTCCAAAGAAACAATCAAGGCAAATTATTGATCAATAACGTTCTCACTCCGTCAGAAGGTCCTGATGATATCGAGACAAACACACACACACAGTGGCTTTGTGCTCAGTTTTTATCAGATCACCTAGCCTCTTGACTGAGTTATAGCCGCATAATCACACATCCCCATTTATTACCCCGTGTACAGCACTCCATTATCTACGGCGCTGCCAGAAAATACCTTCCTGGTGGCTGAATTACCCTGATTTCCAGTCCTTTCTTTCCCAGCCCTGCTTGGGGATGAGGGGCCTGGACGTTGCAGAGGCAAGAAGGGAGCGTTGATGCTTCGGTGACAAGAGAAGCAGGTGCCTGACATTTTCTCCACCCTCCCACCCTGCACCGCGGCCCCTTCTCTCTGCACTCTGCCCTGAGTTTTTACTAACCCAGTGTGGAATACAGCGATTTCCCAAGCCGCGGCCATTAAAGTAAATACCATCGCTCCCTGTGAGCCTCCCGTTAGCTGCTGTGTTCCTCGTGCTTGTTGAGCTCATGATATTTTATGCCAAATATTTTAGAGACAGTGTTCTGAAATCACCAAGCAGCTAGACTGTGAAATGCACTGTTCCCGTCCATCAGTGGCAGGAGTCAGACCGCAGGGATGTTGTGTTTTGTATTTACTTTACATTCATTATGTGTTTCTTGCTGAGCTGGCCTTTTCCACAAATATGGAAGACTGAGCTGAGTAATGACTCCCTATTAACGTCGACTCACATTGGTGATTATGCATCTTCAGAAAGTACTTAATAAATACCATTAAAAGATTTTGCTTTACAGTGATGGCAATCAGGCCAGATGTGATATTGTGTTATTAGACAAAGGCAGTCTTGAAAAGCTTTCAAGGTAACATTTAAAAAGTAATCCTTTATTAGGTTGCCTAGCAAGATGCCCCATAAGCGCTTAAAACATAAAGAGGTGCAAGTTCAGGCAAAGAAAGCACCACCAGATGGAGACAATAATTACCCTGTCCCCAAACTTAGATTGTATTTATCTTGCCTTTTGCCTACGAAGTTGACAATACAATATCTGGCTTTTCAACTGGAGCGCACCATTTCGTTTCTCCTGCTGGTACACATGCACTAACGAACGGGTGCTTTTAACAACAACAGTGTAAGACAAGAATATTTCAGCCATGCTGTTACCCTTACTGCCTGATACAGATCATACAGGATATGAATAAAATTTAATTTGCAGTAACTCTTCGGAGCCGGAGTAACAGTTGCCCAAGAGTTCTTTGTCAGAACATCTTGGCTTCTCATTAAGTCGTCAGCCACTAAATTCTTTTCAACTCCGGCAGAAGCAGCCAGGGAACACTTGGGAGCTCTATAAAAGGCATTCTCCTAATTTTCAAATCGTTGGAAAGACTCTTTAGCATCTGTTAAAATATTTTTCCTCCTAATCTGCCTGAAACTAATACAGAGAAAATTCTGAGATGTTTCTTAATTAAGAAATGGTGAAGGGTGGTCCGCGCTAACTACATCACAGTTGTGGGAAGGGGAGGAGAGGAAGAGGTCGATTGTCCTTAGAATCTCAGGCATTTGATTTCCCCCTGGATGAGCCTTACTGCCATTATTAAGTCTTTTCTGATTTCAAAACGGGAAGATTTAAGTGAGGCAAAGCCCAACTCAAGAGAGGATCTAGGATGAGAATAATGTGGGGAAAAGAGTAAATCACACTTTCGGCCTGGGGAGGGGAGGAGAGAGGGATGCTGGGACAGTGCTGGGTCGGTCCGAGGGGCTCGGTACTGCTCTGGGGCCTTGCAGTTCCATGGTTTCTGGGCGTGGTCCACAAACCTGCCCCTCAGGCCTTCGGGGAAAGCCAAGTATGCAAGGCAGCAAGGGCGGGGACTGAGGTGCAGGCTCCCTGCCAGCGTTCCCTGGACACACAGCTGCCAAGGACACAGGTCTGAGAGGTGAAATCCCCTCCTCTAAACCACTCTGCAAACTCTGTTTTTAAAACCATAAAGCAGGGTGCCTACCCTTCTAGCCTGCTTTCTAGTCTTCATTTTAAGATAGGACTTAAGAGTCCTTAGGAAATCCTCACCAGCAAATCCTGAGCACTCAGCTCACCAGATAGGCATCTGAAGGGAAACGTGCTGGCTTACTCAGGCCATAGGCCCGGAGCTTTTCCTGCCACGTGTGTTCAAGCCCGAGATCGCAACAGGAACAAACTCTGGAGTGGTCTTTTACATGGGTGTACGCACTTCCCACTTTTGTGAAAAATGTCCCCATGCCTTAGTTGGCCTCCTTTTATCCAGTGACTCATTAATTAAGTGTCATCTACAACAAAAACCTTCCCATGCTCTTCCATTATTACTGTCAATTGCATCTGAAGGAGGCCAGACAATGTTGACCCAAGCAGCCACTCCGCCATAAGAATTATTTTGGGCTGAAGACAGTAGAGAAACAGCAGAGGTACGAGGAAATCTCTGGCCTCCTCCCCCTTTGGCCTAAAAGCAGGACACCGCTTTCCCGCTGGAAAGGTGACATACATTTCCATCTATATATGTATTCCCTTTTCCCTCTAAAAGGAAAAGAAAAGCCATTCTTATCTGCATAGAAACCTCACTAAACAATCCTGCTTTACCTTACTTTCCTAGTCACTTGCTCACAGTGCAAGTGGCTCTAAGACCCCTGAGTCCCTGCCCTCGTTTATCTAGTCACTTCTCCTCGATTTATCAGCCCTTTAGGACGGCACAGACGCTCCAGATTCTAAACACCCCTCTGGGTTTCTCAGCACCACCTTGTGCCATGCGTGTGCCCGCCACATGTGTACATACACCGCTTTCCTCCGTCAACGTGCCATTTCGACAGTTTCACTCGCAGTCTCCAGCCACGCAATCCAAGAGGCTGAGGAGGAGCTTTTCTGTCCTCACGTAGCCGTCTATGGACTGCGCAGAATGGGTACGCCATGCCATCCACTCGCTCCATCTTATCTTCTCACTTTCATTTGACATTCGACTGAGGAGACCCAAATCCGGTGCTTTGAACTACTTTATGTAGCACGTACCTGAATGAAGCACATACCTGGGGTTTTTGTACTCTCTCCTCAATACAACCAGTCCTCATGATTTGAGGGTTCCATATTTGAAAATTCACATGCATGCTAAAATTTATCTGCAAATAAATCAGTACTCATCGGGCCTCTAGTTGTTCGTAGACCCGGGCCTGATCTGAGCGGCGGAAACCCTGAGTCACTCCGTGTGCAGGGCCCAGCGGAGCCCAGCAGCGTGCTGCCTTCCCACTCGTCCATCCACCACCCTGCACCAGCGTCTGCCTCACAGTCTGTTTACTGCCTCGGTTTGCACATTTTCATGCTGTTCGTCACTGGTTCTGTTTTGTTTTGAGAGAGGGTTTGCGTAGTCCTTCCTGGCCTTGAACTGGCAATTCTCCTGTCTCAGCCTCCCGGGTGTTAAGACGACAGCTGTTTACCAACCATGTCTGGCTGATTTTTTGTTTAAAATGGGACACATGTGGAATGCAGAAGTATTGCGTAGTGTTGCTAAATGCAGGGAGTCTGGGATGTGTCTTACAGAGAAAATACAGGCGTTAGATAAACTTCATCCAGGCGTGTTACAGTGTTCTTGACAGTTCAGTGTCAATGAATAAACTATATATATTTTATATAAATATATACATTTATATAAATACATTCTCTCTACATATATATAAATATACATATAGTAAGATGACTTTAAACAGAAACACACATCAAAAAGTCATATATTGATCAGTTCATGAAAATACTGTGCCCAGAAGCTTACAAGACCCAAGCCCCGTACCTCCCCTGGGGACAATGCTCAGTACCTGCTAACTCAGTCTTTGCTGTGACTTTATAGAACATAACTACCACGAGTAAAGGGAATTGACTCTAATGTCAAACTTGTTGGCTTCGTGTTCCTCCTGATTTAGCAGGCGCTGAGAAAACAGATGGCATTAGCAGTTGCCTTGAAGCTAAATCCACCCATTTTACAGAAGGTGTCTTTTCTAGTCTCCTCCTTAGCATCTAAGGTTATGGGAATTTTTTTTTTTTTAAACAAGGTCTCACTTTGTGGTTCAGGCTGGCCTGGAACTCACTATGTAGCCCAGGATAGCTTCAGACTTGTGGTGATCCTCCTGTCTCAGCCTCCTGCGTGCTGGGATTACATGCCTGTCTAGGGTACAGGACTTTTTAAATGCCTCTTGATCTCAACCACAACTGGATCTTTCTGAGGCATGTTTCCTTGCCTTCCCCTGCATTAATGTGGCTCAGGCTGCTTGAGCCCAGAGAGCTGACCTGGAGGTTTGCCCCGCTTTGGCCCTGCCCACAACCCTGAGGGCCTCTAAACAAGATCACTTTCAAATTTTCTGCAACTCTGCTACAAGAAAGAAGAGGGAGTAACCAGAGCTAGCTCAGCAGTGTTTAGGAGCCTCTCTCTAGTCTTTCGTTGTGCTGGGGACCCCACTAATGTTATACTTGCCTTTTTGTTACTGGTTTGGTTTGAATTTGGGGGCTTTTTTGTATGTTTGTTTTGTTTCTGAGATAAGGCCTCACCATGTAGCCCATATTGGCCTCAAACTGGAGATCTTCCTGCCTGGCCTCTCAAGCGCTAGGATTCCAGGCACGGTGACCATGGCCAGCTCTCATGATTGCCTTTTGAGTGGAGGGAATTTCCATCCTACTGAGGCAGGAGACTAGGGCATGACTAGCTGGCTGGGCAAGTGGGCGTGGCCTGTCAATCTTGGCTCCCAAGCCCTGCACCTGGGCCAACCAGAAAGTGCTCTCTTCAATTCTTCTGGTACAAGATCAAAGAGGTTTTTGACAGAATGGCCTACATCTGACATCAGCCTGAGGAATGGGAGATATGAAAGACGTCAGTCATCAACCTTGTGGCCATCTTGTCTCTCTTTCTCAGCGGCCCACACTCACTCTGCAGAGTATATTACTTTTCCTACCTTTAATAAATATAAAACCTCTCTACCTCTTGCACATCAGTTGTCCAGTTGTTTGTTCGGGACAACAAAAACCTGGAAAGTATCCCTGGGAAGAGCCCACAGCATCCCCAGAACCCAGTAACACTACCTCAGTCTCAGTTAGTAGCCAGCAGGCACAGCTGCCCTACCTGCCAAGCCAGCTGAGAAGGCAAGTGTGGGGTGTCTTGCAAGGAAGAAAGACAGCTCTAAGTAAGAAAATGGAAACCTTTAGCTTTCTTCCATTCTCTGTTTATCTGTCTCTCTCTCTCTCTCTCTCTCTCTCTCTCTCTCTCTCCTTATTATGATAGGGCTTTGTTTCCTTTAACTGGCCATTTAATGCTGTTTAAGTAAATCAATAAATAAACTATTAGCAGGAATTTTATTGTTCATCCTTGTATTGTGCACTACCAACTGTCAGTGACAATAATAAGAGCATTTCACCTGTATTGAGATTCCACGATCTATATTCCATAGCATGTACCTGCACGTGTATTTTGTTCTTCCCAGAACAGTAAAAGTGCTGTAGGGAACTAACTCAATGGTCTTCACTTTACTTCTTTTTTTTCTTTTTTTGGGGGGTCGGGGGGTGCCGGGGATCGAACTCAGGCCCTTGTGCTTGCAAGGCAAGCACTCTAATCATCCCCAGCCTTCACTTTACTTCTTGATACACGCTCTACCAACACACCCTTCCATCAGCTCCTGGGTGAGTAAGGAAGAAACTCTGCATTGCTCTATTTTCCCTTTCCTCTTAGAGTGTCATCTTCAAGGTGAGGGGCTGACTAAGAGAGAAGGAATATGAGTAAGAAGAGATCGTGCGAGCTTGCCAGGTGCAATGTCACATTTAGAACACAATTTCTGTTTCCCTGAATTCAGAGACCCATTCTCATTCAAATGAAAGCATGGCCCCTGGCATGTAGGTACCTCTGCTTTCTCCATTGTGCTTATAACCTGCTGCCCGGCACTCACGAGTCTCACTAAACTCCTGTCCATCACAAGTCCGTTCCAATTTGTGTCCATGGGGCATCGCAAGTGCTACACATTAAGGAGGGACAAGGAACTGCATATTCTGCATCTATTGCTCACATATATGTTGCTTTGTCCCACCAGACTTTACATGCAAAGCACAAGTTCAAACATAAAGCCAAGAATTTCAAGATGGTGACAATAGAGCACTAAAGTACCGGACCCCTCTGAGTGTGGGATCCTTTGTAACGTACATTAGTCAGCTCTGTGTGGCTACCACAAATACCTGAGGTGATTAACTGATAAGGCCAAAAGGTTTATGTAGCTCAGAGTTTGGAGGTTCGAATCCACAATTGTGTGGCCCCGTTGGTTTAGTCCACAAATGACAATGGCATGAGTATATGTTGGAGTGAGTACTCACAAGGAAGCCAAAAGAGACTGCGAGATCGGGGTGCCACAATCAAGAGCGCATCGCTAGTGAGCCACGGACTTCCATCAGGTCTCACCCACTAAAGTTTGCACTGCTTTCCACCACTGCCATCCTGAGACATGCCTTTAACACATGAGCCCTCAAGTAACACTACCCATACTCAAATTATAGCACAGGTCACACACACATGTAGCTGGGCCTAGGCTGTGCCAAAAACCTGGAATCCATGTGTGGTTATGGAAAATGCTCCCTAACTTCGATAAGAGTATCTTGAAAAACAACCCATTTCCTAGAGAATGATGAATTCTTGAAATAGTTAATGTGGCTACTCAGCCTGGGCAGGTGCTGGTTACCAAAAAAGAAGCCTTGGAGTTTAATTAACTTAGAGCTACCTGAGCAAACTACAGGAAGTCACTTAAAAATGCACTGAGGGTCTGGGGTGCAGCTCAGTGGTAGAGCCCCTGCCTGGCATGTGCAAGGCCTTGGATTCCATCCTTAGCAATGTGAAAAACAAAAACAAACCTCCCTGAGATTTGGACCTAAATGAGAGGCCCTACGTGTCTGCTCAGTTCTGAAAAATACATACATCTTTAGAAAGAGATGAACATTGGCAGGTTTTTCAAAACCAATGGTGCCTACAGGGAATGATTTGAAGCAAAGAGGAAACCTCCAGTGTATAAAGTGGAAACCACTTCAAAGCAGGAGGATTGAAGTGGGGGCACCATGATGAAAAGAACAAGTGAGAAGGAAGAAGGGAAAGAGCTTGTTGAAGAAGCCGCCACATGAGTAGCTTGGAGAATGAGGGAGGATGGAAGATTTCGTGTGAGGTGCAGTTATTTGAACCCGTAGGCAAGGAGAGCATAAATTTCAGAAAATGAGAGGTGGCAATTGGCAGCAACCGTGAACACAGGTAGAGAAGGAAGAACGGCCCAAAGGGAGGGTGAGGTGGGCAGAAGGCTCTGAAAGGTGGACAGAAGGAAGAGAAGCCAGAGGCCAGACGTGGTTACTAATTGACTGTGGCTTGCAGACTTGATGGTCATTTCAAATCACTTGTGCATCTTTTATTTAAAATGGATTATCATTATCTCAGCACTGGTTTCATAGCTCCAGGGGACTCTCCCTGGCTTAAAGGACAGTTCTGTTCCCACAAAATGACTGTATCTGTCTGTGGTAGTTTCAGCCATGGGAAGCTCTGCTTTTCCTGGGAGCCAGGTGACCAACAGTTCCTTGCTCCAACAGGGCAGGGTCTGGAACTGGATGTCGTAAAAGCTGGAAATCAGATGTCCCTGTGAACCTTGAAAATGAGTTATTCCTATTTTGGTGCCTTCCATCTTGAAAGGGGATAAGATAAGCAAGTAAATTCAGGACCAAGCGACTTAGTTTTGCCAGCTTTTAGACAGACACTCCCTAAATGATTAACATTTAACATGTCTATGTGAAGAGCTGAGTAAGACTCTGACCCAAAGTTTTAAAATGATACAGGAAAAAATGTTTTTTGTTATCTATAGGGACCAAAAAGAGTCACAGATTTTAGCAAAAACAGTTTTCAAGCCCCTGATTGCTTCAGAAGAAAAGCACAAATGAACGACAGGTCCAGGGCCCAAGAGTGTGTCTGGCCTTTGTCCCTGACTACATCAGGAAGAGCGCGGGAAGTCCTGAGCGGGCCAGGGCAGGGGGAACCGAGAGCTGCCCAAGGTCACGTGGGCTGGAGAGCAGCTCCATTGCCATGGTGATGGGGTCCCGATGGGTTTGTCGAGGTTCTGCGCCAGGAACAAAGAGCTGGACGCGGCACGCAGTGGGAAGGGAAACACAGCAAAGTTTCATGAAGTTGAATTAGGCCATGGTGGCTCAGAGTGAGCAGGCTGGCGCTGGCGGGCAGGAAAATGGTGTGAGGGCTGAATGCGTGGTGTTTGCAAATTTAAAACTTCGGACAGTGTGATTGACAGGGTGAGGGGTCATGCCAACTGCCCGCTATGCATGTCCTTTCCCATAATTCGCCTGTTATAATTACATGTATGCGATGCAGGCCACACACATGAACCTTCACTGAGGTGGAGAAGGTTAGCACAGGCCTTGCAGGAGGACCTGGCACACTTGGGTCTCCTCCCTCCGTCCAGGCAGAGCACCTTAGGACACAGGCCGGGCGGGCACTGCCCAGGTTCAGGCGAGTGTCGGGGCGCGGTCCCGCGGCCCCGGGTGTGTCATCTATATCACAGACTTCCCTGTGTACCCTCAGCGGAGAGCCCCTTCTGACTGAGACCCTGACTCCCCGAGCAAGGGACAGTGGTGCTTTGCGTAGACTCTGACCCTCGGGAACCAGGAGATGAGGTACGTGGCTGTCTCCGGCCTCCCACGTTCGCTCACCGCTAATGCAGTGTACACGAACTATAAACTGTAGGCACGTATGGAACTTTATAAAGCTGATGGTGACTTTGGGTCATTTCATTTCCCTCGCATTTTTAGTTTTTCTTCGAATTTTGCTTTCCTTTCTTTGCACTGGTAATAAAATCCTAAATCAGGCCTGGGTGCAGTGGCATATGCCTGCAATCCCAGACATTTGGGAGGCTGATGCAGGAGGATTGCAGGGCTAGGCTGGGCAGCTTAGCAGGTCCCTGTCTCAAAATAAAACAAAAAGAGCTGAACATGGTGGTGCACACCTATAATTCCCGCACTCAGGAGGCTGAGGCAGAAGGATCACCATGAGTTCAAAACCAGCCTACCCTAAATGGTGAGTTCAAAGCCAGCCTGAACTGCATAGTGAGATCCTATCTTCAAAAAAACAAACAAAAGTAAACAGATAACTAAATAAATAAATAGCAACAAAGGGCTGGGTATGTGACCCAGTGGTAGAGCACTTGCCTAGCATGTGTGAGGCCCTGGGTTGTTGGACCCCTAGAACAAAGAGAGAGAGACAGAGAGAGAGAGAGAGACAGAGAGAGAGAGAGAGAGACAGAGGGAGAAAGAGAACTAACATCTTTCCTGAACGCTTGAAATATATTTTTGATGTTTAAAAATATTATACAATAGGGTGTGTAGGGGAAGGAACAGCTGTGTTTCATCTTTCAGGGACAAAATTAAAGACAACAACTCACTTTATATGCAGAAATATATAAAGCATTCAAGCTGTACAGTCTTTTTTTCTTCAGAAAATTGTTTCTGTTTTCATGAGGGCAAATGAAATTCTCAAAATTTAAAATGAGTGCAGAAAAAAAATCTGATTTCTTTGATAAAGATACAAATTGTATGCTAGGCGGGGGAGGCTACCCTTCGTTCCAAGGCAGTGCAAAGGTCCCTGAGAGCTAAGGAGGGCGAAGACCACTTGTGATTTCACTCTGGTGCTACATTCCTCGATGCCAAGGCTGGTTTATTATTACTCTGTTTGAAACCACTCTCATCCTCCCACTGTCTGAATCCAAAACAGGCAAACAACAAATAAAGAGCGTTCCTTCATCCTCACGGTTTTGGGTTCGCAAAAGCCACCAAGCCGGGGTGAAGACCCTGCACAGGGTTACAACTGTGTTCTCTCCGTGACGAGGCGATGACTGAATGAGCAGGCACACACCACGCAGTGTGTGCTGTGTTGGAGGGCTGCTGCCAACTAGAAAAGGTTACACGTTCCTAGATTTCACTCAGTGGCTAAGAAAGCACATGGGCGTGGTAGCACACACCTATAACCTACGACTCATAACCTGTAACCCCAGCACTCTGGATGGCTGAAGCAGGAGGACTGCAAGTCGGAGCCCAGCCTAAGCAATTTAGCAAGTCCTTGTCTCAAAATAAACCAAACCAAAAAGGCGTGGGGATGTAGCTCAGTACAGAGGTCCTGGGTTCAGTTCTCAGCACTGGTGAGAAGAGAGAGAGGCGGAGACAGAGACAGAGACTCAGCGAGCCAGAATCAATGTCCAACTGTAACCGAACTAGGTGGACTAGGTCAGGAATAAGGCATTATCAATTTTCTCTGTTCCTTCTGCTTCGTTTTTCTCTTTTTTTCTTCTTTTAACTCCTTTCTCCATCTTCTCCACTCCCTCCCTCCATCTCTTGTTCCTCTTCTCATCTGAAAAAGATCTCCCTACTTGCTATTTATCTTTTACTTTGCTCTTTATTCATATTTTTGGTTTCTCATACAGGAGAAATGAGATATTTAAGCTTGTGTGTCTAATTTATTTCATTTAACATAATGGTCTCAAGATGCATCTATTTACCTACAAATGCCTCAAGTTTATCCTTTTTACAGCAAAGCAATATTCCATTGTTCCATTGTGTGTAAATACCACATTTTCTTTATCCATTCATCTGTTGATGAATACATAGGCTGTTTCCAATGTTTAGCTATTATGAATTGTGCTGCTATAAACATGGGTGTGCATGGATCACTATAAGATGATGACTTTAAATCTTTCAGGAAGATACCTAGAAGGGGAACAGCTGGGTCAAATGGCATTTCTAGTTTTAGTTTTTTGAGGAGTCTCCATACTGATTTCCACAGAGGTTATTAGTTCACCTTCCCACCAACATTGTAGAAGGGTTCCTTTTTCCATGCAGCCTTACCAGCATTTGTTATTATTTAATTTCTTGGTGATGGCCATTCTTTCTGGAATAAGATGACATCTCAGTTTTATTTTAATTTGCATTTCTTTAATAGCTGGTGATGTTGAACATTTTTTATGTATTTATTGACCATTTGTACTTCTTCTGAGAAGTGTCTGTTAATTTTGGCTGCCCATTTTTTAAATTGGATCTTTTATTTTGGGGGTCTAATTTTTTTTAGTTTTTTATATATTCTAGAGCTTATCCCCTGAGGAATAGCTGGCAAAATATTTTTTTTTCCCATTCTGTAGGTTGTCTCTTCTCTCTGTTGGTTGTTTCCTTTGCTGTACAGAAGCTTTTTAATTTGATAGGATCCCATTTGTTGATTTTTGGTATTATTTCTTATACCACTGGGGTTCTGTTCAGGAAGTCCTTGCCTACACCTATGTCTTCAAGAGTTTTATCTTCCAACAGATTGTATGTTTCTGTTTTAACATTTAGATGTTGGATGCATTTTTTAGTTTAGTACATGGTGAGATATAGGGTCTAGACTCAAACTTCCACATGTGGATAGCCCATTTTCCCAGCACCATTTATTAAAGAAGCTATCTTTCCTCCAGCAAAAGTATTTGGGCCTTTTAATCATCTTCTGTATATGTGTGTGTGTGTGTGTGTGTGTGTGTGTGTGTGTGTGTATACACACACACACACACACACATATATTTGGGGGGTGCGGGGGATCGAATTCAGGGCCTTGCACTTGCTAGGCAAGCGCTCTACCACTGAGCTAAATCCTTGACCTCTCTATATTTTAATTACCTTTCTCAGTCAATGTTTTGGAAGTTGAATAAGGCAAAAATCCCATGAAATAAAACACTCCTCCCATCTTTTTTTGAAGCGTGCACTTCGGGTTCACAGACATCAGGTCAGATTCAGTAAATAAGTGAACACTTGCTAGGTGCTACCACCTTCAGTGTTTTCGCACATGTTATCAAACTGTCTCAGCAGCTTGCAGTAAATGGTGAGGTTCAGACAGCATATATAACTTGTCCACGGTCTTAGAAAAAGAACTTTGACCAAGCCCTCTGCTTCCTTATCCAGTGTCCTTTCTGTTATAGCATACTTCTTCTCCTTTAAGCTCACAGGGTCTTGAAGATCATTTAATCATAATAATTGCCCCCAATAAAAACGAAGATTATTTAATCTCTAATTTTACCAGTGAGCAAAGTGATCTTAACTTGGTTACTCAAGACCACTCAGCCAGGAAATGAAAAGCTTGCAATTAAATCTCCCCAATCTCCCATCTCTGGACCCACGATTTTGGCTTCCCCGTGCTCTATTCCTTTACGGCCCCCAGTGGTTTAACTCTTCTCATCTTCCTGACCTCCAGGGCCATGTTGCCAATTTCCTTGCTTTTCCTTTAGTGGTTTGGTGATCACTCCTATGAATGATTCTCATACTACTATAGTACTTCCAGCTCTGAACTTCCTCCAAAGGGCCAATTTGTATCCTTATTCCATGAATGTTATTAATTCAAATTAAAATTGTTATAATTTAGTTAATCAATACTAATGACTTCTGTATTCCAGGCACTTTTCCAGGCACTGAAAATGAAGAAACATCCATGTCTTCATGAGGTTTACACCATTATTTCCATCTTCAACCCCAAAGGGCAATGACAGAAAACTGTGCATGGATCCTTCCAGAACAGAATGGATCAGCACGACCTATTTGTTTTATTATGATCACTTTTCAAAATCCACACCATGGGATAATGAGAAGGAACAGCAAGAGAAGATTAATAAATTACAGTGCTTTTTCCTAGAGGTGGAAGTCAGACTGAGCACCACATAAGCCCCAGGCAGTTTTGAGTCATTCAAGAAGGGAAAAGCTAAGAAAGAAACTCTAGATTTCTTACTAGTATAACGAGTGGGTCATATAGCAATTAACTGAAAGCAAAAGAGACATGACCATATATGGATCCCAAGATTGCAATCCCAGTCTGCCTGTCAACTTTTGGCAAAAAAGCTTTTTAATTGGGTGAAGAATAGGACTTTCAAGTATTGGTGACAGTGAACTGACTGATAAAAGATCAAAACAAGTCTACTTTGTCTCTTCACATTTTGTTGGGTAAATGTCTAACCTTCAAGGGAGGAGACTGTAGTATACTTTGCTTAGGCTTAACAGTTTTTTTAAGCCATACAGTACAATGAAGAAGAAAAATTCAGATTGGGATTGAAGATTTAAATTAGCCTCAATGAAATACCATGTCCTTGAGGGCAGCCTATGCTAATTCTAATGATAGTAAATAAACAAAGACGTTAGAGATCAAAGCTCAAAAACAAATATATATTGCCAGAGAATTTTTCAAAACCCTAAAATTCTTAATTACACCTCAACATTTTGTGCTGTTCTCTCTATTGTTTTTCTTCCCAATCAAACTCACAGTTAACCAGCTGACAGCCCAGCGAGGGTAGAGCCACCCAAACTTGATGTCTATCTTTGCTGTAAATGTAGGAAGTTTCTCTTTTGCTGTTGTTGTTTTTCTTTTTGCTTCATTATTCACTTTTCTTTTTCTTTTCTTTTCTTATTAGTATGTGTTTTGGTACATACTGTCTACATTCCTTGTGAGGAATTGGCTACACAACACATCTTAATTCTATTTTTCATCCCCTTTCCCTTCTCTCTCCATCCATCTCTTGATCCCCTTCCCTTTTTTTTTTTGTACGTGTTTGCAGTACATAATGTTTACATTCCTTGTGTAGAGTTGTGTTTTAGTTACTTTTCTCTCGTTGTTGGGACAGAATACTCGACCCCCAAAGTTAGAGGAAGAAAGGTTTATTAGCTCACAGTCTGCAGAGGTTTCAGTCAGTCTATAGTCCACTGGGTCCGAGGCAGGGCGGGCCTGGCAGCCGACCGACCGGCTGACCGGCAGCAAAGTAAAGTGAGGAATTGCAAGGAATGTTGGGGCTGGGGATGCAAGGAATGCATGCAAATAAGCAATGCAAACAAGCAGCTAGTTAGCTTCTTCCTGTATCTTTTATCTAGGCTACCTGCCCCCAGGGCGGCCCACACTCCCACCCCCAATCTCAGTCTCACATCCTTGATCCCAGCAGAACCATGCCAAACCGATCAATGGATCAATTTAGTAATCACACACTCTAGATCCAGCTATCTCTTACCACATGAGGTTTTGGGGGGACATCTAGACACAAACCATAACAAGTTGGTACATGTACATAGCACCTCTTAATTCTTTTTTATCTCCTTTCCCTCCTTTCCCTCTCTTCTCTCCCATCTCTTGATCTGCTTCCCCTGTGGCAAAGATCTACCTTCTTACTTCCTATTAGCTATCTTTTATTTTGCTTTTTAATGTGTTTATACTTTGGGTTTCTCATATAAGAGAAACCATACAATAGTTAAACTTGATTGTCTAATTTATTTCACTTAACTTTATGGTCTCGAGGTACATCAATTTTCCTACAAATGACTCAAATTTATCTTTTTACAGCAGATTAGTACTCCATTGCATATAAATACATTTTCTTTATCCACTCATCTGTTGATGGACATACAGGCTGCTTCTAAGATTTAACTATTATGAATTATGTTGCTATAAACATGGGTATGCAAGCATCACTGTAATATGTCTTTAACTCTTTTGGGAAAATACCTAGAAGAGGAATAGCTGAGTCAAATAGAATTTTTAGTTTCAGTTTTTTGAGAAATCCCCATGCTGATTTCCAAAATGGTTGTACTACTTTACATTCCCACCCATGTAGAAGCATTTTCTTCTTCCCCACAGCCTCACCAGCATTTGTTATTATTTGATTTCTGGGGTAAGAGGGAATCTTAGTGTTGTTTTAATTTATATTTAACTAATGGGCAGTGATATTGAGCATTTCTTCGTATATTTATTGGCCATTTGTACTTCTCATTATTCATCTTTCTAAATTATGGAAGGATAAACACAAAATTAAATATTCGAACATGTGCAGAAATGTGGCAGGAGTGGGGAAACTGACAATTCTGGGGAAGCCGAGTTGTTGCCCGGCTGGTGGCCTCCGGTACAGGGTAGGTGACGATTTTCAGTGGCTCAATGACAGATGTATGTAAATCCAGCACACAGTTTGTTAGGCAGCCTCAGAGTGTCAATGCATAATTTTCAGAACAACATGTTCTACAACAGTCAGAGGTTGAAAGACAGCAGGCGAAATACGCGAAGATGAATAAACAACTCTGGAAGGCTGACATGCCAAGGGGAGGTTAAGGCACTTGGGCACAGGCTGCCAGGCAGGACAGGCTCCATGTCCTGTGAGAGGTGGGAGCCGTCAGTCCTTGACCTCCCGCACCCTTCCCAGTTCTCTCACCCCAAAGCCAAAGCAAGAGAGACAAACCATGAGCCGGGCAGGCGCTGATTAAACAAGTTGTGTCTGTGCTAAATCCAACCTGAGCCCAGCACTGGAGCTCTTCATCTCGGAGAACCAGCTGGAACCTGGGAGCTCTTCCCGGGCTTCCCCAGCAGAAAAAAATGACTCGGTAATGAAGCAGACACACCACAACAACTGCTGAAAGTTCACGCACATTTAACATTTCACGCACCATTTACATCCAGCTCTCCCTCCACCAGTGGAAAAGGCAGAGGTGCCCTTTGGGGCTTAGCAGGATGGATGGGTCCCCTGGAAGTCCCCCTCTGTCTCTTCCTTCTCGTGTCTTTACTCAGTGAACCCACCTGAGCACCAAGAACTCACTGGCTCCTGCCATAATGAGTAGAAAAGGAGCCACAATGCCACAGCACGGCCCCGCGTGGCTTTTCCCATCTCTTCGCAAACTGCAGAGCGGACTTCTGAGTTGTGGAAGCCTTGATCCTGCCTTGATCCATCAAATTTAACCCACAGCAGTGGTTTCACACACCAACCGCTCCAAACAGATCTGATAGGTACTATCAACATTTATGGCACAACATCTCCGTCCCACGCTCTTAAAGGAAGGATCGTGCCCTCCCCCGCAATTCACACGTTGAAGGACCCCAGAATGTACCCACATCCAGACACAGGGTGTTTTAAAAGAAGTGATTAAGAGAAAAAGAGACTTTTAAGGTTGCCTTAGTTAATTTCTCATTGCTGAGATAAAATGCCCAACACCTGCAAATGAAAGGCGGCAAGGTTTATTTTGGCTCACAGTTTGTAGAGGTTTCGGTCCATAGTCGGCTGGTTCCAAGGCAGGCTGGCAGGCAGAGAGGCCTTGCAGAGGAGAAGCAGCTCATGCTGTGGTGGTGGGAAGCAGAGAGAGAGTGATCAAGGGAGCAGGAGGGAGCTATGCCTTCCAGGCCACGCCCCAGTGACCCACCTCCTCCCAGCAGGCTTCACCGCCCAGCATCACACCCAGCTACAAACCCATCACTGCACTAATGCAGTATCACACAGCCATGATCCAGTCACCTGCCAAAAAGCCCAC
Organism: Hystrix cristata; assembly: GCA_004026905.1. Taxonomy (NCBI): domain Eukaryota; kingdom Metazoa; phylum Chordata; class Mammalia; order Rodentia; family Hystricidae; genus Hystrix; species Hystrix cristata. The sequence continues at coordinate 312,342 of PVJO010000045.1, read as the reverse complement.
CTATGAGCACGTGTCGCTTTGGGAGGACATTTAGATTTAAGCCATAACGAGAGCGACGCATACTCCTTTCTAACAGCATCCTCGTGAGAATAGGATATTTGTACAAAGAGACAGCAGGATCCCCTGCGCATAACGAAGACCCAGGGACAGGCTGCAAAGGGTGGTAATAGGCCACAGACGAGAGTCCTGGGCAGAAACATCCTGGATCTTAGATTTCCCGCCTCCTAACAGAAAAAAAAGTCTAATTTTTACCCCATTTAGTTTAAACACAAGCACTGTTTGGAAGAATTTATGTGTATTAACTCAATTTATTCTAATGTGTGTGTGTGTAACAAGAGGAACATTACGGATATATTTAAAGCGAGGAAATTAAAATCCATAGCAACCAAAAATGAAAGTTTAAGAAAGATTACCTGGTAAATAAGTGATTGCACTAGAATGTCATTGCCTGTACTCTGTCTGCCTCCAGAGGCCACCTGCAGAATGACTCCTGCGCCTCTGTCTAGAGCAAACCATCACTATGAGATGATAGATTGCTCTGATTCTTTTTACTTGGTTTGAAAGAGGAATGATACGGGTATCTGGAAGTAAATAAGCTAGCAAGCCAGAGCCTGTTTCCTTTCTTTTCAAATTCCCAAAAGATTATTAAAATTCTTCATATTGTATGAGAAATTCCAATTCAAATTGGCCTACACTGAAACAAATGACAAAAAAATTAAAAGGACATATAGGCCCTCGGTTGCCTCAAAGTCTTCCTCAAACAGGCAAAATGGCTGCTGTAATTCCAGATCTCCTATCTTCATACCATATGGCTTAGAGGTGAAATCCTGTCTTTCAGCCTTATTTCCCAGAATCCTCAGCAAAGATCCCTACCCCCTATTTAGCTTTCTGTTTCACCTTCATGATGACCTCAGGGGCAGGAAGTAAGTGATTTAAGACAATTAGATTCCACCTAATCTCAGAGTTGTGAGCCTATGAGAAGTCACCTGTGGCTGGGGGAGGGGGGATGGGCCCTAGTGGATAACAGGTGCAGAATTTCTAGTTGGGAGGATAAAAGTTCAAGAAATAGGTGGTGGTGATGGTTGTACAACATTGCAAATGTACTTAATGCCACTAAATTGTACCCTTCGAAGTGACTCAGATGTCATGATGTTACAGTTACTTTATCACAGAATGTAATTGAAAGGAAAACCTCTCCAAACACTTCACCATCATGGCGGCCCAGGTCAGTGGGCGTCTCACCGCACCGAGCCCCTTGAAGACAGCCCTGGAGACCCCGGCCGAGCCCCGGAAGCGGGCACCCTGCCCGGCGTCCCCAGACAGTTACATTCCCATCGTGCTGTGCGTCACCTGGTGACCAGGCTCCGGAAGCAGGTGTAACTCGCGGGAGTCGCGAGCGCTTATCTTAGACTTCAGAGATTTCCTACCAGGACATCACTAGGGTCAAACCACTTACCGGTGGGTTGAATTTGGAAAAAAACCAAAACCCAGTGGGCTCCTGAACTGACAGGTTCTAGTGACGTGTTCCAGGAAGGCGAGGAGTTCCAGGCGCTGGGGAGAGGCCGACAGAAACAGGAAGTGGCTGCCCACCCAGAGGAGCCTTTGTTTTTCTCCTTGGCGCTGCACGGTGGGAGAGCACTGGGGTTCACTGTCTGTCAGCCACAACAAAGGTGAGCAGATCACTGTGACAAAGGCCACTGGACTGCATCCTCTCTCCAGCAAGGGAAGCCAAGTCCCAGGCAGCCACCTAGCTGCAAGGCCAGTTCACAGTAATTGAATGATCTGAGCAGCTCCTGTTTAAAAACAATGAATTTACATCCCTTACACCTAGCGTCAACTTCAGAATGATTTTTATCCGGCCTGCTTTTGTGCAACTAAGCTGGAAAATGTGGGCTGTGACGGCCAAGTGGAAAAGGAACAAATTTGCATGTCCCCGGGTGTAAGAGCCCTTTGATTGTTGGAGAGGCCTGATGATGCTGTCAAGCGCCCTGCAGACTGAGCAGCGACCAGAACTCAGCCGCTGATCTATTGCCGGTCTGGCTGACAGCAAACCAAGGAGGCTGCCAGCGTGGGATCAAAGAGTTGGGACTATCGCGAGCGAAAGTGCTGAAAACACAAAGAGGCCTGCGTTGTAATAAGAGGACGTCACCTAGAAGTGCTCGGAAAGGAAGAAAACGGTGACCTTCAGTCTATAAAATGTTGCACGCCTCTGAATTGTAAAATGCGTGAAAGAAAGAAAATGTGCAGCTTCAATACAAGTTTCTGAGCTAGCAAAGGCTGAAAGGTGTGTGCTTTCCGCAGCTGAAGAGGGAAAACAGCTGTACAGATCACTAAGTGTGCGTGTTAGGATGGCAATCATATTTCTGTTTTCAGGGCTGATCGTTTGCTCGTATAAATAGTTCTAGTGGCTGCACCGTGTAGATCCTTGATGTGAGAAGCAAGACTTCTGAAATACAAAGACATTTTCAAGAAGAAAAAAACAACTAGCAATAGATTGAGACAATGCTTACTACAATTTGAAAAGGCAAATAAAAGTACGGGGACTAGCATTAGGTAGAAATGTCAGTAATAAATTTGTCGCTCTAGAAGTTAAGTCTCCGGCAAAACGTACCCTATAATTCCGTGTGTATCAACAAAGAACAAAGGGATGATCCTGCTGGAGGGAAGACTGCACCTTGAGGCAGCAAAGTGTTTTGAATATGACTCTCATTTTTTCAGTGAGCAAAATTTCTCAGAATAAGGAAAAAAAACCTCTTCAATCTTTGCGTGTATATATGTCTAAAGGACAGCCTTGCAAAACCCAGAGACCATGTTTTATTTATCGTTTGAGTTACCTTTTCAGTTGCCTAACCCAAAGTCGCTATGGGTAACCAATAAATTTTTTCTCCTGTCACCATTTGAAAAGTGAATTTTCTACAGTGAAAGACATTTCTGATACAGCAGCACACACCTAACAATTCAGAGAGCTATCTGTAGTTGAATACACTGATCCCCTATTCATTCCAAAATTTTTTCCAAAATGTTTCTTCTTCTCCTCCTCCTCCTCTTGGTTTCTTGAGACAGGGTCTTGCTATGTAGTTCAGGCTGGCCTTAAACTCACTACATAGTTCAGACTGACCTTGAACTCGAGGTGATCCTCCTGCCTCAGCCTCCTGAGTATTGGGATTACAGGCATGTGCCACCACACCCAGCCAAAACGTTTCTTTTTAATAACAGTTTCTAATAGAAAAGATTTTTCCCAATTTCCAGCTCCAGTACGATCATAAATAATAGTTGACTAAATTACACCTGTGTGTATTTGCCCAGAGTAGAGTTTTGCTTAGCAATCTGAAATGTTCCCCCAAACTTTTATGGCTTACTGGCAAACACTTGACATTTCAAAGCGGATGAAAAGTGAAATTCTGAGAGCTTGCATAGGAAACCTTTTCCTTCTAAATACTGTGCTTTATGTGTTCTGATTTCTGAATCTTGGGCATGTCTTCCAGTACTTTTCCCCTCTTGGCCAGTCAATTAACTGTAAAGGAAAAGAGCATTACCGCATTGTGCAATTTTCTAATCTAACACAAGAGGGCAGGTTTTCCTTTAGTGTCAGCCTAATTCCATCTGTTAGTAATTAAGATGGTCATTGTGCTAATTGCAAATTCAGAAACACTCGATAACATACAGAGTGAATGAGTAATCAGGGTGTGTAACTTTGGCAATGAAATCTCTATTATTTTAATAAAGGAATCCGAGCTCAGGCTTTTCTACTTAGCATTATTTACGACACAGAGAACAATTACACTTGGAGGGCCTGCGATCATTTTAGTATATGTTTACAAACTGCCAAAGAAGCAGTGAAAGGAAGAGGACCAAATTCAGACATATTATGTTCATGAAGTCTGACCTGAATTGATGGGTGAACAACATGAGTGGTTAATGGTTTCTACCAAGTAGATGTAGTCTTGGTAGAAATATACGGACCATACAGGCCTTGAATAGAGACTTTATATTTTTGTTTGCTTTGCTTTGTTTTAGAAAACTTTAACATATTGTACAGTTCACAATTTTCTTGTGTGTTATTTTCAAGATTTCACTAAACTACCTGCCAAAACATAATTAGATTTTCAGCTTGAACTGCTGTTACGGCTAAAGTCAAAATATAGTCAGCCCTCTCTGTCTGGGGTCCATTACTTTTCAGCAGTTTCAACTAAGCAAGGATGAAAATATTTGGAGGAAAAATTTTATTGGTACAGAATATGCAGACTTTTTCCCCCGTTGTCATTATCCCTAAATAGTACAGTGTTAAGAACTATTTGCATAGCACTTACCTAGTCTTAGGCATTATAAGTAAGCTAGAGGTGATTTAAAGTATTCACATATTACTGAAGGATGTACATAGGTTATATGGGAAAGTCATGCTGTTTATATAAACATCCGTGGATTCGGGTATCCCAGGATGAGAGGTCCGGGACTAACCCCCCACTGACACCCAGTGACAACTGTCCAGGGTCACCTTTGAAGAGTTTTCCAAAGTGATGCTGCTTGGGCCTATCAGCAAGAGAGACACTGTTTGCCTGAGTAAAGAATTTGCCCACTAACTCCTTCACTAAAACAAGGGTTTTAGGGTACCAGGCAGTAGGGGCCCTAACATAACACGTACGAGGACTTACTGGAGAGGTAGGTGGAAGTCTTAATTTCTGTCCTCGTCCCTGTCACTAAGGCCTGCTGATGGTGGGAAGAAGAAGCATCTAGAAAGAAAATATGGTTGAAGTGTCCTCTTGTCTAGATTTCTTGGAGTAAAATTCCACCTAACAGGCACAACTCAAAATCTGAAGGACTGGGGCTGGGGATTTAGTTCAGTGGTTAGAATGCTTGCCGAGCAAGCACAAGGCCCTGAGTTCTATCCCCGGCACCACACCCCCCACCAAAAAAAAAAAAAAAATCAGAATCTGAAGGACAGGTGGCTGCTAATACCATGGCAGGAATATGACTCCACTCTCCTGCTTCATCCAGCACAAGTTAGAACACATGCCGGAGGCCCTGTGAAAAGTTCTTTGAGACTGGTTTGTTCATTCATTCAAAAAATACAAGCTATGCAGAATGAGCAAAGAACTGCAGAAATAGGAAGCCTCCAACCTGGAGTTCTGTCACTGGGGAAAGCTACACCCTCCTACCACCGGGAAGGGAGCACCTGTGCCAATTAATCACCCACATTTCTGAAGACATAAGGCAAGGTGCTTTGATGTAAAGACAGTGGAGCAACGGAGTGGGAGAAGCAAACATTACACGACCGCTCCCTCCCCAGCGCCCCCTTCTTTCTCGAAGGCTCAAGGGGAGAATCTGCGAGTTAACTGCTCTGGGGACCTGAAGCTCCCAGACCAACGACCTGAAGCAGCCACCACACCCAGACTTGGTCATGTGGAGCTAGGGAAAGAAACTTTCACCTGGGGAAAGACTTGTATCTCCTTTTCTACCTGTGCAACAGAGATCCGGGAATTGGCAATTGCTTAGACTCTCGGCCAAGAAGTAGAGTACCCATTTAAACACTGATTTTCTGAAGTGAAATAGTTATATATTTCACATGTGTGTGCTGTATATTCCAATATACATATGTTGTATGCCCAAAAGATGGGGATCGATGTGCACAAGTTAAAAAACAATTATTCCCTGAAGACAAACAGTAATTTGCAAAACATTTATTTTTATTTTCCCCTTTAGTAAGTTTTCTACTACTTGTTAATGTGAGGTTATAATTATTCAGTAGAAGTATTATAACTAAAAATGTTAAATCCTAAGCAAGATAAAAATTAACATTAAAGAATTTTAGATTTAGAAGAGAATGGAAGTCACAATTCGAGGAAAGGAAAGATGTTATTGGATTTCATTTCACTTCTGAATGTCAGCTTTGTAAAGTGATTTCTATTGAACTTATAATTCATATATGTACAGTTTTTTAATATGAAAGATAGAAGCATAAAAGTAACCTGCTCATTTTCTTCAAGGTTGAATTTTTCCCCGTTCTTGAGAAAGGGTAGCTCTGCAATGCTCAGTGACATTTGCTAAGTTTATTTGCATAATAGTCAATCTAAGTAAATACCAACTTTCTATTCTTCAAGCTTACCCTGCCTTTAGAGTTCCTAAAAGGCATTCTTTATTGATTTATTATAAGGTTAGAAAATGCTAGAAATTTTTATTCCCCTTAAATGAACTATGATATTAGGAAATTGTTTCTTTTAGGAAGACATTATAAAACATAATATTTGTAAAAAGTTGCACACACTACAGAAGAAAGCAGCTAAGTATAAGCGATGACTATCTATCTCTACTTCAGCTAGATCTTGCTTTAGCCAAACCTAGGGAGGATATGATGTATGAAAATTCCGATACACAGTACTGGAAAGATAAACTAGATGTGATTATTTGCTTTAGAGACTTATTCATAATAGTTCATCTATAAAAAGTGATTTCCCGTGGTGCTTTTAACATATACTTGATTTACACATAACTTTTCAGGAATGTATCTACCATGCAGAACTATATCTTCATTTTAACATATTTATCTTTTGTTTAAAAACGGGATGTAAAAATGTGTCCCCCAGTGACCCTAAGCTCAGTGCATAAGCTTCCAGAGAGGGCCGTGTGAAGGACCATTGCCCCACAGTTGGTAAATAGGCTCCAGGGCAGGAATTGAGAGCTGTGCCTTTGCTGGTGGCTTGAAACCCCCCCGGAAGGGCTCCACTCCGTGAAGGACACTGGTTGACATTGCTGAGCCTGCTCTCAGATGCAGCTGTGACTTTATAAGACTTGGACTCAAATTCAGTTCCAGCAGGGCACTGTCCATTTCTCTGGCAAAGCGCAACGTTGGTCTTGGTGAATCTTGCATTCCCTTGGTCCACATACAGAGAAGTCAGCTCTAGAGTCCTCTTCGCACCCCTGTTCTGGACACCCACGCATTCCAGCACGGAGAGGCCGAATGAGCCGGCCAAGATGCACCCCCTGGAATTTCAGGCTCACTCCTGATACACAATATCAGATATGAGCGGATGAAATATGCCTTGAAATCTCAATAACCCTTAATGCCTCAGAAGAGAAAACCATCATGATAAGTCTGAACATCGTAGAAAAGATAGCTTTGTTCTTATTTTTCATAACCTGATAATTATTTAACAAAACCTAACAATTTAATTCCAAACTGTATTTTTAACAGACGGTTTGCTGTTGCATAAGACATCATTGATTCTCGTTCGTAAGTAACGATCAGTATGGTGCGGCATTAACGAGCTCACGGTCAACTCTTTTAAAAAAAGTCAGATGCATTATACGTGAATCATTTTTCATCTGAGGCTGTGGAGTCAAGGACCTGCCACAGGATCAGCCAAACGGACCTTCGAGTAATGTGACTCCAATCAAATTGTCTCATGTTCAGGCCTCCTTAGCCTTCTCTAGCCAGCTTTCCTGGAAAGAGTGATTTCATACTTAATAGGTTTGGAACACTGTATTAATTAACTAGAAAGCTTTATAACTTTATTTCCTTATTTATTTATCACTATAGGATCAATGTTTATCCAGCTATTGAAACTTCTAATAGATCAACTCTTTAAAATTGCAATTTTAGCCAGGTGCAGTTGTGCACAACTGTAATCCCAGCACTCGGGGGGCTGAGGTGGGAGGATCACCACAAGTTGGAGGCCAGCCTGGGCTACATGATGAGTTCAAGACCAGCCTGAACTACATAGTGTGATTCTGGCTTAAAACAAACAAACAACCCACCCCTGCAAATTTTAAATAATTTGCAAAGAGAACTGAATTGACCCTTCATTTATTCCTTGTTTGTCCTACATGGAAAATAAGGCCTATTTTTATCTTCCAGGCTGGAGAGGAAAAGATAGAGAAAAGAAGGAAAGGGAGCCCAAGGCAACGATGAGGGCAGAAAAAGCACTGAATATAGCTATACAAAGGATTACTAGTACCTGAAACCCTGCTATGGTGTGCATATATTTTGTCCCCCAAGGCTTAACGTGTTGAATTTTAGTCGCTGTTGTGAGGTTTTAAGAAGGTAGAAATTTAATTCAACTATGGTATGTAGAAGTGGGGCTCCCAAAAGTGATTGGAATTAGATAAGGCCATCAGGGTGGAGCTCCCATGATTGAATCCTGAATCTTGGTGAGTTTTTAAGAAGAGAAGGAGAGAGACAAGACAGACACACATATACACTCTCCTGTCCAATGCCCTGACCACGTGGGATTCAGTCAGCAAGAAGGTCATCACCATTTGTAGTCCTAGACCTTACACCTTCAGACCTGTAAATTGATATCAACCTCTTTCGTTTATAAAATTAGTCCAATTAAAGTATTTCAATATAGCAATGAAAAGCTGACTAATACACATATCCTATCTCCATGCCATCAAAAATAAAGACACTTGGGCTAAGAAAGATTGAACCAGGGTCTTCCAGGTCCCCAATTACATGGGTCTGCAAATTTAAAGAATCCACTTTATGATTTTTTTTTTTTGGTGCTTCACAATAATATGAGGTTTAATCAGCTTGCACAGTTCTTATCAGATACCACAAACTGTCAGCTGTGCCCTAATTTGATGGCAGGGGTAGCCCCAAACACTTTTAACTTGAGTTTGTTAAACAAGCAAACCAGAAATGACAGCTAAGCACCTTCTGTGTTTGGATCATCATTATGATAAAAGAACGTATACCAAAGACCTAAAGGAAGATCTACAGTATTGGTTGATTCTCCAGATCAGAACTAGCTTGGCTGGCGTCTTCCCTAGGGTAAGGCCTGAGCTCCCTAAGCGCCTTCCATGTATCTCTTGTTGCTTAAATGAGTCTCCATTAGGGGTGTGTATCCTTTCCGGAGCCTTCTGTACTGAAGGAAAATCAGCAGCACAAAAAAACTAACCAAAGCCACAAGTATTCCCATCACGACTGAGAGTGTTGTAGTCCAATTTGGAGTTTCTTCAACTGAAAATGAAGCAGAAGAGAAGGATTTTTATCAACGGAATACTCTTATAAGAGAATAAACTTACTTGCTTTTCACATCCACTTTTGTTGATAAAGCAAAAACTACCTTGCTAGAATACAGTTTATTTTCTCTTTCCTCAACGACTATTTATCATTTCCACAATTGTTTTTGCCAGGATGTTGGAAATGGCATTTCATTATTTAAACACAGCTTATTGCATTTTTAAACATTTGTTACAATAAGTGCTTATAGGCAGAATGAGCCCTCAAGGAAGTACACAGTTACTTTTGTAAGTTAGAAACACATTTGTAAAAGTGCATGCTAAAATGGTATCTGGGGAATTGCTAAATATGCAACTCTCAGGTGGGAAATTCTGCTATTCTTTCTACCTTTTTTATAGGTGATAAATGTATGAGAAAAATCAGATCAGCTCTTATAACAGGAGACATTCAATATCTATACTCAGAAGCAGATATATCTGTCCTCATTTAAATAGTTTTGATAAAATCTGAATTGTCCACATGATAAATCCAATCTTCAATTCATGTACACTTTATGAACTCTCTTCCACAATATTAATGGGCTGTATTTTAATATATTTATGCTTCCTTGTAATTTCTTTTAAAAAATCTTTGGCAAGTTATTTTAAAATTTTTGTCCTTCTGAATTGGCTTCCAGATCTATACCCTACATGCATCTAAATACAGGATTATTTGGCTGGGAATTTAGCTCACTAGTTAGAGTTTAGCTCAAGCATAAGGGCCTGAGTTCAATCCCCAGCACAAAGAAAGAAAGAAACAAACAAACAAACAAACAAACAAACAAAGACAGAAAGAAGGAAAGAAAGAAAGAAACAAACAAACAAACAAAGAAACAAAGACAGAAAGGAAAGAAACAAATAAACAAACAAACAAAGACAGAAAGAAGGAAAGAAACAAACAAAGAAACAAAGAAAGATAGAAAGAAGGAAAGAAAGAAAGAAAGAAACAAGAAAGGAAGGAAGGAAGGAAGGAAGGAAGGAAGGAAGGAAGGAAGGAAGGAAGGAAGGAAGGATTATCTTTCCAGTCCTCCTTCAGTCCCACAGAGGGCCATGCCCCCACCAACCGCATTCCTCTGCGATTTTAATGCGTCTCTTCCCGTTATACTACCGCACCACCTGTTGCTAGCTTCCTCTTCTTATAACACAACTTTCATTCTACCATTTCTTTTCGAAGGCACCAAAAATATTTGTTTTTTATTATTGCCCAAACCCTCTACCTACTTTTGTTTTTTCAATGGTGCGTAACATACACACAACATAAATTTTACCATCTCAACCACTTTTTATACAGTTCAGTAGTATTCATATTGCTTTGTGACTGCTACCTCCATCCATCCACAGAATATTTTTCATCTTGAAAAACTGAAATATTTTACCTACTCAACGGTAAATCCCCATTCTCGCCTACCCAAGCCTCCGGTAACAACCCTTTTGTTCCATGAATCTGTTTTATATTCTGATACAACTGGAATCATGCAATATTTGTCCTATTATGTCTAGCTTCTTTCACTCGGCTTAATGTCCTCGGGGTTTTATCTTTGTTGTAGCGTGTACCAGAATTTTCTTCCTTTGTAAGACTGAATTATATTTATATAATGTTTTGTTTGTTTATCTAAGTACTGATAGACACTTGGGTGGCTTCTACCTTTGGCTGTTTTAAATATGATGTTATGAACATGAGTATGCAAATATCTCTTCAAGACTCTGCCTTCAATTCTGGGCATGTACCAAGAGCGGAATTGTTAGATAGTATGATAGTTCTACATTTAATTTTTTGAGGAATCTCGTAATGTTTCCACAGTTCTGTGCCATTCCAACTTCCCTCCAGCAATGCACAGTGTTCCAATTTTTTTACATTCTTGTAAACACTGGTTATTCTCTGCTTTTTTGATAGCAGTCACCTTGAAGGGTGTGAGATGGTCTCTAATTGGGTACTTGCCTAGTTTTTTAAGGCCCTCTGGAATCGTACCCTCTCACAGATCAATTACAGTGATTTCTGCCCAGGCCTTCCTCTACAACCAGGTGTAAAAGGATCTTTCATTCCATGCTCTGAAGGTTTGATAGTTTGAGTCTATAACACAAACCGACAATAAATTGATTAACAGGAGAAAAGACATACAAATTTATTAATTCAAAAGTGCATGGGAGTCACACAAAGTATGACACTCAAAGATGGCCATCTGGTTAAAGCTAAAATACCTTTTTTAAGGGCAGAGGGGACCAGTACTATGGGCAATTTTAGGGAAACAGAAAATTACTTTTAGGGGAGATCAGCAGGAAAAGAAGAGGAAAGGATAGTGAGGGACAAAGTTTGTCTGGGCTCTGAATGTAACATTAACTCTCCCTTGTTCCTGCCAGCAAGACTTTCGGAGGATCTGGCCTTTGGATAGAATGGGGAATTTCAGAGAAAGGCCCTTCCTGCACTTTGCAAGGGAAAGAGGGGTGAGCGATGCAGATGAGCAGAAGGGCAGAGAGAACCTGGTTCTTCTTTAGCTCAGAGCATTCGGCACGTCAACATGTCATACTTGGGGGAATCTTTTTCTGAACCCCAATATGCTTTTGTCTTACAGCCCTTAGCCTACCTGTGTCTTTCTCTGTTCCATTTTCCACTTTCTTCAATCTAAAACACCCTGTCGCCTACCTGACATCTATCAATCTCTTCCAGTTTCAGTTAAGACTCATCTCAAATAAGCCTTTCCAAATTCCCTCACCCCATCCCACCCTCAGCTTGAAGATCAGAATGTGCCTCCCAGAACAGGCCCTTTGATCACAGGCTACTCTGAGCTGAAGGCAACGAAGTTCAGCAGATATAACGAGAAGCCTTCCCAGAGCTCCTCTGATCTGCCTGAAAGCAGTAAGTTCTGAGAAATAAGGACTACCAGAAATTTCCTCTCAGGGAAATTTTATGGGCATAAGGAAGATTAACTCTACATCATACGGGGCTGCATAAGCTCTGCTAAAACAGCCCTGGTCTTGTAAGATTTTCCATGGTTTTTCATTGTCCATTGAAAGCTCTAACCCTTGTTTGTCTTGCCCACAATTTCTTGTTCTTTGTTTGAGATGATATATAACAGTAATGATGAACCTTTTAGCACTTTCAGGGATACAAACAGCCTGGTGTGGCATGTGTGCTGTAGGTTTGCCACCGCTGGTGTGGAAGTTCTCAGGCGTATCAGCTTCTTTGGGCTTTCTTTTCCAGAAAGATCCCCATGTCACATAAAAATTAGCATCAAATTAAATTTGTCAGTCTTTCTATTTGCAGTCTAATTTACTGGGCACATAAAAGGTAAAGGAAAAACAATTTCCTCCCTACTGTTCATAGCTATATCTCCCCAGGCAGGATTGTACGTTTCATTGTCAAAATAATAAGTAAACATGAATTTGTATCTTCAGATGAATTAATGCATTACAGGCATATTTAGGACTCAGATTACACTGCTGATTGCTACTAGAGAATAGAGAAGCAGGTCAGGATCTATCTTCCAATTTTTATCATTATTACTATTATTATTATTCCCAACCCCAGAGTAAAAGAAAGAAGTTTAAAAGAGATATCCTTGGTGATATCCAACGGATGAAAGTTTCAAATCGATAAAAAGAATAAGAAGTAACAGATGCAGAGTTAGAAGGAAAAACGGTGCCTGAAAGATTCTGAGGCTGGAGAAAGATGGAAAAAGCTCAAACCATCATGATCATTTTGTAGGCTAAGATTTAGGAAAGACAGGATAGCCACAGAAGGGAAAAGCCACCAGCGTACTAGCTATGCATCTTTCCACCTGTCTACAAACTAAGATGCTTTTTGTTGTTTTATCTTTCCTTTTCGAATTGCCCTGAGAGCCCATAAATAGCATATAAAATTATATTGGGTCCAGGGCAAAAAAGAAAAATGTGTCCTCTTATACACATTGATCAAAATATCTCCCCTTTGTTTTGAACCAAGTGGTTAGACTTAACAAAAGATTTACAATTTAAAAACATGCTTTAGGAAACACTAATTCAAAAACATAATATACAACCCAGGGCCCATGTGAGCCCACCCTAATGGGCAGTATGGAAAACCGCAGATCCAGTCAGGAAGCAACGTAAGCGCGCAAATCAACAGTCTGTACTCAAAATTACAATGGTGTACTCTCCATCAAGAATTTTTTGCATTAATTTTGACCTTTTAAAATATCACATTACATTATTATCTACCACAATTACCAATATTTTTCCTTGCCATTGAATTTTGTGCCCAAGGCAAATCCCATACTTGTCCCACCGTAACCCCAGCCTCCAGGTAATGATTTCTAACACCTGCCCGTCCCAGTCCACATCTGGCTGCTTCATTTTGACTTTATTGGTTGGCTATTTCAAAGAACCATAAGTCAGTTCAGATATCTGTCAGCTCAGGTGTAGGAGTAGATAGTTCCTCTGTGCAATAAGGCCTCTTAATAACTTTCAGTTATCTAAAGCAACAGTCTGCCAACTAGCCCCTTTCTGATGTTTAATTGGCAGTTTAATGGCTCATTTTGTTAAATACTTGTATGCCAGAAAATAGCCAATGAACTTAACTAGACCTGAATGCTTCAATTAAAGGCCTTGGTTTACATTTAAAAGAAAGAAAGTACGTTCCTTTAACAGTTGAGTGAATCATCCACTTAGAAGCTGTATTAGTTACCTGGCAGATCAATAGCATAACTGTAGCCAAGTTGGTCTGCGGTTAGAAAGAGCTCCTCATTAGTCACTGGAGGGAAGAAAGGGACCATGTTATACATCCGATTGTGCCCGATGGGAGCCAGTTCCTGAGGCCAGGCATCTGCAGCAGGCTTGTATCTTTGCATCCACTCGTCAAAGATGGCATCAGTAAAGGAATGAAGGACCTGCAAGGCAGTTGAACATGGTGCTAAAGGTTGATCGTTCTCTTCCATCCTCCAGTCTGACTGGAGCCTTGTCTGCAATGGCCTGGAGGTCTCCCTGACCTGAGGAGCTTCTGTATCCCCAGTCAACCTTGCTGACATGCGCACAGGCATTTTTTACCAAGTTGCAAGAACGTGTGCACATCTCTCTCCAAGCAGGATTGTAAATCCTTTTGTCAAGTGAACAAATGAAAGTTCGTGTTGCAGATTTAAAATGAGCATTCAACATGTGGATGCTAATCATTAATATTGGAAAAAGACAAGTAGTAAGATATACATGCTAGTTAATACTCAGATGATGCATTAACAGGAAAGAGGAAGTCGGGGCACTTACAGTAATGTAATATCAACATACGGCAGAAAGAAAGAGAAGAAAATCCCCAAAATGGATTTTCAAGTTTTTCTCACTAGGAACATCCTTCTATCTAAACATTGTATAATCTCTCTTTTGAATTGTTGGAGCTACACCAGAACTAGAGAATCTAAAAATGTTGTGATGTGCATAGTACCCATTTTTTATTTTCTCAAAGAAGCTCTAAAGTCCTTTTTAAATACAGTCAACATTCCATATTTTAAATTTTTAACATCAAAATTTCTACAGGTACAGCCCTGACTTTGCATTAGGACACAGGTGTGAAGTTCCACCCAACTTTATATCTGGCAGTTAGAGTTCTTTCAGTCCTAGACTGCAAGACTGGGGGGCTCGGGGATGACGCCTTTTTTTCTTTCCGCCTATGTCTCAGGGATTGTCACCCCGGGGCCACTAAATGAGACGTCCAACTGTCCAGAGGCAGCCATGATGGGAAGAAGACCAAACCAGCCCACACAGAGAGACCACATGGAGAAGCCTTGAGATTTCAGGAAAAGACAAAAATGACTGGGCAGCCCACAGCTGCACCGAGACGCCCTGAGGCAGAGGGCCTCGTCAAGCCCTCCTGAACTTCCGACCCACAGAAATCAGAAGGAAATGATCACTGTGGCTTTGACCCACTGCATGTTGGGATCATCTCTGACGCAGCGAGTTGTAGTCAGAGGAAAGGAAAAAGGCCGGTGGGCCATGCTCCAGCCAGCATGAGCAGTTTCTGATCCCAGAGGAGAGGAAGGAGGTGTTGGGGGTGGGGGTGGTAAGACTTGAGGTGAGGACACAGCCCACGACATAAAGACCAAAGACGGGATTGAAAATGTCTGCAGGACATACGGCGGTGGGGAAGAGGGAGATGAAAATGTGTACAAAACACCCACCTCAAAGCCTCTCACGTGGGAAATGTTTAGTGAATAGCTACTATCACTAAGACTGTATCATCAGTAATGTTGTTATTTTAACTTGGAAAGAGGACTCAAGGAAAAATGAAGGAATTTATATTTTACAAGCACTGTAAAAAGGGACTGCCGTGTCCCTGAAATCACGTCCCATATACGTGTTGCTGACATAAAGCTAGACACACAGGAAAGCATGTGGCATGAGCTAACACTAAACAGAGTATTATTAATGTTTGGTCTACGTCGAATACTATTTCAAGCACTTCACCTGTGATGACATGTTGGATCGTCAGATTTGGTAGACATTATTTGCATTAGATGCCCAGGCTGCTATAACAAAGTAACACAGACCAGGTGACTTACCCAGTAGACACTTATCACCTCCCTGTTCTGGAGGCTGAAGTCCAAGTCCAAGAGATCAGCCAAGTGGGTTCCTTCTAAGTGCCGTGAGGGAGAACCTGTTCTGTGCCCCTCACCCAGCTTCTCATGGTTTGCTGGCAATCTGTGGCATTCCTTGGCTTGGAGATCACTATCTTCTACTTCTCATGGTGATTTGAGGGCTCTGTAGCCAAATTTCCCCCTCTTAGGACACCACCTGCTGTGGTTTGAACACCTCTCCAAAACTCAGGTGGAAATTTAACTGCCATTGTAACACTATAGGGAGGTGGGACACTTAAGAGGAGATTAGATCTGCGGGATCTAGCCCCATTAATGGATTAATGCCATCATTGTGGGAGTGGGTTAGTCATGTTGAAGTAGGTTCCTGACAGAAAGATTTCTGCATGATTTTCCTTTCTCTGTCTTGGACACACTCACTTGCTGTCCCTCAGTCCCTCAACTGCTACCGCGTTATTATTATGGACAGCTGAGTTAGGTGGAAATATTAGTCAGTCAGACAGGGCTGGGTCCTCGATGGAGTCAATATGCAAGAAGAGAATACACTACAATGATGACCAAAGGTGCATCCACTGAAGGCCAGGCCTCAAGATAAGGATAAAATGACCAGAGCTACATACATGCCTGGGAGATAAACAATAATTTGAGAATTATACTCATCCAATCCAATAAAGACTAGACAAATATCGGTCACCCTGGTAGGTGACCAGGACCTCCAGA
Organism: Hystrix cristata; assembly: GCA_004026905.1. Classification (NCBI taxonomy): domain Eukaryota; kingdom Metazoa; phylum Chordata; class Mammalia; order Rodentia; family Hystricidae; genus Hystrix; species Hystrix cristata. The sequence goes on along the minus strand of PVJO010000045.1, from coordinate 296,071 downwards.
CCCACTCCATCCTGGAATGTCTTCGTTCTTTCCATATGCATTTGCTACGTGATCTGTTTCCCCATTGGATCAATATCACCTAAGCAACTACACTTATAATGTTATTGGCTGATCATAGTTCTAACCCACGTTGTATCCACCTTATGATCTTGCCCTATAAAACTTCCTCTGGGCTCGTTGGCAACCCACTCAGGTCTCCTCCTGTCTCTCAGGAGCTATCTTTCCTTCTCAATAAATTTTCCTGCTCTTAATATCTTTTGTTCCTTAGAATTCATTCTTCAATTTCAGGGAACGTGAACTTGGTGTGTCTGACATCTAACAGGTTGGGAATTATATTTTTTCCCCTATATCATTATGATACAATATGAAGGCCCTCTCACACACTGGGGCCATGCTCTTGGACTTCCCAGCCTTCAGAACTATAAGCCAAAGGAAAGGATTTTTTATCATTTACCTACTCTGTGGATTTCTGTTAGAGCAGCAGAAAATGGACCAAGAAACCACTTATTGCATTAGAGACCTACCATAGTCCAGTATGATCTCATCATATCAAATTACATGTGTAGCCACCCTATTTCCAAACAAGATCATATTCTAAGGGATTGGGGGTTAATATTTCAACATAATCATGGGCAGGGGCACAATTCCACCTGTAGGAGTATTAAACTGTGTTATAGATGTGCAATATAAGACTCAGAAATGTTTAGTGACTTGCCCAAGATCACACAGCTGGAATTTTGTGAAGTGAGAATTTGAACCCAAAAAGTCTGGTTCTAAAGTCAGAGTCGTTAAACCACACGTTCTGCTTCCTCTACACAACCACATTGTATTGCAATTATTAATACAACCTTCAGGACCAGCTAGAATAAGAGAAATTAGTTTAAAGTTTATTCTCAAGTCTTAAAAATAGGGAAAGAATATAGAGTTTAACCCATGAGTTCTACACCAATTAGCAACTTTCAGATACTGAGTTCAAATTGATGTAAAATTGTGATTAGAGGGAGAAGAGACCCTCAGGAGACAAGGAAGATGCTGTGTCCATGCTGTGAGAGGAAAATAACTTTTGGAATTACTAGAATTCAACCAGTCCAAACTTCAAATCATTAAAAAGTGGATAAGACTCTAAATAGGAGAAATTTGAACCCAGAATATCAAAAGTTCTAAAGTCAAAGTCCTTAAACCACATACTCAGAAAGACTCTGGCTGTCAGAAAGACTATGAGGCATTATACAATAAATACTATAGTAAATACTTGGTTTACAGAATGTAATAAAAAAATCTTGTATATGCTGAGAAGATATGAAGAATAAAATAAAGGGTATGCTACATATCTACAGCCTAGAAAGAGAAGTAGTGCAAACTGTAGAATAGGTGTTTTTGTTAAAGTTGTGGACATTGATCTTCAACAAGATAACTTGAATACTCTTGAAACACTGATTAAGTCTTTGTTAGATGCAAGTCAAAAATGAGCTTATGCAGTATCTCTGTAAAGGCCAGATGTTATTTGAGGGTGAGCTACAATAGCAGAAGTTATGTAAGAGTATATTGCTGCTGCCTTTTACCTGCTATAAAGATACATAGCTATATTTTGGTATTAGAAATTTAGTGTTTCAGAAATGATGTTCAAAAATTTTGTACATAGGGCTATTCTACCTTGTTACACAGGAAAGGCAAAAGTACTAAATTTCAACATAGAAGAAATATAGAAAATGTGATTACATGGACTTTTGAGGTAAAAAAATTTAATGGAAACCTTGCAGTAAGAAGAAAGCAATCAATCACCTTCATACATTGTACTTGTAGGCGTAAAGAAAATAAAGTACAAGAATGCATATTTCTCTTTTTCAAGATCATTGAAGGATAAGGTTACTACTTGAAGGGCCAACATAGATGGCTATAAATTCAAATTCCTGCCACACAGGGGAAATAAGAATTTCTATACCTGAAAAAAAGAAGCCATGAAAATCTGAGTCTGGCTTCAAAACTATGTACATTTACCAAGGACCAGCGCACCATGGCTTTTACAATTTGAGTTCATGTGTTACATCCTGAAGGCATCTTGTATAATTAGAATGAATCTTCCTGCAGCAATACAATACTGCACTGACCCTCTGAGAATCAGAACTAAAGTGGGAATTCGGGGGTGATCACTTAGAGGGCAAATGTCCACACAGAAACAGGTGTCTGTGGGAACTCCAATTTCAAATCTAATGCAGAAAGCAGAAACAAAAAGTTGGGTCAATCTTTCTAAATGAGAGAACTCCTTAAAAATATTTAATCAAGCTTGTTGTTTTTAGGGAAATATTTATTCTTGCCTTGTTTTACAAAAGATTTGAAGCAATGTACCATTAGGATGTTGGTCTCATATTTCCACATATAAACCACCTGTAATAGGCATGAAAACACCCAGGCTTCTACTTGGCTGGCTTAAATTCTGTAACAGGAAGCACATTTTAGTGACACACAGGAAATAATCTCTAGACTGAATGCATGCGTCCTCCCCAAGTCCGCACTGGAGTCCTAACCCCTCAGTGCAATGCTGTCAGAAAGGGGCCTGTGGCAGATGAGAGATTACTCACAAGGGTGGCTCCCTTCTGAAGGGCATTACTATCACTGTAAAAGAGACCCAAGAGTGCTCCTTCTTGCTTCCCACCATGTGAGGACACAGCCAACTCTAAACCATGAAGATAGTCCTGACCATGCACTGAATCTGCTGGTGCCCTGACCTTGGACCTCCCAACCTCCAAAACCTCTAGGAAATAAATGTCTTTTGTTTAAACCAGCCAGTGGAGAGTATTTTTCTGGCAGCAGGCTGAAAGAACTAAGACAAAAATCACTGGTTAAAAAAAAGACATTGTCTTACAGACAATACTCAGCAAGTATGGTGGGTATTTCCCATTTTGCTGTAATTTTCTCTCCCTGTGCTTTGCTATTCACTGTGCAGACATTCCCAGCATTTTGGGAGCTGAGGCAGGAGGCTGGGGCAACTTAACAATAACCGTGTCAAAATAAATAATATATATATATAAAACAAGGCTGGAGATACAGCTCAGTGCTAAGACCTTGGGTTCCATTCCTCAGTACTGGAAAAAAAAAAAAGAGGGGAGCTTTTTTAGCATTTTAAAGGAGTTAAATCGAGAACACACCCTCTTGCTTAGATTTATATACTAGCAAACAAAATATACATATGCATGCATGAAATATATACAGTATATGTTGTATATAAAACATAATATGTATATAAAGAAAAATATTGAGAGCACTAGAAATTCAGTTGTTAACCCCTGGAGGTAGAAAGCTTGTACTTTAAGGACTAAACTTTGAATACACGTAAATGGGGCTACAACAAGGTTCTGCTATTAGGATGTCAACTTTAAGGGAAGTGACCAATTCAGCATATCCCATAAGCAGAAGACATGTGAAAGAGAGAACCAAGCTGCCTTTAGAAGGGACTCTGTAGAGCAGCTCATCTAGCCCCAGGCCATCATAGGAGAAAAGGAGCTCAAACCGATGCTAGAGCCATCTCAGATTCGTGTATAAACTGTAGTTTACCATTACATTCATACTTTATCAATAATGCAGTATATATAATTCATCCCTTGGTATAGGTTTATTTCTTCCGAACAGAGTTATGTGTGTCTTCTTATAAAGCCTAGAGTTGAAAACGAACCACTTCTGGTGACATTTATTTAGCACCTGCCAAATTAAAAAGCAAAAACAAAACATCCCCCTGGCTGAGCCCACAGAAATCCTCCACCCTGGGGGCCTTCCCAAATAGGTGCTCAGCCACCCTCTCTGATTCCACAGCTCCTCGTCAGCTTGCCAGGATTTTAGCCCATGTAGGAGGAAATGACTGTATGTTTGCTACTTTAAAACTGCATATTAAATGAGTCAATGTGGCATTTAAAAAGCATAAATACATACTCATGCTAAAACCAAATACATCTTTCCGAAAGCCATGAAAAACGATTCAGACCTGCCCTTCACCAATTAGTGTTAATTCCGATTAACATGATCTAACAGGACTAAATTACTCCAGCTATAGTGAAAGCAACTGTGATGAATCAAGTGAAGAACTGTTTAAACTGATAAAAGGCAAAATCGTTGTTGGAAGACTGCATCTGCATGGGGGAAATTTGTAAGTAGGAAACTTTAAAAATCTCTGTTCGGCCACGTACTAGTTTGTTGTGAACTTGAGCACATTTCTTAGCCCCTCTGAACCCCATCCCATGTTTTAATAAAGGAGAGTAATTTACTATACACAGGTTTGTGAAGTTAAAATATTAAGTTTGCACAGCAATTAGCATAGGGCGATCACAGAATAAATGCTTAATAATATAACATTCTCCTAATAAAAAAAATTCCACAAAAGTTTGCATCCGGATAAATATGTAAACCTATTATCTGCTTCTATTTTTAAAAACGCATCTGGAAAATTAGAGAAAAAAATGATAATGAGTAGTCAAGAGTTAGTAGTGATACAGGGACTTCATTCTGAACCACCTTCCGTTTTGAGCATCTTATGTATGTCATTGATTTTAAGAATAAAAAATTTTAGAGAGGGTTGGCGTGTAGCTCAGTGTTGGCAGGTACACGTAGCATATGTGACATCCTGGTTTCAATTTCCAGCGCCAAAAATTAAATTTTAAAATTAGGGAACTATGCAACAACCTTCATACAAGCCAACTATGTGAAAATGGGATATTATATGTAATGTGGACATTATAATTATAACTGTATAAAACTTGAGAATGTGAAAGAAAATAAGCAAAAAAACCGAGATTGAATTATGGACATTTTAAAAGTTTTTCACCAAGTTTTCTGTAATTGTGCATAATATAAAAATCATTAACTCATTAAAAATAAAAATTTGAAAAAATAAATAAATAAATAAAAATTTGACAGAAAATAATGTTATTCCAATTTCTAAAATGATTAGTATAATTACAATTTTGTTATTTAAAGAAAAATAAAGTAGATTCATTTTTAACAGCTTCACTCTTGGGGAGAAAAAAACAATGTTTTATACGTTTTTAAATTTTTAGTTAAATTCATACTTCTTGTTAAGATCTTTCAAGGTTACTGTGTGATAGCCTGGATCAATAGTCAGAAGTGGTCTTTCAGAGTTAACTTAGGGTAATCTAGTAGATATTTGTTTGTTTCTAGAAATTTATTTTCTCTTGCTTTATATTCATAAATTAATGGATTTATGAACAAATTCATAAATTAACTATATTCATAAATTAATCTTATTCAACTGATTATTATTGTTAAGAAATATAAATGATGATAATACTGCTTGTATATCTTAGTCCTTTTAGAATTTGAGTGTACAACACAGAACTCAAACACATGAGGGCTTAGCTAATCTTAACCATTCAAACTGTGGAACTCCCAGGCACCGAGGAGTTGAAAGAACTGAGCACACAGCAAATGTACTTTCCAAAACGATAACGTCAAAATCACAACGAGATACCACCTCAATCTGAGTCATTACCAAAAAGACAAAAGGTAACAAGTGCTGGAGAGGAGGTAGGAAAAGAGGAACTCTTATGTAGGTATAAAATTAGGAGAGTCATTGTGGAAAACCATATGGAGGCTCTTCAACAAACTGGAAGCAGAACTACTGTATAATCCAGCAATCCCACTACTGGGTATATATCCAAAGGAAACAAAATCAGCGTATCAAAAAGACATCTGCCCTCACAAGTTCATTGCAGCACTATTCGCCATAACCACAATAAAGAATCATATACACAGTAAAATAAAAAAAGATAATTTCTTTTCATTTGCAACAATATAGATGAACCCAAAGGACATTATGTTAAGTGGGATAAGTAAAACACAGAAAGACAAATACTGCATGATCTCATTCAGATATACTTTCAAGAAGTTTAAGAAGTAGGAAGACTATTACTCATCTCTAACACAGTTTTTTTCTTGGCGTTTAGCTCAACTAACTTTATTGGTTTCTTTCTTTCTTTTCTAGATTACATCTCATTTAATATTGAAGGCAGCACTATTTAGCATTCCTGTAGTCTAATCCTTTTTTCCATGCTAAATCTGCACATTTGCTTCAATTATTTTAAGAATTATTGGAATTTCAGAGATTGGTTCAGAGTTTTTCTTGCATTTTAATGTTCTGCCTTCTTTGCTCATTATTGTGATCATACACAACTGTGTACTTCTCTTACTTGAAGAGATTCACAAAAAATAATTTTAATAAATTTCATATGCAATATATTTGCATGAATTGCCTCATGAATTTAAAATTCCAGAAGCTGGAACTCTGTTAACTGAAACGCTTTAACCTAAACCTTAATATGCAAAAAATCATTTAAGGCTGAATTGGCATCAACATAATACTCTTCACAAATAGCCTAAAGTAAGTGTGTGCCCCTGAAGCCAAGGCCAGACATTATTCCTTCTGTGCCTGCTGAAGAAAGGCTGTGGCTTTTTGTGTCTTTATAAGTATATGATAACATATTACCAAAGAAAAACAAATCTTTAAATATCAAGGATATTAAAAGTAATTAAGACAAAGACGGCTAAACATCTAGTATCTCTGAACTACATGTAAGTTATGGGATTCCTCATGCATGGAGTTACATTGTAGGTTTTCACCTAGAACAGGAAGATAACATGACCAAAGAAACGCCCTCCATTGCACAGAAATAACACTGATTCCTTAGAGTAGGGACTGGCAAACTAAAGCCTGGGGGCATTATGTTAAGTGAAATAAGCCATGCACAGAAATATATCTCGTGGGTCTACCACCTATCGTTCTAAATAAAGTTTTATTGGAACACCACACTCATTTGCTTGTGCATTGTTTGTGGCTACTTTCATACTATAGTGGCAGAGTTAAGCAGTTCCAACAGAGACCATCTGGCCTTAAAAACCAAGATTATTTACTACCTGGCCACTTAGTGTAGAGAAAAAATGTAGCCAAATCCAGAGTAAAGGAGGCTCCCCCAAAAGGAGACAGCAGCCCCAGAGACTTGGAAAGCTGAAAATCAGATTCCTAGCATCTCCATTATTTCCTTTAGAATGAGAGAAAGTTGTGGGGCATCATCCATGGTTCTTCTCATGACATTTTAGAATACTCGATAAATACTGTGATACTTTACTTATTCATATGTGCACAAATTATAAAGCTGTATGTTTTAACAAAATGTATGTTTTAATAAAAACTTATTTAGTGATAAATAGCGGAGAAGGCAGACAGGAGAAACGCTTGGTGTAAGCTTCTGGCTGAGGCAGTAGCCGGGAAAATGACCGGAAATATCAAGTCAGAACACCCGAACACAGCGGGCACCCTGGAGAGGGCAGAGATGGCTGCGGACGCCTCACAGACGAGCCCGCACCTGGTCACAGGTTGGGATCATTAATTCACACTTCTGACAACTCTTCATTTATTGCTACTGCACAAAGCTTAGGGGAGAAACATTTTTTTAGAAAGAAGAACCAGCTCCACCAACCGCGTCCATCTCAGGATTTCCCGAAGCTCATCTTTACCACACTTTAATCAAGGTAGGAACCCCAGGAAGCAACTTAGACCTGGGAGACTCCATCCTTCATGCCACCAGACAAACTTAAAATCACTGGAAACTGTACCATCACTCTCCCTCTCCATAATTCCTTTTTAGTACCCCGGGTCCCATAAAAACAATAAATCACCTTTGAAATACCTCTGCCTTAGTGCTTGTCAGTCAGTCGCCTTAGGGTACAACTGTCTTCCTTGGAAAACGAGATAAAGGACCTTAATTAAGGCTTAGAAATTCTAACCCAACACACAGCTAATTCTTTCCCACTGACTACCATAAAACACATTATTATTTTGGTGGTAACTTTTATATTCCCCTTAAAAGTTTCTAGAGCATCATTATATTATCACGTTTTACTGAGTCACTTCAACAAGCACAATGTTTTCCCCTGTAAGATCAGGTCATGTGACCAACACTGTAAAGTAGGAAATGGAAGCTCTACACTGTTGAATGACTTTGCCAGAATTGTACAAGCAAGGAATAACCAAAACCCATTTGACCTATAATCCAGTGTTGTTTCGCTATGTCATGCAGTCTCCCAGGAGTCCAGATAAACAAACCGTTATAAACTGATGACTTGAGGATCCACTGTGCTATGGGCTGAATAATCTCCCCAAATTCCTGCGGTGAAGTCCCCATTCCCAAGGCATGTACATTGAAGATGGGGCTTATAAGGTGGTATCTTTCTTTTTTGGGGGTGCTGGGGATCGAACTTGGGGCCTTGAGCTTGCTAGGCAAGTGCTCTACCACTGAGCTAAATCTCCACCCCCTTATGAAATGGTATCTAATTTTTAATGATCATAAGAGCAAGGCCCTGATATGACAGGATTAGTCCCCTTACAAGAGGAGGCACGGAGAGCTTACTCTTCTCTCTCTGTGTCACACGAGGTCACAGCAAGGAGGCTTAGGAGGACAGTTTTCACAGCACCTTGATCTTGGCTTTCTGTCTGTCCAGAACGGTCGGCACACACGGCTCTTGGCGAAGCTGTCCAGTCTGTGGTACTTTCTTACAACAGCCTGAGTAGACTAGGGCACATTGCTAAGACTTGCAGAGGTAAGGAAACTTCCAGAAGGAAAAAATAGTGTTTTGGCCACTGTACAATCTAAACTCAAGATATTACAATAGAAAAAAGAAAGAGATGTGAAATTCCTTCTCGCAATTGCTCCCAAACCATCTAAAATGTGTAACTCTGAGGACAGGACAGTGCTAAGAGAGAGTACAGTGAGTTACATGTTGCTTGTGTTGTGCAAACCTCCCAAGCCAACTCCAGTGAGCTGAAAGAGAAAAGCAGGCCTGGCATCCGAGCTGGCCTCGTACCATCAACCAGGCCTCGATATCTTCCTGTCAGACATGAGCTGTCTCATAGACCACCCACACCAAAAAAGGCGCCCTGTGACCATGATGGATCAGGACACAAATACGACCCTTCTACCACCACGCCTGAGCAGAGACAGAATTTAAACACCTTCAAAGACACAAAATACCCGATGGCTCCTTGCCGGGCTAGATGAGCCGCTGATGCTTCTTCGCCAGTAAACTCAGTCCAGTCTGCTCTCCCTGTGGACAGGACTACTAAGGAACCAACCACAGAATTACCCTGCTTCGTGACAGCGTCTGACCCACAGCAAAACTCCCACAGAGACTCCCCCAAGTCACCGAGCACAAGCCCAAATCCTGTTGGTCCTTGCTAACACCCACAGGATGACTTCTCCACCATCCTCCATCCTCTCCCTCCAGGTTGCAATAATCCTGGCAGGTCCCAGCTACGTGGGAAGCAGAAGCTCCACACATTCCGGAGGTTCCACCTGCAGCAGATGCCTTTAATCACAGAGGGGACCGAACCTGATATGTGCTATGTTCTTTCCTCCACATGCATACCCGTGATAAAGTTGAATACATAAATTAGGCACAATAAGAGATTAAGAACAAAGAACCTAATACAAAAATTATAACAATATATGAGGTGTGATCAAAAACTATGGTGAATGTTTACTTTTTTTTTTAATTACAGTAAAAGATACCTCACCATTAATCCCCCTCAAAATGCTCCAACACACTTCTCCCATTATTCTTGCCACTTTCTGAAACGGTACTGAAGGGCCTCTTTCCTGAGGGTCTGTAGCTGCACTGTCGCAACTAAATCAATTCAAAGCATTTACCTTTCATGGTTGTTTTGAATTGGCAGAAAAGCCAGAAGTTGCACAGTGCCGGGTCTGGGGAATAAGATGGAGGAGGACACATCACAATGTTTTTACATGACTGCCCTTCTGCTGGATGGCATTTGGCTCAGTGTTCACTGTATTTTTGATCACATGATCATACCTCATAAAGATACTCAAAAAGAGAACTTCCAGCACTGCTTCCAGAAGTGGCAAAAACAAAGGGATAAGTATATTCAAAGGGTGTGTTCTGAGGGTGCTTAATAGCAATACGTCTTTCACTGTAATAAATTTTTAAACATTCACTGCATATTCTAACTACATTTTATACTATAATAAAATATATGTGAATGTGGTCTTTCTCAGCATCTTGTGGCCGACTTTCTTCTTTTAGATATGCTTGACTGTGGGTGAGTAAGCCACTGATGGGGGACTACTGCCCACTGTGCTCCCAGAAGTCCCAGACTGGAGGACTGAAGAGCAGCTGAGGGAGTGCAGACGTAGCTCCGGCAGAGCACTCGCCTAGCAAGCACAAGGCCCTGAGTTCGATCCCCAGCACCACCCCCCGAAAAAAGAAAAAAAAAGAGCAGCTGAACGATGTGACCCCAATTAGCCATGTTCCATTTTGTTTTTCTCATGAAAACCCCTTGATGATCATATCTTAAAAACTACTCAATCTTGAAATTCTAAAATTTACAATCCCACCGTCAAACTTTGTCAGATGTTTCCTTTGGTTTAAAGGGAGACAGATATGGGACTCCAATACATCCAGGGAACTCACCACACCAGCAATGTTAAAGGACTCTGAGGATCCTCCATAGCTAATGGTAACACTCTCTACTAGCTGTCCTACATCTCAGAGGTGGTAAGCTGGTCAGCAAAGTGTGAGACACAAATATGAGCTTTGATATTACTGCCATTGCTGAAGTCATTCATCATTTTTATTTGTCCAGTACCCCTTCTCATTCTCTCTTCTGGCTGCAAGAATCTGTCTTTTCCTGCAGACAACTCATAGAGAGTGGCCTACTTACGTCACCAATAAAAAAAAATATTTATAACTATACTAACTTATGACATAATTTTGCTACATGGTGATATCTTTATGCCAATTTATGAACTCACCTCTGCACTCTACACTCCTCACTAAGATCACTGAAAACCAACTCTCCCCAAAACATGAGTTTCCAACTAGGGGCTTCAGGTGCTATCTAGATGTCCCTGTGGTGTGAATTTAAATTAATTTACATGTGCACGCATCATATTGTTCACATAGAGAGTGAAACACCACCAAACCTTAATCTTAATGCGCAACAGAGAAATTCAGTGTATCATCTAGAAACTTCTTCATCTATTGTAAGTTTCTGGACGTACCACAAAAACAGGATCGTTGGCAGCTGAATGCGGCAGAGCGCTTGTCCCATTCAGGAAGGAGTGAACCAAATTATGAAGGCTTGCCACTTGGGAGTCCAGCGTCCCGTCCGCCTCCTCGAACCCCTCCAGGGCGTTCCTGAGAGAAACCAGCGTGTCAGCGACAACAGACAAAGAAGGAGAAAGAGCTCTGCTTCCTCTTTGCAGCCTAGACAGTCATCTTCCAATCTGAGTTTGGGGAGGGATGTGAGAAGGACCATCACAGGCAATTAACTAAACATGAGCCCCAACCTTCAGTGGTGATCTGCTCTAAGGGGAGGGAACTCTTCCCCAGTGCTACTTCTGTACCTGCTCAGTTAAATGTTACCTCTTTTGGTTGCTACATGATGATTATTTACCTTCATACTTGTCTCTCGCATCCTTCAGTGTCACTTTTCTTCCACATTTTTATTGCCAGGGCTCCATATCCTGCCCAGCACATGGTCTATGATCAACTGATGTTTTCCAAATTAATCTATAACTTTATATTCCTATTTCCCAACTAAGCTGACCTTCAACTTGGCTATAATATGTTTAGAATTATAAACACCTTCAAACATTTCCCCTTACCCTTTTCTTTTTTTCTCTCCCCACTTTCAGGAAATTCTAATAGTCTACACCCTAGCCCAGTGATCCTCAAATCTAAGCATACCTTGGAACACTGGAGAGAAAAACACATATTCCATGCCCAACTCCTAAGGTTTCTGACCCGGTGGTTGCAGGCTAGGTCCTCACAACCTGGTAACCACTTCCCAGGTGATGCCAATGACCACTCCCCTAACTCCTCTACAGGGAATGCAATCTGTTTTAATAGCATTTTATCATAAAGGAATATTAATAAAAATAAGTAAAAAGCAAAATTTAAGATTGTTAAAACAATCTTAAATTTTGCTTTTTACCTATTTTTGACACTACTTTTGACACTACTCTGAGGTCAAAGAGCAACAGAGTGTCTGAGCCCCCCACGCCTAGTACAACTGCACCTGAGTACAGCCTACCTGCCCACGGCCCCATACAGGTATAATTTACACACGGTTAAGAGAGAATCTGCCTTGGGAAAACACCACAAATGTATCCGTCACTCCTTTTTGGAAGCTCCATCTATCTTTGTTAAGATCATATTTGTATACATATTTCTTACAATGCTTGAAGTCTTTTTTTGGTGGAAGAAGATTAATAGTTGTTCATCAAGTTTTGAGTACTGTAAAGTCATGGCTATGCTATAATTTGAGTTGAATTTCATCTTTGTTACTCCTCTGAGATCTCGGATTCCAATATTAAGGTCTATGGCTGATACATTTCTTTTTTTTGTTGTTGTGTTTCTTTGTTGTTGTTGTTGCTGTTGTTGTTTTTGGTGCCAGGGATCGAACTTGGGGCCTTGTGCTTACTAGGCAAGCACTCTGACCACTGAGCTAAATCCCCAGCCACCAGCTGATACACTTCTAATGTCAATATTATTTTAAAAATGAAAAAATAAGGAGAATAGGCATTTCTAAGCACTTAATTTTTTTGTTTTTTGGGGGGTTTTTTTGGTGCAGGGGATCGAACTCAGGGCCTTGTGCTTGGTAGGCAAGCACTCTAACTACTGAGCTAAATCCCCAGCCCTCTAAGCACTTAATTTTAAAGTACTCATTTTTGAGTATTTAATGAGATCCCTTGGTTCCAAAGACTATACCTATATGTATACACAACTTATAATTTCAAAAGATAGTTTGAACCCCCAGCACCCCCTCCCCCAAAAATAGTTTTGAACAGCTAAGTTAAAAGATAATAAAGCCGCATGATTAGTTCTAGTGGACAATGACTCTCCTAATGTTAATCCCTTGTTAATGTGTCTTATTAAGCACCTCTCCATCTCTTAGCTTCCAGATGTCTCCTAACACCTGGATTCCTTTCCAGTCCATTACAACCACATGCATGAAAATCTAAAACTGTCCTAAAAGAGTTCAGACACAGAGCACCAACCTGAAGCTGAAGGTAGAGTTCTGGAAGAAAGGAGGGTTGTCAAACTTCTGGAGGGACAGACAATCTTGAACGTTTTTTAAGGTTGGCAACTTCTCACTATTTCTTCCCACTTGATTTCTTCTCAGCAAACCTTCATACGTTCCATTACACAAGGTGACTCTGCGATTGTAGTCATCCAAGCTATGATTTATAAGATTAAAAATAATATGTCTTAACTCGTGGATGGTACCATAAATTCAGACCAAGCCAACCAAGCAAGGCCACAGATAATCATGGCAAAATTTTATTAGTTACTTTACAAGAGTCAAAAATATGTGGTAGTCGGGGATTTAGCTCAGTGGTACAGTGCTTGCCTAGCAAGCCCAAGGCCCTAAGTTTGATCCCCAGCATCCCCCCAAAAAATATATATATATAGTAAAAATATTCCCCTTGAAAGTAATTATGGATTGAGAAGTTTCAAAATTGTAGATGCAAAAATACGAACACAGGAATAAACAGATAATAATTATCATACCATCAGTTTCAGTACCAAGACAGTGAGAGGATTTTCAGGGCAAGGAGGTGACTCATACTATGCACATTTGATAATGAAGCAAATGAAGGGAGACTAAGGTGGCACACATTATGCTGAGCCAAGGGTTTGGGCAGAAGTGTCCAGGTGGGGTTAGGAAAGCATGGTAGGCAAGTTGCAGGCAAAAAGAGAAGCTCAGAGTAAAAGCAGATGAAATCATACGCAGGAAAGGCATTAATAAAAATTTTAATGGGACTAAAACTGATTAAGATATGTTAAATGTACATACTAATTTCCCATCATCATCAGCCAGGATAGAAACCCAAATTGTTAGGACCCCGCCCACAACCACAGACTCAGAGATTCTCAAGAGTGGGGCAGGGAATATGTGTTTTTCTCCAGAAACTCCAGGGTGTACTTAGATCTGACTCACAGTGTGATTAAAATTAGAATTTCCTGATAATGAGGAAGGGAAAGAAAGAAGGATAAGAAAAATTTGTACATGCATCCTGTATTACCAACATGCTCTAACAAAAAATAATTTTTAATGTTTAAGGAGATGAGAATGTGAACTATCTCGATCATTACACACTGTATACATGTATTGAGTTATCACACTGTACCCCATAATTCACACAATTAAAATAATAATTAATCTGTAGAAAAGAAGAAGGACGATATGATATATAAGTGAAGACAGCAGGGTAGCAATAGTTATGTGCTAACTGTGGGGCTGACAAGGTCTCGTGCCCGTAAACACGTTCTACGTGCAAGTCCCATCGTCAGCGCGCTAGCTCGTTGAGAGAGACAGAATATCAGAGACGTTGCTGTGTGAGCTTTAACGGTGAGGGAAGGTGGTGCCCGGTGTGTGAGAAGGAATCAGTACGCACACGAGGATGGACTAGACCAGGACCCAGTGCAAGGCCAAAAGAAAAAGAAAAAAGAAAAGCCTTCCAGGCAGCATTTCCCAAAGTGTGTTCCAGTGAGGTGATCTGTGAAATAAGAGTCTCAGGGTCAGAGACATTTAGGTTCCTCTTGAAGAATAATACGTTTACGTACGGAAGGCTCGGAGCTGTTCTAAATTTTTTTTAAAAACCTTCCAAATTTAATGCTTTCTACACTTTTATGATCAGAGCCACCTCTTTTCATATATCCCCTATTCCTACGGAATGGGAAATGGCACTTTCTGGGATTAAGTGAAGTCATGGAAAAAGTATAAAGGACGTCCCACTTGTGGATTCCTCGCCTGGTGTTACAGGAAATACAGGGGATGGAGAAGATGGGGTCGGTGGCCGTAGGCTGAGGCAGGAGGATCCTAAATTCTACCCTAGCCTGGGCAGGGTAGAATAAACTTAGTGAGATCCTGTTTCAAAATAAAAGATTTTTTAAAAAGGGCTGAAGATGCAGCTCAGTGCCAAGGCTCTGGGCTCAATACAAAATAAGAAAACAAAAGAAAGAAAGAAGAGGAGAGGGCCCCTCAGAGCACACGCCTGAACAGGCAGAGGTGCCACAGAGCAGCCAGGAGGTGAGGGCTCTGTGGAGCTGGGACTCAATGCCCTGGAGTCACCTAAAGACACAGTGCAAGGGCAGAGCAGTGGGAGAAAAGTAGTGAATCAAGGAAGGCAGAGCAGCCTCTGGGGGGATCCCCTTCTCTGTGCTTCTGTCTTCCGTGGTTTCGGTAACCTGCAGTCAACTCTGATCTGAAAACACCATTCTAGTGCACTGAGGAACTGAGATGTTTTGAGAGAGAAATTGCATTCACATAACTTTGATTATGGTATATTGTTACAATTGCTCCATGTTATTATATATATTAGTTATCATTAATCTCGTGCTGTGCCTAATTTATAAACTGGGCTCTACCACAGGGATGTCTGTATGGGGGAAACGCTGTGTATGGATACAGGGGTTGGTACTATCTGAGGTTTCAGGCATCCATGGGGAGTCTTGGAACATAGTCTCCGAAGGTCGGGGGACCACAGCATTGTGTCTGAGAAGAGAACTGAATTCAGGAGTCTCTGGGGACACGACTCTCCTGGGGCTGTGGGCCACTCACCTGCTCACGTGACCTTTAGGGGTTCAGCAGTCATTGCCCTCTGACACCAAGCTCCTGCGCCCTCAACTCCCCTGCATCCTGTGGGCCAGCCATCCCTGGCTGCTTCCAGAGACTCTGCTAGCTTCACACATGAGGTTCCCTCCACCTAGAGAACTTCCGCCCCATCCCGTTCTCCTCTCCCTCCTCAAGCCCGGCTGGGCTCTGTGCCTCCTCCAGGCTCAGAACTATCATCTCCATCCTTTGGGGACTCGCCCGGTCTCCATCCTTTGGGGACTTGCCCTGTCTCTTTTTGGCTCTGCATATACACCTCTCATCATACGTGTCACACTGAATGGAAATTCATTACAAAAAGTCTATTGTAGATACAGAATGGTATTTGAAAAGCAGGGAAAAGCAGGTTGCAGATATTGATCCATGTATTCCCAACAGTATTGCATCACCTAGAAAATGATTGGTATTTATCAGACATTGGCCAAATGTAGGAACTACTAATATTAAAACAGTTCATCTCAAAATGATCACTGAACATATTCAGTTTATACATGTGACTTTGATATATCTATTTATTTTCATTGAAGAGTTTAGAATTTTATAAATCACACCTCCCACAGGAAAATCGTTTCCAGAAACATGCAAAGAGAACCTCACAGGCATTAGAAATAGGAATATAAAGTGACTTCTCCATCTCTCAGACATAAGACAGTTGTGGGTCTCCACCAGGGTACATACACCATTACCTGTCACAGACAATTTCCCAGCTGGAGAATCTTGAGTTCTGACTAATCAGAGTTGGGTCATCTTGTCTAGCTGCCCCGAGAAGCTGGTCTGTGCACACGTCACACTCATTCCTCCCAGTGGCAAAGTTCCAGTAGGGCAAAGCGAAAGACTCATTACCAGTGAGGCGCTAAATGCAAAGGACAGAGCCAGTCATTTAGTTTGCCCATCAAATGCAACAAGAAGCCCTATAAGGCACAGGCCAGTATATGTCCTGATCGACATAGAACAAGATTAAAAGTCCCAGACCGATGGGTGAGTAAAGAGATTGAGATATATATACCTACAATGCAAAACTGTGCAACCTTAATAAAGAAAGAAATTGTTCTGTTTTTGCAATAGAGATGAACCTAAAGGATATTATGCTAAGTGAAATAGGCCAGATAGAGAAAGAAAAATACTGCATGATATCACTTACATGTGGAATCTAAAAAATGAATACATAGAATCAAAGAATAAACTGGTGGTTACTGGGGGCAATTTGGGAAGGGAAGATGTAGATCAAAAGGTACAAATTTGCGGTTATGTAGTATGAATAAGTCTGAAGATCTAATAGACAACGAGAGAACTGTAGTTCATGGCATTGTACTGTATACTGGTAATTTGCCAAAAGAATGATTTTACTTTCAACCCGTGTGGGAAAAAAAGAAAGTAACCACACAAGATGCTGAGTGTGCTAATTTTCTTGCCTATCGTTAATCACTTTACTATGAATACCAAGGGAAGTCTATCAAAATACCATGTTGTATAGTACTCATCAAATATACACAATTTTTTAAATTAAAATTATCAAATGTATAGTTTTGACCAACCTGGAGGTCTCTTTCCAGCCACAACAAATGGTACCTGTGCCAAGTCACAAAAGCAGGTCCTCGGTGTGAGAAATCTATGGCCTTGTAGGGGCGTCCTGGTCCTAAAGCAATTGGGAAACATATTAGAGATCACAGAAAAGACTTTAAAATGTTTAGCTTTATCTGAGATATATCTATACAGCCAATAAATCCATAATGTTTTGCTTTTCTTTTTTTTTCAAAAAAAAAGGTGTTATTTATCTCTTCAAAAGTAACAATAACAGTAATAACAAAAGAATTTCAGAAGCAACTAGCACTTTTAGGATAAATTCACTTTCATCTCTCAAAAGTCTGATTTTTAGCACAGAGCCAGGAAATTCAAGTCACTTTTTGTATAAAGACCCTTGTTACATATTTAATTTTTAAACAATAATCTATCAAGATGAAACAGAGTATTCAAAAGTGCAGCCCATTAAGACCTAAGCGAAATATATTTTTAAAAAGATATTCTTTAACTTATCCCTACAAAAGCATAACTTTATAAGGGAAAGTTTAATTAATAATGTAAACTTCAAGTGCACTTAGTACTAATGCAGCATTTATAGAACCAAAAAGAACTTCCACGGATTCTGCCTCACCCATCAATCAGTCACAACGACTAGCCAGTCGACAAGCGTGCTCACAGAGACTAGAGAGAGAAAAATACATTCAGACCAATTTGGCTGGCCACTGCCTCTAGAACTGGCAATTTTAGTGAAACGCTTTGGGCAATTTAATGCTCTCCTTGCTGCCTATTCCATCCTTCTTCCCCCTTTCATTACAGCCGTGATAGTTATGTAGAAACTTTCGCCAACTTTAGTTCTTTTTCAAAGTACCTATAATAACTTCAGAGAGCTGAACAGACATGAATATAAATTTAATTCCTAGATATGGCCAGAAACTATAGTTTTCTTTTTCTCTCCAGAGACTACCCTCTCATAAAGCAAAAGTTCCTCAGAGTGATGGCAGGGACACTATCAAGGTTGACAGCCAGAAGAGCCTCCTTATCTACCGATAAAGACAGACAGATGCTTACCTGAGAGGCAGGTTTTAGGAAGACTCATAATGAGAGCTCAACTGCTGTCTCTGTAGTTGGCTACACGGGCTTTTTTATTTTTCAAACATTTTCCCCTAGAGCGAAGCTTAAATTCTTCAAACAATAGAATGAGGAGGAATCGAAGAGGTGGGAACAAGTGATAAACATGGGGGTGGGCGGCACAGAGTGAGAAACACGCTGCGCCAAGGGAGCACCATGTCTCTAGTCACCTTCACCCCAGTGGGGGAAGCCAGAAGGAGGGACAGCGAAGTGTGTAGCACGCTACAAGAAGGATCTGGAGCACCTTCAAACTCTCCAGGAACAAACCAATGCCTCCCCCGCCCCACCCAGCTGATAAATAGCTGAGGCGGAAGCTGGACCTGTTTGATTAACATCGTACACAGCCAACAATCTCTCATTCAAGCCCCAACTTTTAGGGCCTGGAAGAGTCCTCAACATTTCTTAAGCATCATTTTCATTTTACTATTTTTCCAAGCACCTGCCATAACTATGGTCCAAAAGGCTAAGCAGGAGGCCCTCTATGTGACTACTGGCTACCTTATATTTTCATCATGATACAACTCCAAAAAATCCTAGCAGTGTCTGAGGGCCCCGAGTGATTATTTAACTACAGGTCTAAAGACATGTGAGTTTTATGGCACGCACACTTCCAAAACAAACACCCTAATTCTGCACAAAAGAGGTGTCCTGTGCTTTGACACGGGTCTGGCTAATTCCTGTAATGTGAAGGACAGGTCAGAGAGGGCTGCGGGGGCCAGACTCAAGAACGATTTTTTCTGAAACCTTAAGGAATTTGCCTCCACTTCACCACCTCATGCCTTTGAGGATTAACAGCTTCGTAGAAAACAGTTTAGACTTTGAACCAAGAACATAAACTCAAGGAGAGAACATTTGAAGTGTCTGCAGCCAAGATACAGGAAGCAACTTCTCCCCTGTAACTGCAGGCAGTATTTGGTAATTCCACAGTTCTCACAAACCTAACCCAGCCTGCAGGTTGCCCAACCCCATACCTTAAGCCAAGGGGAAAACCCACCTAATAAGGTATCTCTAACAGAATAATAATGGAGCCATACAAAAAAATCATAAATGCTGCAGTTGGCGATCTGCGGCTGGGTCCCCTCCGGCCCGAGCAGGCCCAGCCAGTGCTGCGTGGTGATCACGTAGTCGGGGTGCATGGTCTTCTTGGCGAGGTCCAAGGCACCCAGGAACTGCTCCCTCTCCTGTGGGCTCAGGGAGTGGATGTCCCGCCGGACCACTGGTGGTTTCCTCTGATCACAGCGTGGGCCGGTCCAGCCAAACCGGCAGTCCCCACAGTTATAACCAGCGAAGTTTCCTAGCGTACAAAAAAGGGAAAGATGGAAGAAAAAGTGGCATCACATAGTTTGGAAGACATTTTTGAGAAGTGGAATTCTGGGGTAGAATGCAGGAGGACACAAAGGGCAAAGAAAAGCAATTTCCTGGTTCCCGCAGAGGAAAGATCTGGCCAGAGCAGAAGCCAGGGGAGGGAGCTGGGTAGAGGCCGCAGGAGAAGCCTTTCTGCGGCTGCCCCTTGACTTTGGACCTGAACCTTTGACCTTTGACCCCAACCTCCACAACTGTGGGGAAATAAATGCCTGTTGCAAAAACCAAAATTATTAAAAAGTCAATATTTTTCCCTTAGTCTCCTGTCAAAATCTAAGTGTACTGAGCACTAGAAACGTCCCTAGAAATATCCCCAGCAGTGGAAGGCCATGAAATTCTCAGTGCGATGTTATAGGATGACCTGTATCTCCTTGAAATGTACCGTTCAACTTCTAATCCCCAGCACCCGGGTGGGTGACTGTGTGTGGAGAGCGAGTCTTTAAAGAGATAATCGAGGCCAAAAGAAGTCATCGGTTTGGGCTCATACCCGGTGTAACAGGGTCTTTATGAGGTGAGATAAGGACGCAGACACACGTTGGGGAGACCGTGCGAAGCCAGGCAGAAGACGGCCATCTATTAGCCAGGAAGAGGGCCTGGCAAGAAACCAGACCCGCCGACCCTGCACCTCAGCCATCCACCCTCCAGCCCCAGGAGATGTAAATTTCTGTGTGTAAGCCACCCTGGTCATGGCAGCCCTCCCCATATGCCGTCCACTCCCCGACCTGCGGCAGAGCAGCCCCAGGGACGCCTGGCTGAGCCCTGCTGGCCATCCACATGGCACACGGCTCAGGGCTGGCACACACCAGTCCACCGACCGAGAGAAGGAGCAGAAAATACACCGAGGCAAAGGGGAGCCGAAAAATAAGCTGACTTCCAGGACTTCAGGTGAAATCCAACACTGAAAGTACTGCTTTATTTCGCAAAGGAGACAGCGCTGCGAAGAAATCAGGGATGGCTGCAGGCCCTCAGGATGCACAAGTCACGGAGGGCTCTGCTGCGGCGGCGACCCGGCTCGCAGCCTTGTGGGTACCCGGGGCGGAGTGCAGGCGACCCGGCTGTGCGCACGTCTCCGGTCCGCACCAAACCACTGAGACTCTGCTCGCTTTGTTTTTCCTTCTTAGCGCTGCGGATTATTGTTTCGGGTATACCCGGCCCTCATTCCCCATGGCGACATGCTGGTAAAAGTTGAAATAAGCTGGGATCAAAAGACTGAACAGGAGAGGACCACGGTGCTCACGCTCAGCAGACCAAAGGCCGGTGGGCAGCACGCTGGAGGGCCGGTGGCCTGCGCTCAGCTGCTCCCTCCGCCTCAGGCCGCAGCACGGCTGGCCTTCCTGCCCCGAACACTTTCCGTCTTCCCTAATTCCTCTTCCTCTGCACCGCCTCACCAACGGCAAGCCGTCTACAGGGTCATTTTTTTTTTTAAGTAAAAGAAGACAATGTATTTGACTATGGGAAACAGGGAAAGGAGAGATGACAGAAGGAGCAGGGAGAATTCGAAAGTGAATTGCTCGTGGATTTCTCCTCTGTAGCTCTTTGTATTGAGAACCTGGTCGCTGTGCAGCAGTCCGGCCTGGAACTCACTCGGTAGCCCACGCTGACTCTCCGCAATCCTCCTGCCTCTCCAGTGCTGCAGTACGGGTGTGTTGTGGGTGTGGGCTGCCACTGCTGTCTACACAGTCATTCTTGATTCCGTGCCTCAGGGTCACGTTGTTACTCCCTGTGGTTTGCATTTATCACACCAAACATTAAGCAGCTCTATGCCCGCCTCCGCCAAATGGCGGAAAGGCAGGAAACCTCACTGCTGAGGCCTCTGTGTGCCCTCATACAAAATGAATGTTTGTTGAATGAATGAAGGAAATATAAATCAGATAGAGACAATACTATAAATTTTATCTCCTCTCCTTGTGAATTAGCAGCAAGAGTCCCTATAAATAATTTGAATAAAATATTAGTGCCAAAGTCAAGGTAAGTAAAAAGTACTATGGCTGTAGGAGAGAGAGGGTTATTGGCTCTCTGATAGAAAAAAAAGAAGTTTCCAAAAGCATGAAAACTAAATGATCAGTATTTTTGTACTCCATAAAGAAAAGAGAGTTTCCTTTCTATTAACTCAAGGGTTTTTTGATGACTACGGAAAATTTCATTAAAAATACAATAGAGAGAAGTAAATGTAATAACAATTGCTTATTTTCGTTCTCCACTCCTTTGTAACATACGAAATATTACTGCCTACCCTTACAAAAGTCAATTATTTGTATATTCCTCTTTCACAAGTAAAAGAGAAATTTAAAAAGAAAAATTTTACTGTTTCCAGCTGAAAAATCATGTTTTTGAATAGTTTGAGTTAAACATTGAAATGTATACTGATGGATGGAGTGACGCTATTAAACACGTGGTATTGATTTCAAAAGGATTTACTGAACAGCTACTATAATAGCAGATGCCCTGAAGGCTGCTTCCGGCTTTGTGGAACTTGGAATCTACTTATTTTCCCTCAGGCTAGCTTACTAAAATTCTATAATATCTATTTTAAAAACAACTTTCATTAAAACCTATCACCTAGCCGCATGGCTTTTACAAGAATACGGCATTGTTTTGAGAAGGAGATGTTAAAAATACTGTGTCTAAGTTTGTATGTCTTATTTATAAAGAGCAAAATAAAAGATAGATAACAGAAGTGGGGAGATGGATCTTTCTCAAGTAGGAAAGGGACCAAGAGACAAGGGGAGGGAAGAGAAAGGGGAGAGCGAAGGGGATGAATAAAAGGAACTGGGATGTGTTATGTACATGCACCAACTCCACACAAGGAATGCAAGCATTGTGTCCTACAAACATGTACTAACAACAAAAAAAGAATAAACAAATAAACTTTAGAAGTGCTGTGTCTAAAGAATACTAATTACCCAAATGAGAATTTAGTCAGATTTCCAGCTGTTTTCCTAGAGAAGGATCAGATGATTAGAGGTAAATGTACAGTCACCTCCTTACAATAGGAAAGTAATTCCTTGTTTCAAAACGCTAAGACATTTGGGTGACGATGTGTCAGGGGAGGTGCGCTGACTGTAGCAAATGGGTTGCTGCAGGATAGGATGTGGACGGTGAAGGTTGGAGAAGGTGCAGGGAAGTAGAAGAGGACAAGTACTTCCCGCTCAATTTTGTTGTGAATCTCAACGGTCTAAAAATACTTTATAAAATGTTAAGAAAAAACACATCTACATTTTGTAACACTAAATTCAATAATTCTTACATAAAATCATTTTTGAATTTTGGGCTCTCACTGTGGAAACTGAGTAAATTCATACCTTGTGCCATGGATTTTAAGATTACACTACTTTCGCCATGATTTTTTTTTTTTTTTTTTTTTTTTTTTTTTGGTGCTGGGGATCGAACTCCGGTCCTTGTGCTTGCAAGACAAGCACTTTAACCGCTGAGCTAAATCCCCAGCCCTCGCCATGATTCTTTTGGGCTGGAAAAAACAAAATTATCAATAACTAGTTGCTTCCCTCATTTAAACATCTACTTAAAGGCAGCCAAAACAAATGGGCCTTTAGCAGGAGAGGCTGTGGGAGAGGCGGAAGGGCGTGTGGGGAATTTCAGTACTTTGTTCAGTTTTCTGACTAGAAACTAATGTGTTAAAAAAGAAATCTCAACATGCCTTCCGTGCAGTCATGGCTCTGTGTGTGTCCAGACGAGTCGCCATAGCTGGTGACACTGGACTTGACATTTCAGAGCTGGTTTGAGACTTCTGCTACGTAGAGCTCTCGAGAAAAACGGACACGTTGACCTGGAGCACACAGAACAGTGTCTGCTGCATAGTGAGTGAGATACAAGTGTGGCTGCCGCTAGTGTTAGATACTACTCATCAAAGACAAGAGCAATACCCGTTTTCATATCTATCTTGTCCCTCTACTGTGCGCACCTTAAAAATCACGTTACTGTCACCCTCTCTGTACACGAAGGCCCTGACATAAATTAATGCCAAGTAAAAGTTGGCTGATGAAGGAATAAATTTAAAATTGAATTAAAGGCATTAAGCATTAAGGATATAGACACCAATGCGGCGCAATGCTGGTGGAAATGAAGAACATACGCATGATGAAATGGCAACACAATCCAGCTGTGGGAAGAGTGAAAATGGGAATAAACTGAGCTCCGAGGATAACACAGGACAAAACGATGAATCATGACTTAGGATCGAGGGGCTTCAAACCACCGCATGGTGAACCAGGAACTTCAGTGGAACCAGAGTTCGCCCCGAAACACAATGTGTAAGTACCAATAAGAAAGCACTTGTCTGGATTTCAGCTCGTCTATGACCCAGAAATTCATTCAGTTAAAAAAAGAAATTCCTTCTTCAACATGTCTCAGAGAAAATACACCAAAGCACCACGGCCAGGTACCTTTGTTTTTGAGCTTTTAGACCTAATCGACTATCAAATTGGTCAGAATGTTGACGACAACTGGAAAACATAGCAGTGTGAAAACCTAGCACACAAAATCCTTCATTTCTTTAACTAGATTTCATCGTAGTATCTTACATCAATTCAGCAAGAGTTTTATTTCCCTTAATTTATCATAGTAAAAAAATGTAAGAAGTTGGGAATTTAGAATGGATCGTTATCTTATTGGGAAATGGAAAGAGAAACATAGATGATACCAATCTATCTACCACTGCACATGGCCTCCAGCAAAAATCAAACTTAAAGAGTCAAAGTCCTCTACCTACTCAGGACAGGGATACAGAAGAGTGAGAATATCCGAACGGTACACGTTCCTACATGTGTAACATCAGCTCAGCCTCAAAAAGCTATTAGACTAAATAAGCTTAACGACCACCGATTAGTGAATTTACAAGGAACTCTAAATAGCCTATTCCTTTTAATTAGAGATTCTATTATTTTAATAACAATGCTTTATACTTACATAGGCCCTTTCATCTACAGAGCTCAAAAAGATTTTACAAGTGTGGTTTCATCATTATCCCCATTTTAGAGATTGGAAAATGGAGGCACTTAGTCATTTGTACAAACAACACATTCTCAGCCAACTGTTCAAAAACCATTTGGTGTCCAAGTTTTCAAAAGCCCAAAGACACAGTTATGCCCAGCATAAGCTCATAAATGCCAACTGGCACATAAGCCTTATAAAGCATTTGGCTAATGCCAAAGTCTCCTGAAATTTAGCTCTTCCTGACAGTTAAGTTTAATCATTTCTTTTTGTTTCAATTTATCCCTGTAGAGAATAGAGAAGTTCTATTTTTAAAACAACTTTCATTAAAACATAGCACCTATTCTCATGGCTTTGCACAAATACAACATTTTTTGAGAAGTAGATGTTAAAAATACTGAGAATTTGAGGATAAAATTGAAGGGTGTTTTTTTAATGCCAGAGTCTGTATTTGTTTTTACTTATTTATTAAGCTAAACTTCTTTTATCAGATTCATGATTGCAGAAATTATCAGATTCACGATTGTAGAAATTCATGATGTAGAAATTAAGGGGTATTTATTCATCCAGTGAATTAACAAAATTCTGGTTCATCAATAGTCTGCTTGCCAGAAGCCGCACTATATCTCTTCTTTCAGGTGTGGATGACCCCAAGGGAAGTCAAAAGAAATGTAGGCTGCCAGAGGGCAGGATCTTTAGGAGCTCAAGGCCACGTTTAAATTCAAACGGCTACTTGCAAACTATGAAGAAAGCTACCCGAGGAAGGCAAGCAGCTCATTCTTTAGGGGAGAAAAAATTGAAGGTAATGTGTCTTGCTTTGGGACACTTGACATACCACAGGATGATTATTGTACATGTGAAGCAACTTCCCAGCTTGGCCTCTAAGGGCTTAGTCTGGGGCTTCAATACTCAAGGACGAAATCAGTGGAGTCATCCGAAGTCGGTATGGAAACAAAATGGAATATTATTCAGCCTTAGAAAGAAAAATCCAGGCATGGTAGCACACTTGTGATCTTAGAAAAACTCAGCCTTAGAAATTAGCACTCAGGAGACTAAAGCAGGGAGATAACAAGTACAAGCCCACCAGGACTACATAGTGAGACCCCATCTTGAAGAAGAAAAAAGAGGAGAAATAAAAAAGGAGGAGGAAGAGAAAATGAAGAAGGAGGAAGAGAGGAGGAAGGGGAGGAAGAGAAGATGGAAAAGGAAGAGGAAGATGAGAAGGAAGAGAAGGAGGAGAAAATGAAGAAGAAGGAGAAAGAGGAAGAAGAAGAGGAGGAGGAGGAAATTTTTATTATTTGCAACAACATGGATGAACCTGGAAGACATCGTGTTAAGTGAAGTAAACCAGTCACAGAAGGCTGAATATTGCATGAATGCTCCTACATGAGGCATCTAAAATAGCCAAGTATACAGAAGTAGATGGCAGACTAGTGGCTACCAGAGTGGTGGGGAGAGGGGAGATGGGCAGTTGCTCTTCAGGAAGTATCAACTCACAGTTCCAGAGCTCTGCTGTGCAACGCGTACCTGTCATTAACAATAAGTTATTGTGCACTGAAAAACGAGCCAGTGGCGTAGAGCTCCAGTTAACACAAAATGCCAAGAGCCGCAAGGAAACATTTAGAGGAGATGGAAACGTTTATTAACTTGATGTAGTCACAGTAACACGAGGACATATGTCCAAACTCATCGGATTGTATATGTGAATTATGTGTAGTGCTCTGTATACTAATTATACCTCAATAAAACTGGAAAACGGAAAAGCCTAGTAAACTAAATTTATAGATATAATAAATCATAAGTTACCTTAAAAAACAAAACATAAAGTTGGTTCAGAAAGAGTGATGGTTCTGAGTCTAGACCAAGCAAATCACGGAAAGGAGGGAGCCACAGCCTGCGGATGGGGTGACGAGGGAGGTGGTGGCCCTGACGCTGTCTGGAGATGGAGACCTTGCGCACTGAGGAAGCCCCGCTTCCCTGGGATGGACTGCGGCATCGTGGCAGCCTGCACCTCCGGACAGGCCCCGCTGTGGCTCACTGCCCCTTGGATTACGGGATCCCTTTCGGTTCACAAAGTAGGTCACTGTGACCCAAAGCTCCTGTGCCTTCGGACATGTATTTATAAACATCCCCTCAGCAAAGAGAACTAGACATCATCCCTCTGTTCTACCATTTCCTTTTCTTTCCAACCTCACCTTTTAAAAACAAAGAAGCTAACCAGGTCAAAAATATAAGGCGATGTTGAGAAGTATTAAAAATTATATCTGATTTACCCAAATCTTCTGCTCCAGAATTCTATAAAATGAAGATTCCCAACTTTTGAGAGTTGTGGCATTTTGTTATCCATTGAAATGGAAATAAGTGCTATAGAAGTATTTGGGGGTTGGGGCTGGAGATTTAGTTTAGTGGTTAGAGTGTGTGCCTTGCAAGTACAAGGCCCTGAGTTCAATCCCTGGCACCAAAAAAAAAAAAAAAAAAAAGTATTTGGGGGTTTTGGACAAAAAAGTTACCATGTTAGTGTAGTATCTGATCAGCAGATTATGAAATCTGGTGCCCCTAGTTAGACTGAAAACTAGAAAACTCTATGAGACAAGGTCTAATAGAAGCAAATGTTCAAAAGCTTAGAAGAAATGGCTAACATATATTCAATATGCTATTAAAATTTTTGTCACAAGTAGTATCCAGGGAAAACTAGGACCTAAAAATTATTTTGACTCAAATGATTAAAGATGTATTTGTAAGATCTAGGGGTGTAGCTCAGTGGTAGAGCACTTTCCCAGCGTGCATGAGGCCCTGATTTCCATTCCCAGCACTGCAATATACAGTATATATACAATATGTATTGATTATAAAGCCAGAACTTTTAGAATTTACAAAATCTAATGTCATTTCTACATCAGCATCACAGGCGTTGGTACCTTCCCTTAGTAACAACTCTTCACACCCTTACTTAGCTCAGTTCTCTATTCACCTATGTTCAGGCATCATAGAAGAATAGAAGAAAGAAAGATTTTAGAAAAGTGTCACACAGCCAGCCACTAAGGAGCCGTGTCCAGGGACTTTGCGGAAGCTGCTGCTTATGTTTTTGGTTTTCAAATGTCCCACTGTCCTTGAGGCATTTATCATGACTGTGGCTGGCTGTGAGAAACAGGACAGGTGGGGGTGGGGGGTGTTGAGAAGTCCCAGGAGAACCAGGGGAATAAAAAACACACAGATGGGCTAGCAAGCGCAAGACTCTGAGTTCAATCTCCGGCACCAAAAGAAAGAAAAGAAATGCACAGAGGTTGCAAAGAAGCAGACAGTACAGAAGACCAAGACGCAAACTTGGAAATCCCCAGTTTGGATCCGGACAAAGGTAAACTTCCCAAAAGCATTAAAAGCATCATATTGCAGCGACACATGCACACCCATGTTTATAGCAGCACAGTTTGTAATAGCTAAATCTTGGAAACAGCCCAAATACCCATCAACTGATGAATGGATAAAGAAAATGTGTTTTTTTAATACAATGGAGTACTACTCTGCCATAAAGAACAATAAGCTTGAGATATTTCTAGGTAAATGGATGCATCTTGAAACCATACCCTTAAGCAAAATAAATCGGACACATACGTTTAAATACCACGTTGTTTCTCTGGTGTAAGAGGCTGAAAATGTAAATAAAGACTAAAATATATTATATTGGGAAAGGGAAGAAATTGTTCAAATGAGAAGGGGAACAAGGGAGGGGGAAAGGAACAGAGGGACAAGAGAAATAAGAAAAGGAAAGGGAAAAAAAGAAAAAAACAAAAAAAAAGAAAAGGAAGGAAAAAATGGAAACAAAGCTTTTATAAATAGGGAAGGAGGAGGGGGTGAAGGGAGGGGAATGGGAAAAAAGCAGCAGCAAGATACGTCATGTACAGGTACAAATCCCCTATGATGCATGTTATCACTATGGACATCTAAAATGTACCATTAAAATAAAATTTTAAAAAAAGATTTCAATAAATGCAAAAACAATTTGACAGAAAAAGAAAAAAAGAAAGCAAGCCATTGCTACCCACTAACAACTCTCCTTCCCTCTGAAGGAGCAAGCTGCCTTCCCTGTCTCCCCAACTTTGCCGAAGCCACAGCCGTCGTAGCTTTAACGAGAAAGGTGGACCCTGCTTGAGGTCTGCTCAGACCATGGGAAATGCTGAGCTCGGGGCTGCAGGACAGCCGCCTTCGGCTCCAGCCGCCCAGTGATAACCAGCAGCAAGTGCCGGCCCGTCTCTTGGGGGCGGCGGCTCATCCTCCCTGAAGGGACTTGTTCTGAGTCTCAAAGCCGACTCTCCAGCGCCGCAGCCTTCCCTTCCAACAAACAAGCCACAGGTATGCTGGCACGAGTTCACAAAACCAGGCTGGCCTGTGTACTGTTTATTAGGCAGTTATCATAACCAGACGGACTACAGGGTGTGAAGGACATAAGCATGACATCAGCCGTACTGAATACGCTTGCTACCAAAGACACGGCTGCTTTGCCTCTCACCGCCTCTGTCCACACTCTGCTTTCCTCCTTCCGCAGCCCCAGCCACCCTCTCCGCCCGACTCAGAGGGTGGGCCACGTCTGCCCCAAGAGGCCTCACCTGAGCACTTGCAGGTCCTGTTGAAGAACTTTCTGGGCCACTGCTCACGATCATCCTGGTTTCGCAGGACATAAGGGCCACTCCAAGGCCTGGCATCTGCTCGCACCTCCGAGCACTGTCCCCGGCCATCCAGGGAGCCGCAGACATTGGCAGGCTCTGTCCCCAGGCGTGGGCAGCACTCCTTGCTCACCAGGCTGCCCACGGTCATGCAGACCCGGGGGAACTGGGCCCAGGCTCCGGGCCAAGCCCCGCAGCCCAGGCAGCCGAGGAGCAGCCCCCACTGCAGGGGGACCATGGCTGTGGGACTGGGAGAACTGGCAAGCTTTCTGCTCCTGGGTCCTGTCTTACCTTCCTCCTCGTCTTCCACTCTTGATTTCTTACGCACTCACTCACTCAAGTCTTTTTTATTTTTGGTATTTACTTTTTTTGCCTTCTTTTCCTCTCCTCTTCAAAAATATCAAAAAAAAAAATCACAGAACCTACACATGCGCACGTGTGTACTTGCACATGCACACGCTATTTTATGATTCAAACAACTAACGCAAATTTAATTTCATTAGAAGTGCCTCTAGCAACCAAATTTAATGAGGGTGGCGCTTCTCACCATCTTCCCCCATTAAATCAGGCTCTGTCTAATTGAGTTAATTTACAGAGTACCCCAGTCACACTGCTCATTATGCTGGTATTTCTAAGCCTCCTCCTCTCCTCCTTAGTCCTTGACTTTAATTGCCTTGAACTCAGCTCAAAAGCCAAACCCTGTGTTGCTTTTATTCTGTCTGACCTGGCAAGCCACGGGACCTTACGGGTTTGTGGAAAGACTAGGAGAAGCCATCATTAGGGGGGTTAGTATTAGGGAAATCCACATCATTAGCACATGACTCAAAGTGCACAATGAAGGAGATAAAGTTTCTGGCCTTATTTCAAGAGTGCAAAGCCAGCCTATTTCTTGGGCCCCTGTGCTCCCGCCAAGCATGTGACCTCAGACTTCCCAGGAAGTCAATCGAGGCAGCGAGCACTTCCTCAAAAGCCCTTTACAGACAAGAAGATACTGCTGACTACATGGCCTCATGACTGCTCACTGACGTGCTAGAAAGACGCAGCAGGGGGTCACACAACTTCCAAAATAAAGAGACATTTATTTAGGACTGCTGTACAAGGAGCTGCTTTGTTTCACGATCAGGAGTCCTCTTCCCTCCAAGTAATAACTTACTCTTCTGTTCAGCACATTCACGCAACAGATTTTTAAAAATTTATATGAAGTAGCATGCCACCAAAAGTCCACAATTACCACCACCTGATTGTAAGGAAGTTTGTGGACGATGTGAAGTGAGGGCTTGTAAGTGGCTCTTTGGATTTGTATGAAAGTTAGGCATTGCTGGGCTTCTGTCTAGAAAGCAACGCCTCCCTGGCACTCCCGGGGGTTTCGGGGGGTCCAGATGCACCCACTGTCACAGCTGCCATTTATTCCTCTGTGTGGAAACAGGACTGTCTCAGCACCGCAGGCTCGTGTGAAAAGCTGCTGTGGAACCGCGCCACCCAGGTTCTAAGAATGCTTTCTACGTGGACGTAAAGATACCAGATAGTAAAGTTCAAAGCAAATTCTTAAGGTTGAAAAGAAAAGCAAAGGTACATGGGCGTTCCTGTGTGACGTCCCCACGATACTAAGTGGTGACTAATGCAGTGGCACTTCTCACCTCTGGCTCAGTCCCACAGTCCGTTCGTACTCTGCTCTCGCTGAGCCAGAATCTCGCCAGCTGTGTCACACACATCTGCCTTCTAGAAAAGTCTCTAGGCGATCCTGCCTTGTAGCCAAGGTGCCAACCCCTGACCAAGAATAAATCTTAGCTCCAGAACAAACCCTCCAGTAGCATCCACTAAGATGCTAAGTGCTCTAGTCTCCTCGGGCTGCTGCGACACATTTCCACAAACCGGGCGGCTTAAATCAGCAGCAACTGGTTCCCTACCAATTCCGGAGGCCAGGACTCTGAGATCAAGGTGTGGACAAGAGCTGGTGTTTGTCACCAAGACTCTGCTCATTCGAGAATCCTTGCCCCCTCCAGCTCCCGGTGGTGGTCAGCAGTCCTTGGCTGCCTTGGCTTGAGTCTGTGACGCTCCGATCTCTGCCACAGTCACAGGGCGGTCCCCTCTCCCATCCATGTCTCCTATGAAGACACTTTCATGGCATGTAGGACCCACCTAGATAATCCAAGGTGATCTCATTTTAAGATCCTTCCACCAATTACATGTGCAAAGGAGACTCTTTTTTCCAAATAAGACCAATTTCACAGATTCTGGGGCATTCCTATGTCCTTTAAGAGGGGCAGCATTCAAACCAAAATATCATGGATGGAAAGAAATTTGACTAATACTAGAATTACAAAACCTCAGGCTTGGAAGGGCATTTGGGACCTTGTTCATTCAATGCCTGTGTATTGACTAACTACCGTGTCATGCAATCTGTGATGCACTGAGATTTTATTCCAGAGTTTGTGAAGCTTTGGAGTGGCGTAAATGTTAGAATCAAGTTTCTTGGCTACTGAGACTGATGAAGTCAGCGACTCTCTCCTCGGAATGCTCCCAGGTCTGGGTCCTGGGATTCCTTCCGTCATTAAGAAATAAGAGGTGATTGAAAAATGAGATGAATGTTTAAATTTTTAAAAATAAATTACTGTAAAAGACATATTGCCATTAACCCTTCTCAAAATATTCCCCCTCACTCTGAACACACTTATCTTACCCTTCTTGCCACTTTCTGAGATAGTTCCAGAAGTCCATTTTTGTGTCTTCATAAAATGTGATTTAAAAAAAAAAAATAGTGTGAATGCTGCTGCCAAGTGCCATTCAACAGAAAAGAAGGGTCTTAAAAACATTAGGGTGTGTCCTCATCCATTTTATTCCGGATCTGGCATTGTGTGTCTTCTGGGTCTTATCCAAACTCAGATGACCATGAAAGAGAAATGTTTTTAAAGCAATTCGGGACTTCAAGGCAGCCATGATAGCACAACTAGAGACACCAGAAAGACTCCTGGAACTACATCAGAAAGTGGCAAAAACTATGGAATAAGTGTGTTCAAAGCTAGTGGGAACATTTTGGAGGGAATCAATAGCAATATATTTTTTACTGTAAGGATTATTTCTTATTTAAACGCCCTACTTTTAATCACACCTTGTACATGCTAAATTACTCAGCTCATTTGAGGCTTTAAATGCAGGCTTTCCTAACCCCCAAATTTACATTTCTGGCTCTGAATTCAGTTGAGAGTCTTGGACCCACATACCCATCTCCCTACTTGACTTCTCCCCTCGGACGCATAAACATCCCTCACTCAACACACAGAGAACTTCCCTCTCTCTCTTCCTCTTTCTCCAGCATTCATCTCCATTTTGGTACCAAGCACCACCACAATCTGTCAGTCTCTGATTCTTCTCTTTCTTCCTTCCCCGCATGCACATTCCAATTCATTTAGAGCAAACTCCAAGGTTTTATTTGGATTCCTCTCAAGCGCTACTCGAAGTGAGGACCAGGCCTGTGAGTGTAATACCCCTGGACTGCATCAGGATAAGCAGAGGAAGACAGAATGTGAGAGTCAGCCCTTAGAAACTCCCACAGCAATCTGGCCTTGCCACACATACATGATCATAGTCTCGTTTAAAAGAGGGTAGAGTCCAGTTGGGGGCTGTCAAATTTGCCTAGTGATGATCAAGTGGCACAACTGTAAACTGATCGTGTGCTGGATTGCACATTGGTCTGTGACTGAGAACTGTGTTTGAAAAATTCCTTACCTTAGTTAGGTGGAGAACATGTGCTCACAGCATCCAAGATCTGTCTGTATCCCAACATGTCCCATTTATTCCCTCTGCTGGGATAGTCCTACCCAGAATCCTCTTTGTCACTCAGGTCTCAACTCCTGAGAAAACCTTCCTCTACCGCTCACTAAACTTATCCATAAAAAATAAAAAATAATAAAAAAATTTTAAAAATATAAATAAATAAATTAAATTAAATTAAATAAAAAATAAATGAACTTGTCCACACCCAGCCAACAACTCTCTACCGAACTGCATTATCTCACTTTCTTCATAGCACTATTTCTTCACTGGATATTATCTTGACTCTACAGAAGAGGAAACCGAGCCTCCAAGGCCTCAGTTAACAACACTCGTGACCAAGCTTCTTTGTCTTGCCTCTAAGCTCGCAACCTTTTCACTGCGCTGCATTGTCACATTTATCATCTTCCCTGGCAAAGTCACCACAGCCCCTCGAAATGAGGAACTGACAGAAACTTACTTATATTTATCTGTGCTAAACTCGTTTCCTTGCCTTCTGTTATCTCAACTAAATGACAAGGAACTGCTCTTTGAAATTCGTAAATGGTTCTATTTTAAATGAATTATTTGAATATTGCTTCCCAGGACAGAAGTCCAGGCAGGTCAGGACAGAACGAAGAAAGCCCCATTCTGATAGAGGTGACTGGCTGTAGTTGAGTTGGGTCGCTCCTAGTCTAGCATTAACTGAATTGCCTTTGGGTATCAAGGCGTCAGCCGTCATTAAAGTATATTATGGGAAGATATTATGTGAACCTTAGAGGTTTTTTATGCCTTCTTACACACCTCACAGTGGAGGAATTTCTCTCGGTTCAGAATTCAGAAAAGCTGCACTCCCTCATAGTGACCAGCTTGTTCCCACTTTCCAGGCTTGTGACTCTGAGGATGGTGTTTCTTTGTCTCAGCTAGTTGTGAAGCTTTGTGCCCAATCTGCAATCACCTCATCATGCGATTGACTTACGCAGGATCTAGTTTGATATTTTCCCTCCCTTGGGTTCCTGTGTTCTGCAATTATTTTATCATTTTGGAAATTGATGTATTTCTCCAAGCTGTCTCAAATCCTTGAAGAAATGAGATCAAAAGATATATATATACACAAACATGTTTTCCTGTGTAAACACCCAGCCAAAGGTATTCATGAACAAGACAGAGCTTAGATTATTAGGGAGGAATTCAAGAATCCCTGAGAATACCTGATCACCTTGGTGTAGGTGATCATAGAGCTAAGGATGCAAGTCACAAAGATCTCAGGCCACAGGCATGACTGCAGTTAAACACTGGCTTATTTACGAGAGGGAAAGTCTGCTAGGAATGAATAGTAGAAGCCAGCAGGAGATAGCTCGGGTATATTGAGACTATCTGTTGCCAAGAAAAGCCATAAAATCAAGGACTATGATAAGGAATGTTCTGAAATACAATAGAGAGGAAGCTGTGTATCACAGAGCTAAATAATCTGAGAGTAGAAAAGCACCTTTGCAGAAAGCAACTCGTTTTATCCTCTCCCTTTACAGTTGAGGTAAGAATGAATAAACAGAGATGTTCTACATATTTTCATTTTGCACTTCAGCACCTAGCACCATCCTGCCTGTAAAGAAGACTCAAGGCATATCTATGAAAGTAAATTAAATTAGATACTATAAAGAATTTGAGAGTGGATGACTCAGAGAGGACATGCAAAACTTTGGAGCTAGGCTGATGGCCCATGCCTCCCCTACACTCAGAGGAGGAAGAAATGGCTCAGAGCCTGGCATGCTGACGTTGTTGCTAAGATTAATACGGAGAAAACATGTGCATCTTTCTTCTGCTTGTCAGGGAGTTGCCTGCTCTTTTCCCCCAAGCCTCTGCACGTGAAAATCCTCCCCATTTTTTAGCCCCCTGTTGGTCTCCTCTGCCTGACACTTTTTGATCTATTCTCTGCTGCCACATCATGGGGAAATGAGATTATTTTTTTCCTGTGTCCAAATCATTTCCTAAATGCTGGGCATCTGTCCTGCTAAGATTTTGCTTTCTACATCTAAGAGCTTTTCTTTTCCTGGTAGTGTGAATTGTTCTGCAAAGGAATTAAGGGTTAGGAATGGGCTGTGCAATTTCCGTTAGCAGTCAAATGTGTTTTTTTCCCTTTTGCATGTATTTCTGATAGCCTATCGTTAAGGCTTTTTACACATCAAAAACACTTTTTAATTTCAGATTTTGCATCACTCATCTTCATATTTATCACAATTATTTGTTATGTACACTTGTATACTCTAATCATCTAATGCTTATGTTATTTTGATTTTTTTATCCTTCACCTGCTACATGTTATTCAATTTGAATTTTTGTTACGTGTACCCCTATAATTGAATGACCAACATAGGTAAGTAGTAGAGCTACTCCTCCTTCAGAGCGTGGGTCTCTTGGAGGGAGAAAATCGCCCCCCTTTCTGTCTACTTCTCACAAGCCCAGCACATACCACCTGTACCTTTGCAAGAGGCTGTAACTTCTCTAGACAGCTTTAGTACTGGTGGATCTACCAGGGCATATAAATGTGCAATTAATACTGTTTGAGGTCTAGGAGGATCGCCAAAATATATTGTCTAGGAAGAACATAAGTTACAGGACTATGAGGTCACTATGCTTATGCTAACATTGACCTGTGAAGGGATGGGGGTAGGGAGCATGGCTATGTCTGTGTTTCTGTCTGTTTGTTGCTGCCTGGCTGCTTCTGTGGGTCAGTGTGTGCATGTGTGTGTGTGTGTAAATGTATAGAATAAAAGCAAGAAGTGGGTCATGTGGGTATTGCTGGGAAGAAGGCTTTTAATTAGCTAGGGATCAAGAAGAAAAAGGAAACACTATCTCTGCTTTTGCACATTTTGATTTTGAACTGCACACATGTATTTGTACGGATAACATTATATAAATAGAGAAATTTCCTATAAGTTGTAAAATGAGTGTATTTTAATCAAAATCCCAGCAAGTTACTCTGTGGATAAGGACAAATTGGTTCTAAAGTATATATAGAGAAACAAAGAATTACCACTTCTATGACCGTTGGACAATGTAATTACACTCTCTCAGCTTTTGTTTCCTCATGTGTAAATGCTAGAGGACAATACCATTAATAAAGCTTAGTGCTAAGTGTGAAATATGGCACCATATGTAAGTTGCCTAACAGAACCTGGAATACAATAGGACAATGGCACCCATCAAACAATGACTGCAATTGTTATTATTATTTCCATTAAATAATACATTAAAGCCAGTGTCAGAGTCAAACCTCTGCACTGGAAAATTGTTGGTCTGACCCATTATGTCATTGTTTATTTGTTTGAAAACCATTACTTCCTGTTATGGTTGTATCTAGATGTCGCCCCAAAGCCTCATGCAGTCATAGGTGAGGCTTTTCAGAGGTGACTGGATCTAGAATGTGTGATGCTGGGAGTAAGTGTTGATGCTGGGATCAAGGGTGCATGATGACTAAACCAAAACCAATCCACTGATTGGTTTGTAGTTTCAGGTGTGCATAACGGGAAGACCCACCCTGGGTGTGAGTACTACCTACCCTAAGGGCATGAGGCCTGGATAGAATAGAAGAGACAGAAAGAGGGCTGCTGTTGTCACTTGCTGTTGCTTCAGTTCTACTCTACTTTGCTGCTTTGCTGCCTCCTGCCCACCATGAATTGTTTCTCCTCTGCCAGGCCCCTCTGCCAGGCCCCCTGCCTCAGACCCAGCCAACTACAAACAGCAACCTCTGCAAACTGTGAGCCAAAATAAACCTTCCCTTGTTTAACTGTGGGTGTGGGTATTTTGTCTCAGTAACGAGAAAAGTAAATAAGATACCTAATCAATAACCTGTACTGCTTTGATTTCAGGAGACAATCCCACAAAAATACTGAAAATTCTCCTCAGTGAGAAAAATATGAATTCTAGGAATTATCAATTTATATACACATGCATTAAACTTATATACATATACAAACATAATCCCAGAATCTAACTATAAGTACTTTTATAGTAGTTTTCCTTCTACAAACTAAATCAATGTCTCTAACTCTAAATGTATGGAAAATATTCTTGCCCACAGTACAATAATACTATGCAGATATGAAAGTAATTCTTAGATTCTGCTGAATTAATTAAATGGTATGTTATGTTCACAAGTATGCTACTCTGATAGGGTTGGAACTTAGGAATCTCTATTAGTAATTATAATAAATATATGTGAAGACAAAGCTTAAATAAGCCAAAGAGGCTGAGGATAAACCAGATATGAGACCACTCATTACTATTAAGAGCTGAACGAAATAAATTCCATCATTAAAAATCAGGAAAAAATATTCTTCAAAAAATTCTTGACCTGAATCTGATTTTTTTTACAGCAAGGTCGTTATTTTATAACTGCTGTCAAAAAGCACCTAACCATGGTGTCTGCCTGACATTTTTCTTTGAAAATAACTCCTCATTTTATCTCATCTGTACTAATTCAGTTGCTTCCAATGAACCAAGTATGTGCATGCAGACACACACACACACATACACACACACAAGACTAACTCTAAATTTTCAATTCATTTTATAAGCTATAGAGAAAAAATATGTTCTTACAAATCATGCCAGACACCTGCCAAGCAGATGTAAATTTTGCTGTTATGAATTTTTCATTTCTAAAAAGTGTTGTAATAGAAGAGGGGAAACAAACTGAAAAGTAGTACAAACCCAGATAATTTCTTAGAGGTTTTGATTTACCTTCAGTTATAGAGAAGTCTATAATAACATAATATTTTTACAGTTATGAAATCTATTGAATTTCTGAAAGTTTACTATTTGTTTATGCCATGGAAATAGATTTCACCTTGAGGACCAATGACTCGAAGGCCAGGCAGAACTCAGCAGAGGAGGGCAGTGGGAATAGAGGGGGAATAATTTTCTTGTGGAAGCATTTAGCTCTTGCTGAGGATTCAAAGGGACTGGAGAGCAGTCAGTAAACAAGTCAAGTCACGGTGCACTTGGGGACTGGAAGCCAAGGAGGATAAATTTAAAGAGTAAAGTATAATGTCTACATTTTTAGAATAAAGAAAGAAAGGTATCTCCTTCAGCTTCAATTTCTGCTTTGGAAATCTGAGGTCATGGAACTTGTCCAACTTGCCTAGGATCACACAATGTTGCACCACTTTGCTGAGTTGCCATAACAACACCCCGGCCACTTGAGTGGCTTGAGCCGTAGAAATCTATTATCTCACAGGTCTGGAGGCCTGGGGTCCCAGGCAAGAAGTCGGCAGGGTCAGGCTCCCCTTAAAGTAACGGAGAAGGATGTGTTCCAGGCCCCTCCTCCAGCTACTCGTAATTTTTTTGGCTTATGGAATCTTCGCATGACATTCTCCTGTGTTCACGCCTGTGTCCAGACTTGCTCTTTTATAAGGACACCAGTATAGTGGGTAAGAGGTCAAGTCTTCTCTATTATGACCTCATCTTAACTAATCGCATCTTTAATGAATATGTTTCCAAGTAAGTTCACATTCTGAGGCACTAGGGATTTGAGCCTCAACATTTAAATTTGAGGGTGCACAATTCAACCCACAACAATGGTGGAAGTTGGCATGAGCGCTCATTCTCTTTGTGCAGCGAGGCCACCCTCAACACACCCGTAACCCTTTGACTTTAGAAAGAGTGCTGACACTGGTTATGTCAGCGAAGGGAAGCAGAGGAGCCCCCAACCTAAATCTTAGCTGCTGTCTAGCCTCATGAGGAATTCTGCTCAATCTCACTGAAATTCCAAATTAGGTGAGGAGCAGTCTACTTTTGCAAAAGTTAGCATTCACCGTCAGTACCAGGAGGTCCAATGAATATTCTCAGGTTAGTACTGCATGTGGTCTCTTTGAGCCACAATATCTCATAAATGTTATACCCATAGGAGACGCCAAAGATCATTTAGACCAATACTCTCAGTTCAGAAAAACCAAGGTCCATCCAGAGTCTAAAATAACTTACAGAGGATACAGGG
Source organism: Hystrix cristata (assembly GCA_004026905.1). Classification (NCBI taxonomy): domain Eukaryota; kingdom Metazoa; phylum Chordata; class Mammalia; order Rodentia; family Hystricidae; genus Hystrix; species Hystrix cristata. The sequence goes on along the minus strand of PVJO010000045.1, from coordinate 257,007 downwards.
GGAGTTGGTGATAGAGTCTCAGTCTCCTGATTTATAATACACTTCTCACTAGGCAACAGAATGACTGTTATGGTTCATATCTAGATGCCTCCCCAAAGCACTGCATGCTCATAGGTGGGTTCTTGGCAGGTGATTGGATAATAGGGGCATGAAACTCATTTGTGGATCAGTCCACTGATGAGTTCGTAGCTAAATGTGGGGTTGGGAGATGAAGCCTGGTCAGAGGAGGTGGGTCACTGGGGGGATGGCCGCCCTCAATCCCTATCTGCTTCCCACCATGCAGTGAGCTGTTTCTCCTCTGCCAGGCCACCCTGCCTTGGAGCCAGCCAACTATGGACTGAAACCTCTATAAACTGTAAGCCAAATAAACCTTTCCTCCTTTCACTTTTGGTGTCGGGTATTTTGTCTCAGTAACAAGAGAAAAGGAACTAAGACAGGGATCAAGAGATGGAGGGAGAGGGGATGGAGAGGAGGGAAGGAGGATGAAAAAAGGAATTACGATGTGTTACCTACATGTACCAACTCCATACAGGGAATGTGAACATTACATACTGCAAACATGCACTAATAAAAGTCACTCTTAACTCATCTTTCTGCAAATGCAACAGTTGGGGATGGGCAGATAGTACATGCTCAATAATATTAAATGAACCTATGCATGCCAACAAGGAAATTGTGTGCCTTTCAGGATTAATTCTTCACCTGCAATGTCCAGGGGAACTCTGGACTTGCTTGCCCCTACGTCTCTGAAGATAGGTCCACAGAGCTCCTTCTCTTCTTTCTCAGATAAGGACCGAGTTCTTTTCTAGCTAAATCTTCCTTTTCTTCACCTTGTAGACTCTTCTTTGAACTGAACTCTAGATTCTCTGATGCGAGAGCTCCTCTTCTTGCAGGAGTCGTGGCCACCTCCTCGTCATTCACAGCCATGTGGCTGGTTGTATCTGGGAACCATACTGGCCTCCTGTTGTTGCTGTCAGGCCCCTTGGAGAGGGAGAATCCTGAGTGACCTCCTTTGGGACTACTCCTCCCGGCAGCCATCCTCTCACCCTTATAAATAATAATTAATGCTCAGAGGTTAAGTCTTTCTGCTCACAGGTGCATCATTATAATCTGATGATTAGAAACTTTCTTTCACATTACATATTAATCACATTTGAGGAAGTAATCCAGATTTAAGGTGATTACCGTGTAACTCTTTAAGGCAACATTTAAATATTTTAAGATCTAAAGAAAAATCTATCTAAATAATGAACTGTATTAAAGTGTGAGAGAGAAAGCCAATGTTGCAGAAACCTGCCAGAAAAGGAAAAGTACTTGCTACATACAAAAGATAGTGAGGGGCTGAAAATCTCTTTTATCTGTTTTCCTACTATTAAAATTTCTAGAATATGCAATACTGTACTATACTTTTGCAAGATGTTCCCTTCAGAAGAAATTAAGTACAGAGCTCATACGATATCTCTGTATTCTTTCTTACAACTGTATGTGAAATCTACAGTGATGATCACATACATAAAAGGTTAACTAAAAAAATTCTGAATTAACAGAGTCGACATGCACATTGTTAGTACTGCAGTCCCATTGCATGGAGTCACTTACAGGCCCTTCCTTATCCCTGTAGTTCACTGAATGGGGGCACCAACATACTCATGCAGAATGCAACTTGCCGTTGGGTGGTTCCTCATCCTTTTTGGGGGGGGGGGATGGGGAATCAAACTTAGAGCCTTGTGCTTGCTAGGCAAGCACTCTACCACTAAGCTAAATTCCCAACCCCTCATCCTTGAAAATACAGAAGTGTCTCCTTCTTGTTCAAAGCCCACTTCCCAAGTGAAGTTCTAATCCTCCATTGACTGACTCCTCCAACTCAGCAAACTGACCTGCATGACTGATTGGCTGTGGAGTGATCATATAGGGATGTAACCGTGTATTGCTAAGTGAAAGAAACTAGTCTGAAAAAGCTATATACTGTATGATTCCAACAATATGGCATTCTGGGAAAGTTAAAATTATGGAGATGGTAGAGAGATCAGTGGTTGCCAGGATAGTTGAGATGGTGTGAAAGGGCAGAGGGTAGTATAAATAAGTAGAAAACAACAGATCTTATGACAGTGAAATTATTCTACTGACACCATAATGGTAAATACATGTCATTATACATTTGTCAAGACCCCAAGACTGCACAACGCAAAGAATGAACACAAATGTAAATGATGTACTTAATAATTTATCAGTCTAGGCTCATCAGTGTTAATGCCAGGAGTTAGTAATGGAGGAAACTGGGATGGGGCAGTAGAGAGGGCACACGGGAACCCTGCCTACATGCTGCTCAGTATTGAGGTAAATGTAAAACTGCTTAAAAAAAAAAAAAGCTTTACTTGCTTAAAAAGGCCTTTTTAAAGATGCCAGTAGTTGTAAAATTGGGAGATTCCACATAAAATCTCAAGTGTGCCCTGAAAGGTCAGAAGCTCCAGAAACTCTTAGCAAATCAACACCAAGGTCCCCAAGTTCTCACAGCCAGTGCATCTTGGCTCATGACAGCGCCCAAACAGCCCTGGAGTGGGGCTCACAGTGCTGGGACCTGCCTTCTTGGGTTGGCCTCCTACATCTTAGCTCCTGGCCTGGCCCCAAGAAACAAGTTCCCCAGAGCTCTCCTTTCATTCCTTTGTCACTATTTCCCCCAGTCTCCCTCCTTTCATCACCTTGTTTGGGCTCCTAATGTCTCTTTTAGATATAGTCGCTCTCTCATTTCACTAAGGGCTCCCTAGGACTGTTCTCCTCTGTCTTTGGAGAGATCCCAACCAGGGTCCTACTCAAGAACACCTAACTGTTATGATTCACTGATCACTTCCTTCTTCCCTCAGCTTCGTCTCATTCTTTCTGTATACCCACTCTCTGCCATGCAGCAAAATTAGGGAATAAACAGGTGGAATCTTGTTTCACCTTCGGCTATCTGGCCTCTACAGGCATCTCCAAACACTCACCTAATATTTACCCTCATATGAAGAAATAACTCATTGTAGAAAGCTTTGAAAGTGTTAAAGAGACTAGAGAAGACAGAAATTCATCTGCTGTTCCTTTGCTCAAAGGTACCCACAGCCTACATGTTGTTTATACTTTCAATCTCTTTTCCAAGCATATATATATAACTTCAAACAAAATTATGATTACATTCTGTACTATAATTTTCTACTTAGTACTATATTATGCACATTTTTCTCAAATAACTTTTGAAGGGTTGTATAATAACTCATTGCATAATAAATAATCCTTATGTCATAACTGATTTAATTAACTCCCTATTTTTGTACATTTAATGTTGTTCATAGTCTTTCATCTGTATCAATTCTGCAACAAACTTTCTTGACAATTAATCTTTGCCCCCATCTCTGATATTCCCACAGATAAATTCCAGAATGGTATTAAGCAATGTGCTTATTTCTAATACTTTTGTTATATGTTCCTAACTTGCCCTCCAAAAAGATCATACCGATTGTGTTAACTTTCTGTCACTGTAGCAAAATACCTGAGACAATCAAATTGAGAGGAAAAAGTTATGTTGGCTCACAGTTTTAAAGGTTCCACTCCACAACTGATCAATGCCATTGATTTTGGACCAAGAACAAGACAGTACATCACAGCAAGACTGTGCAGCAGAGCAAAACCACTTGTCCCATGGCTGAGAGGCAAAGAGAGAAAGAGCAAGAGGCCGGGTCCCACTATACTCTTCAGTGACACCTGTACACCTCCTACCTGCATCGTTAGCACTCCACTTTAACTTAATACATGCACCTTCGGGGGACAGTTAAGATTCAAACTGTAACAACACTTCCACTTCCAAGAACAAAGCACTCACTAAATAATTTCATCTTTAAGTCAAAACTTTGAACAGATTCCATTTATCATCAGAGTTTAAATTTTAGTGGGTGAAGGAGCACCTGTTGAAATGTAAGATGCAAAAAAGACCCTAAGAATATAGCACAAAAGCTTTATGGAAGATCTCACAATATTAGTACTATAATGGTTCTGTTAATAAAATGTTGTTACCACTCTGTAACTGTACTAAACACCCCACAACTCCAGGGGACAGAGAATATTACAAGGGAGAGCAAGAGAAGATTTAATTGCTTAAGCATTTTTGGAATAATAAGTTGAAGATGGCCGCTTCATATTTCAATTATGAGGACTTTATTTTAAATATGGTTTAAATAATGTAATATGACACCTCCTCCACAGAATTCAGGCAAAGATTATGCTGCAGACCTTCTAGTGAAGCTGCATGTTGAGTTTTTTGTATAAGCAAAGACCTAAAAAGCAGCTCTTACCAGAAAGGGACACACCACATGACTCTGATCATTGCCAAGTGACTCTTCTCTCTGCCCTTCTCATACCCTATTTATTCTGTCATCAACATTCACTTATCTCCAGTGACATGTGGCTGTTACCCAACTCATTCTTCTGACCTTATTCTGAACCCTATACATTGTAATCAGGATTAATCAACTCAGAGGTTACAAGGAATATTCTATAATGAGTTGTTTTTGGAACAGATTCTGGCAGGTCACCAACATTTCCACCCATCTCAGAGACTTCATAATGCCATACAAATCTTCTTGATCTTCTTCAAGCACGGGCTGGTGGTAAAGGACACAATTTAGATGTGCCAAGGCAGAGAGGCCTGAGGTATACAGGAGAGAAGACATTTATGTGTGGTGTGTTTTGGGCTTGATATGCTGAGCTTCCCTTTTTTACTGCCAAAACACTAAGATCGCAACATTAGTGAAAAATTAGTTGACAATCAATTATCAATACAGAAGCAATGTCTTAGGTCACCAATTGGATGTAACACCTGGATCTGTAGCAGACAAACCATCTCAGGCTGGTTTCCTGTCAATCTCAGATCACCATGACCCAGAGACTACGTGTCAGCCAGACAGGCTTTAAAACCTCCATGTCAAATATTTGGCAAACCAGGTGCCAAACCAGTTAAAGTCAGATTCCCAAGTTCTACAGATAAAATCCAAAATGATTCAAACTTAGTGAGGTACTAGAAGATTCCCTAGAAAAGACCTAGATGAGGCTAACACCCAAGAAAATCATCCCAAACCAGAATGATCTCAGGAATAAAGTCATCTGGACTATTCTTTTGTTAGTCTTGCTTATTTTTGAGTATTCATAATAACATGGTTCTGGATAATTTTCTCCACAATATATTGATTCACTAATATTGAAAAAGAAACTGCTAATTTAAACATAACGAAAACTACATTTTACTGCAACCTGCCATAAGATCTCAAAGCAACCTCCACCAATAAGCCAGGGGAGAGGTAAAGACTATCCATGTTTTTTTTAGGATTCAGCAGACCTCTGATCTGTACTTTGATCACATCTTGGCTTTCTTTCTGGTTATTCACTCATTTGTTCAACTAACACATACATAGAGTTTGCTGCATCAGACCTGGGAGGCGATGCGGCCTTTATGAAGAATTCAGACCATGAAGAACCCATCCTCACAAAGGAGTTAATGTAGTTTCTGTAAAAGTGGGTTAGTCCCCAAGAGAGTGGATTTTCCACCTTCTGTTTTCACTTGCTTCCCTTCTTACCATCTGACATAGCAGTGTGGGGTTGTAGGAACTCCTGGCAAGACCACCAAACCTGTGGGTGGATGGGGAGGGAGGCAAAATGTCCTGAGCAGAAGGAACGGCATAACGACAGTCTGAGAACAAATCACTGTGGTATGGCTGGGGTCCCCTACATCCAGGAGGAAGAGTTTGTGAGGACAAGGCTGCAGATCCAGGCAGATGCCACACCAGGAAGGTCACACATACCAGGCGCAGAACACAAAAGTCAGAGCAAAGCAAGCCAGCCACACTGTTGTTATTGTCTGCCTCCCTCTGGGCCTCCTGCCGGGCCCTCTACACTTCTGAGCCCTTCTGTCCACAACCGGCCTCACTCCCCCACTGCTCCGTGGATTCTCCCCTTTCCCTCACCGCATGCACCAATCCGCTATTTTCAGTTTACTCTGCTGTGGGGAAAAGGACAGGGACCAACTGCCCCCAGGTGGTGCTGACACAATCCTCACTCAATTCCACCCACTCTTCTTGAAAGGGTTGTCTGCACTCCCAGCCTCCTCCTCTTCTCTTTCCATCCTCTCCTTTCTGCTGGGCTCGGTCTTCCATCCCTAACACTCTGCTGCCAGAGACCATGAACACCTGGGACTCAACTTAGCAGCCGTGGTGTCCTAATCTCTGGAACTTCTTCGCCTTTCTGAATTCACTCCCATCCCCGGGCTCCCAGGTAACTCATTCTCTAAAACCAGTTTCCCAGCATCCTCACCTCACTGAAGCCAGGCTCACTGGAAGGAAAGCCTGGCTTAATTAAAGACGGGCTGATTTATAAAGTACTTTTTACAGACTACTGAAATGGGTCAAATGACGCTTATCAAAAAGATGCATCCAAGTCCTAAGCCCTGACACCTGTGGATGTGACCTTATTTGAAAACAGAGTCTAGGCAGGTATAGCTAAAGATCTTGAAATGATTTAATCCTAGATTAAGGTGGGTCTAAATTTGGTGATTGGTGTCCTTATAAAAGAAAGGACACAGAAAAACAGAAACACATGAAAAACTGTCAGGTGAAGACAGAAGAAGGACTGGAGGAATGCTGCCCAAGCCAAAAATGCCAGGAACTGCCAGAAGAGAAGAGGAGGGATTGTCCCCTAGAGAGGAGGAAGATCAACTCGTCCTGCCCACACTTCGATTCCTGATTCCTCCATGACTGTGAGAGAATCACATTTCTATTGTGTTAAGCAACCCAGTTTATGGTAATTTGTTATGGCAGCCCCAGGGAATGAATACAACACTATTCTCTGTTTTTAAAAAGCTCAAATAATTATCAAGTGGAGTTTCTGGCTTTCATTAACTATTTGAGCCATTGATGAACAACATATTTGGTATTTCCCTAGAAAATGAATGGTGTTGATTGTGTATCGGTGAGGTAAACGTTTTCTTTCTTGTTTATATCTTCACTTGGTAAGCTCATTTATCAAAGTCAAGGGTAAAATAAACATTAGTCCATCCTAACCCAAAGCCAAATTTGCGAGACATGGAACTAATAAGATGCTGCTGTAAAATGGTGCAATCCTCGCTATTTAAATAGAATGTGATGATCCTGTTTGGCACATAACGAGATGTAATTAATCTTTGGTGAAAATCATCTGTTCCAAATTTACACTGTGTTTTCAAAATCCTTCACAATGTTGAGAAAGCAGCATCCTGCTTCTGTTTGGTTCTCAGGGTGAACTCAGCCACTTGACTGCAAGAAGATGTTGGCTCTCTGCAAGCCTCGAAAGAACTTCCCAACCAAAGCAGAGCATGACCAATCTTCTGTGAATGATCTAGTGTGATACCTGCTCCTACCATTCTATGACAGCAGCCAAAACTGGCCCACCCCAAATGCCCAGAAGTACCACTGTGAGAATACTGCTGAGGATTTCTGATGCAGTATTTGCAACATGCCAAGGTAATGCCATTTGCCATTAGGTTTTTTAATATAGCCAAAGTGACACACTGGCTTCTCTCTAGACCCAAGACATTTTGTCCATAACTCCCTAAACCTTGTTTATATCTGCCTATGTGTGTTCATATGTCCCTCTTTGTATGGTCTCTACGTTACATCAGAACAGAGATGACACTTCACTCATCATTGAATCCCCAGCACAGTGTTAGCTCTACAGCAATGTTAGCAATACAATAGGTGCCCAACCACTGGGTGAAAGAATAAAATCTCAGTAAAACAGGAAGTTTAGAAAACATTTACACACACACACACACACAAAAAAAAACTATCCCTCTTGTGATAGAAATACTCTATATTGTTCTGTGGGCTCTGGTTCAGTCTTTGAATATAGAACTGAGGCCTAGTGCTCTTAATGTGCCTATTCTACCATTAAATACGAGGTCTTGGCTTCTTTATCTCAAAGTAAAGGCAGAGTGTGAGCTGCATTAGTCTAAGGTCTCTTTCTGATTCAAAAATTCTACTTCTTTATTAAATAATGCTAATAGCACATCAAGATTTCTAAGGGCAAGTCATTCCTAAATTCTCCATTACTTCTCTAGCAGTAGTTATTATCTTATTCAGTATCAAAGCCCAGATTTGGTCAAGAGGTAAGAGGCCAAACATCCATTTGTAAAACCTACACTACAGAAAAATGAATGTACCCAAGTAAAGAATGTCAGCTATGTGAGCATGTGTCATCTTGGTTTCCATGGCAGCATTTATTTTTGGCCCTGGAAGAAAAAAGGGAGGATAGTAGGGGCAGTTCTGTGTAATCAGAGTTGAAAGGGAATATGTATGGCACAAAAATGGAGAGAAGAGATATGTTGAAGGGACATCGCTTCATGATTTTGCATAAAAGGCTACGTTTTCTATCTTGCCAGCGGACTCTGTTGTCTTTCTGGCTTAAACAGCTTGATGAAGCAAGCTGCCTTCCTGAAGAGACCCAAGTGGAAACAATTCAACCATCAGCCAGCCAGGATCTAAGACCCTCAGTCCAAAAACCTACAGGGAAAAGAATCGTGCCAACAACCCTGTGGGCTTGGAAGTAAATTCTTTCCAAGTTAAGTTTTAAAATGACTACAGCCCAGCCAAGCTGACTGCAGCCTGTTATACCCCCAAAGCAGAGTGCCCAGCTAAGACACGCCTGGGCTCCTGACTCACAGACGCTGTGAGATGTGAACATGTGGTTTAAACTGCTAAACTGGGGGGTGCGTTACTACACAGCATTAGATAACTAGTATCCTTGATACCAAGAACTCACAGATAGTTTGTTATCTGCCACCACAGAGCCTAGAGACCAGTGGCTGGCCAGCTGGTCTTCTTGCTAGTCTATATTAATTAAAACTCCAACTCCTCACCTAGCGCCCAGGTCTTTGCCATTATTATTCTAATTATTAATGCACTATTAATTGTACATATTAGTCATTGTGACATTTCTATGCATGCATATAGTATAGCACCTCGATCTTTATTTTGAAATTCCATTCTCCATCAAAATAAAGGCTATTAAGGAAATAGTTGATTCCAAGATTAGAGAGGGAAAAAAGCAGAGTCTAAAACTTTGTGTGGTGTTAGGGCATAGGGAAATGTTTCCTTAAATGATGGGGCAAGTTAAAAAGATGCAGGAGCCAATTTGAGGGAAACACTAATGGTCAAATCTGAAATAATTTGGGCAAGAAAATAAATGACTGTAATGTATCATGACCCATAGAATAAAGTAAATGATTATGAGTCCACACTGATATTAAGAAATAACTAAATAGATAAACAAGCACAGGAGAAAACTATAGAATTTAATTAATAGACATAGATGTAGAATAATAATCACTGTTGCATGCTGAAAGAGTGCGTTTGTAAAGGATCAAACATCATCTTAGAAAAGTTTCAGTGATCAGAGAGGGGTTAACAGTTTTTTTTTTTTTTTAAAGCAGAAAAATCTCTAAGAGTCACCTTGATCAAGGGGTCACCCTTAACATACCAATGAGAAGACAGAGCACATCAACAGATGCACCTCCAAACAGCACGCACGAGGAAGGTCATCGCCTCACTTTGGTAGAGTGTCCTTACCACAGTCCTTAACTTCCACCTATTTATGAAAACATCAGACAGATACACGTTGGAAGTTTTACTATTACCTTACTGAATGGTATTGTCTGGGTCTTTGTTTCTTCATCTGGAGGTCAAACTGCTGGTATTCTTCAAAAGTGTCAAAGTCACAGAAGACAAAGGCTGAAGACTGCAAAGATCACAGGACACTGTGGAAAGATGACAGCTAAATGTTATATGGGATTAGAAGAGCGATATTAAAAGGAAAACTGGTGATAATCAAGTAATATCTCCAAATTAGTCAATATGATCATGTCAAATTCAATTCTTAGTTTTGGTAATTATTCTATAGTTATGTAAAATATTAAAAAGGGGAAGCAGGGTGTGAAAAGTAGGTAGGAAGTAAAAATTTTTGTGTTTTTTTTTTTAGCAAGTCTCACGTTATTTCAAAATAAAAAGTTTAAAAATAAAAGTCATCTGGTATTCTAAGAATGGAATCTTAGACTGCCTTTGTGCCTCATAGCATCTTTGATGCAGGCTATAAGGGTCTCTTCTTAATTGATGTCTGTCAGCCCATATCAAAGGACATCCTACTTTTGAACAACAGGTGGACTTTGCATCTCTGCTATACAGACTGCTTTTATTTAAACTCCTGTAAGACATCAGCTCAGCTTTAATTAATCCCTTCTAACTTTATAGAGTCAAGAGTCTACAAGTTTTGGTCTCTGTCCTTCATAATGTTAGAATTGCTCATCCGAATCATTAGGAAAGGAAAAAACGGGCACCTTAAGGCCCCTTTTATATGACTCTTTAGTCATGGCTTTACGTTTTCATGTGACATATAATTAAACATCAGCTATCCGCAAATATGTCCAGAACATACAGAGCATGCTACACGTTATATCCAGATAAAATGATTACTATTAGTCATTATATATTTTGTTGGTGGAAGAAACCATCATTTCCCTAATTGTTTGTCACAATAACTAACATTTTATTCTTACTGTATACCAGGCACTGAGCAGCCCGTTTATGGATTATTTCTTTTATTCCTTCAAAAGCCATATGAACTCAATACAATGAGCCAGCAGACACACTGTCTAATAAGAGACAGCTGAATGAGTTACACTGAATCCCCAGGACGGTGAAGTTGTCACAGAAATGTCCACTACTGATCAATTCCCTCCAATTTATGTCTTACAAACAGGTTTGCTCTGTTAGCACTGGGGGAAGAGGATAAGGATGGAGGGGGAAAAGACATGGAAGAAAGGAGGGAAGGAAACGCCTCAACTTTTATAAAGAACCTCAAGGTCACAAAACTGGACCTATCAGATGGATGTGTTTTAGTTCAGAGAAATTTCAAAATGGAGGAGAAGCACTCAGGAGGAACACGAAAGGCAATTTTTTTTAAAATGTGAAGGGCTGTTTGAGGACTAGGGGATTAGAACTGTGTGAGTTGTGAGAAGGAAGGAGGGAGACTGCTGGGTGGAAATTTACAAAGACACACCTCAGCTTCTGGTGAAGAAACCCTGGCTGACCAGGAAGTCCAGTTACAGAGGGGCTGCCCGAGGGCACAGTGAGCTCCCTTCTGGAGAGACGGTGCGTGATCAGCTCTCAAGAATAAAAGCTGGGGGCAGGGGAGACTTCAGTTAGACAACTTTGAAAATCCTACCGAGCCAGGAGTCTCTGAGGAGTTCTGAGCTTCTATCTGCCGCTTGCACTGCGCACTCAGCGGAGCCTTCCGAGATGGCTCTTTCCTGCCTCTTGCGCCCTGGTGTCGTGGCTCCAGGCTGCTTTTATGAAGAGTGCAAACTCCGGGCGCGAATGGCCGTCAGAAACCAGAGGCGGACTCAGACACAGCCAGAAGGTTGCCCCCAGACTTTCAGAGCCCTGGAAACCTACATGAGGCCTGACGTCTGCATGAGTCCTCCCTTTCCCAGCTTTTCTCCCTGAAGGTCTGGTCAGCCCTTGCCTGTGAGTGAGGGGCCATACAAGGTGGCTCCGGACAGACCCCGGCTCCCTGGCTCCTGGCTGTGGTGGTCTTTGGGGCGTTCACTCAGGTATTTCTGGATGTTTTGTTCTGAGTGGTGGGACTGTCCACTACATACACACACACACACACACACACACACACACTGCTCGCACTCACACTCTCACTCACATGCACACACGTGTGTGTGGCCACGTGATTCACTCTGGGCAGGGGCATGAAAGAAACAAAGCCGACGTGTGACTGGGAACCTGGTCTCTGTGAGGACGGTGGAGTCGTGCCCTGGCTGAGCCCGACCGATCGGCAGTGCCAGTGAGAAGTAAATCCTACTGTGCTCAGTCACTGAGAGGTCTGGGGTTACCTCAGCCGGACCTGGCCAATACACAGGGTCTACCAGTTTCTCAATTCTCACACTCAGGCTGCTCATCCACAAAATGGAACGACAAGAGCACCCATCTCGGGGGACTGCTGTGAGAATCGAATGAGAACGCATTCATTCACAGGACACACAGTGCACAGCTTATAAGCAAGTGTGCAAAACTGTCAGCCAGCCTGGTGTGGCGAGGCCGAGGGAGGCGGGCCTCAAGTTCGAGCTCAGCCTGGGCAACAGGGATTCAGCAGCTCTTACAGGTCAGAAATTGTGCTCTGCTTCACATGTGTTGTCTCTTTGAATAAGAACTTTATAAATGTTTACCAAAATAATAACATGCGAGCATGTGCCTAGGACTGCACCAAGCACCACTAGAAACACTAGGGAGCATATTCTCTAAGCTACAAAAAATGGAATAAAATCAAGTAGCAAAAATGGTGCACGATTCTTCCACACAAAACTGCCACCCAAAGAGAGAGGTCATTCAGATGACTTCCAATTTATTAAAGAAAGAATTGCTCTTGGCATCTAAAAATAAAAATAATAGGGATTAAAATTGTTATGGACAGTTGAGAAATAAGTCAGAAAAAGACGCAAAGTATTTAGTGAAACCAAAACCTTACAGAGAAATGCTTCCTTCAGCGAACATTGACTTGGTATGAGATAATTCCACTCAATCTTACATAAGCCATTTGGGTTTCTCAACCCTACAAATCTGTGTAGTATTTATGGTACGGTGTTCCAATGAACATTGTATTTCTATCTATCTATATAGTACTGTACTTAGAAATATACACACTTATCTATGTGCATATATGGGAAAATAATCAGGAATTTAAAGAAAAAAAAAAACATGTATCCAAGCACATTAGAACTCTAGAATATGAAGAGATTAGTGTGGGTCACTGTAACCATGGAGCCTTCATTTCTAGTAATAAGATTTGAGGAGGAAACATGGTAGATTGGCTGTAGAGAAGATAAAGTGCCCCTCCCCAGGTAGAGGAAATAACATGTGAAAAACCTAGAAAGGGCCCGAAAGCATGTTCAGGGAACATGCTCTTCTGTTAACCCATGTCTCTAAAACTGACAAAGAGATGGTTGCCTCATTTCTTCTGAGTCACGTCTGTGCTCTTGTGCCACCTGTGAAAAAAATGTGCCTTTCTGATGAATGCGAATCATCCCCAAGGCCACAGCACCTTCAGAAATGAAACCACAGGCATCGCCCTCCTTTCCTCCTTAAAGCTGCTAAAAAGCCACTTTCCAGTTCCCATTCCAGGCCGCAGCTGTTTGGCAGATTTGTGTACTGGTTTCACCTAGGCATATAAATTACTCTCTTTGTCCAGATCCTCAACTCATCATGTGCAGAAGAAATCATGGTCTGTACAGTTTTATTGCCATCTGTGGAAAAATCCAGAGCTTAGGTACCTTTTAGCATGCCAGCAATTTACACAACCTCCAATCATCTGTTTTACAAAATTACACATAAAACGATGGGTTGTGCTTGTTACACACCTGCTATACCTCTCAGATTGTTGGGGATGTCCTGAGGCAGGGAGACAAATCCTAGTGTCAGGTTCAGGCCTTGGTTAGTCCTAAAGGCCCCAGCTCCTAAGAAGCCAGGAAGGAGAATAAACCACAACACCTTTGAAAGTTAGCAGCTAGTCTCCTGGACACCCTGGCTGAGCTGAGCAACTGGAAGGTTATGTGTGTTCAGGGGCTGCAGCTATAAATGATGAAGACTGTTACTCGCAAAGGGGAGTAACATCACCCAGACATCAGGGTGGTGTCAGGAAGGACTGTGCTCACTCACAAAGGATAAATAAGAGGTGACCAGGAAGAGCAGGGAAGGCAGGCCAGGAGATGAAAATGTTTGAACCCTCAATATGGCTGGAGTACAGGGATAGTGGGAAGGAAGAATACAAAGATTGCTTGGGACTATTATAGATAGCCTTATATGGCAAGCAAAGGAATCTGGGATTTATACTGAAGACAGGAGCTTGTAGGATTTTACACTAGGATGTAATATAGTCAGGGTTGTGTTTTAGAAAGATTAATCGAATGACAATGTGGAAAAAATTGACTGGCTTTGATATGGACTGAACATGTCCACCCACCTCATGCCATTCCCAAATTTATTTGTTGAAATCCTACACCCCAATGTGATGGTATTAGCTGGAGGCTTTTAGGACTTATTTAGGTCATGAGGGTGGAGCTCTCCTAAGTGGGATTAGTACCCTTAAAAAGAGACCCCAGAGAGCTCTCTCACCCTCCTTGTGCCCTGAGGGACATTCCAGTAAGACATGACCCCACAAGAGGGCCCTCACCAGCGCTCACCTGTACTGGTGCCCTGATCTCAGAACTCCAGCCTCCAAAACTGTCAGCTACAAGTCTCTTGTTTAACAGCCATTCGACCAATGATACTGTCACAGCTGCCCAAACCACCTAGGGCAGGATTTGAGGGATACAGAAGGCCGCAGGATCAGTCAGATTGCTTTTGCAATAATCTGTGTCCTATAGAAAGAAGGTTCTAAACCAAATTGGTAACAATACGGAGTAGAGAGAGTGGGACAGATTGAACCCAGAATAAGGCACAGAGGAACAAACAGAATTTGGAAAACAACTGGATGTAGACAATGAAGGAAAGGGGAAGTAAAGGATAACCCCATGTTTAAGGTTTAGCTACCTGATGTCTGGTGATGCTATTCCCCATAAACTGACTCAGAAAGCAGAGGCTGCTCAATGTGTTCTACACATGGCTTTGGGAACAAGGAAATAGAGGCTTATGAAATGTGAGGAAGGACCAGGAATAGTTCTCAAAAGCTCTACAGCTACTTCCCAGAGAAGAGAAGCTACTTCAAATCTCAAGAACTGTCAGAAAATTTGAACCTCAGCCTGCAGCACCAATTCACGTAATGTCTAAGGACCGTCCACATGCATAGCTGCAGGTGCCTGTGGGCATTCAGCTGGAGAATAAGGAGTTAAAATGGGGGATGCTATGGGATCTGCAAGTGGGACATGCAATATGTACATCAAGATCACAAGAAAGAACTAGAAGGACAGAGTTGTGGGCTCAAAAATGATATCATCCAGAGATTGTAGAGAAAAACATGAGAAATAAGTATCTACAGTAGGCCAAAATGCAAGGCAATGGTAAGAAATGACCAAGTTTCTTGCTGCTACTACACACCCTCTAAATTTAAGAACTCCTTCATCTCACAAGGAAGAAGCAGGAGCTGAACTCTGCAACCCCCGAGGCTCATGTTACCAAGTGCACACTGACCAGGGCTATATGAAGGATCTGGTAACTGATGTGCCAGGTATCCTGAGCCTGATTAGAGCTAAGTAGGAAGAGATGATGGTTAAGCGTATGTAGGTAGGAAAGAGAACTTCTCATAGAATAAGGGCATGAGTACAAACTGGGTAGCCTATTTCCCATATTAAATTTAAACCCTGGCTATAGCTGCCTTCCAGAAGAGAAGGATGTCTGGTAAAAAAATCACAAGATTCAGATGAAGTGAACTAAGTAACTCTTTGTGCTAAGACTACCATGGCTTCTTAAATATGCAATTAGAGGGGATACTCTTTTTAAAAAGTAAATCTTTAAGACGCAACTCATATTTACCAACTAGGTAATTTCCACAATCATTTCTTGTGTAGTTATGTAAGCCATCTCTCTGTGTGGGCTGCAGCCTTGTCTCCTTCCTGAAAAAAACCCTCCAGCACCTAGAACAGTTCCTGGACTCTGGTAGGTTTTCACTCAATTTTGGATGGAAGGAAAATTAGCAGTTTAGGAGATACATAAGGCCTGGTTTTGCACCAAGGAGTCTTCATTTGGACACTTGCTCAAATCTCATCTCACCTAACTCCCTCTCAGGGAGAAGAAATGATTTTATATCAAGAAGGACGTGAGATGAGAGTGTAGGAAATTTAAAATGGAAGAGGTTGTTTGGGTCATCATCACTGTAAGCTGCTATGTGGGCTTTGCACTGTACAAATAAACCGTGTCAGGAAGTGAGTAGGAGCAAACACCCAACCATGCTCAGCTTTCCCAGCACTTGTCGGTGAGGACTAAAATGGCTGAAGATGTTCTTTTTCTAGTTTGCACACAGGTGTGCTAGAGGCTAGTGGGTCCCTTGATTTACCTCCCAAAGATGCAGGTTCTTGATGATTTCAGTAATGCCCAAGGAAATGCATAGAAGAACAAAGAAAAAGCCCATTATTTGAATCCATGAATCTACTGTGAAGCAACTCAACAGTTAACTGTGAGGGAGGACAGAAGAGATCTATAAATGAAGTGAGTTCTGAGATGGCAATTAAGGACATCTAATAGAATCTTTAACTGGTCCCTGTATGACTTTAAGATGTCTCTCAGAGGTCCCGAAGGGTCAAACGGAGCCTTAGAACACAAATCCTATTTAACATTCCCAATAATCTCCCTGTTAACCCCTCAATAGCTTTCAGATATTGTGTCATTTGCTGCAAAATTAAAATTAGAATCAATACAATGAATACTCAGTATGCAAAACAATTCAAGGTTCTATTTCAGCGTGAAGTTTCATTTAAACTGTGAGAATAAAAAGAAAAGACAACTCTTTGTTCTTCATTTCACAATCTTGCAAATGGCCTGTTAGCCAAAATAGCGCCTCTAATCTTTAAGTTTTAATTAGCTGCCTGCAATTCATAGAATATCAGGAACTAAAATGCTGATACCTCATTCTCCTGAGAAATGGCACACAATTAACCTCTTTTTTCTGGTCAAAGGCAGAAATTGAGAAAGGGTAATGACAAAATTAATCTATTCTGGTGGTGAAGCCTGTCACAGGCCTGGGAACAGCATCCGACCTCATGTCAAAGCAGAAAGCAATTGCTAGCATGTCAAGAAGCTGCGCTTTAGTTGTGCTTTTGTGTTCTTAAGTTATATCATAAATATTAGGTCTCACATAGATTACAAAAATGTTAGATGATACCCCAGAATTAATCAACCTGCCCCGGCTTTCTTTTCCCTCTGAAAACAGGTATACGCATAGGCTTTAAGTAGCATCAGAAGCTCTGGTTTTCTGCGGAGGTGAGTAGAAAAAGAAAAGGCTGAGAAATCGAGATACCTTCCTGGCATGATCGCCTGGACAGAACTCAAGCCTGGCAGCGAAGTTGCTGGACGGAGTCGCTGGCATCAAGATCATGCCTTTTTGTAATAATCATTCACCCGAAAATGTAGATTCTGGGTTATTTGTTTCCTTAATGGCAAATTGCATGGTAAGTACTTAAATAGATTTAGCCCTATCTATACTTAGTTGAAAATTCACAGGACAGAATACGGCCCAGTCCTCGGAAGGTAAATATATTTCACTATAGGCTCTCAGTAAAGTCCTATGGCAGACCGGGGAACAGCTAGGATCCGGGCAGTGGTGTTATCGGCAGGGTTTCAAGCTCCACTTTGGCAGCTCACTAGCAGTGTGATCCGTGGTAAGTTACTTAATCTCTCTGAGCTTCTGCTCTGTACCTCTAAAGCAGCGATGAAACTCTGTGCTGTGAGGATGAAGTAGAGAATGTTTCAAGCATGCGTGGCTCAGTTCCTGGTTCTTCATGAGTGCTTAAATTCAGCTATTATTATGATTTGAAGGTCTCCCCCAACTAGCATGTGTTGAAAATAATGCCCACTGCGATGATGTTGGGAGGTGGGGCTTAATGGGAGGTGTTTAGGCCAAAGAACTTCACCCTCATGAATGCATTAATGCCGACTATAAAAGGGCTTCAGGCTGCAAGTTGAGCTTCTTCCCCTTTCTCAAGATCTCTCTGCCCTTCCACCATGCGATGCCTCCACATGAGATGATGCAGTAAGACGACCTGTGCCAGGCACTGGCACCTGCAGCTTGGGTTCCCGGCGTCCAGGATCAGTAGCCAATAGAAGTTCACGGTGAACTTTTGTTCCCTGTGAATTACCCGGTCTTAGGAACGCTGTTGTAGCAGCACAACAGACTAAGCAGCGACTAATACAAGAATTCAAGTACTTTAAGGAATTCAAAAAGAGAAAAATACTGCTTGATGTTTGGTATTTCCAGTTGCTGTATATTGTCCAGGAACTGCAGAAAGATAATGGTTTTATTGATATTTAATCCACATACCATATAATTCACTCAACCAAAGTGTATAGTTTGATGGTTTTCAGAATATACAGAATTGTGTATCCATCACCACAATCAATTTTAGGATGTTTTCCTTGCTGTACCAAAAAAAAAGAAAAGCCTCTATACCCTTTAGCTATCATTTCCTCATCCCTCTCTTTCTAGCAGCCCTAAGCAATCATTAAGTTACTTTCTGTCTCTATAGATTCACCTCTTCTGGGCATTTCATAAGAATGGAACCATATATGTGGTCTTTTGTGGGCCCTGCCTCCTGTCTGCTCAGAAGGGAGACGTTGTGTGCCCATAAAGAATCCTGGGCCAAGGCCAGCCTCTGGCTCTCACCACAGACCTGCCTGCTCTGAGCCATGTGGGAGCCACCCAGACCTTCACTGGCCCCACTTTGCCACTGTCCTTGAGATCTGTTATGGTTTAAATATTTAGTATCCTTCAAAGACTTATATACTGAGCATTTGATCTCCAGTGTAGCAATGTTCAGAAGTGGGCTTGGAGAGGTGCTTGGAGCATGAGGGTTCTGGCCTCCAATATATGGATGAGCTCATAGCTAAATGGGCTACTGAGAGGCAGGGTCCAGTTGGAGGACATAGGTCACTGTAGGGTGGGCCTTCAAAAGGTATAGCCTTCTCTTCCTTTCTTCTTCTCCTCCTCCTACTTCTCCTGCTCCTTCTCCTCCTCCTCCTTCTCTTCCTCTTCTCTTTCTCTTCCTTTTTTCTCTGCTTTCCTGCCTAACATGAGGCAAACAGCCTTCCTCAGCCATGCTCTTCAGCTGTGATATTTCTGCCTTGAAGCCAGCCCACCATGAACTGAAGCCTCTGAAACTATGAGTCAAACTAAACCTTTTCTCCTTTCAGTTGTGTATCTCAATTATATTGTCCCAGCAATAGAAAGGTGACTAACACAGGACCTTTTGTCACTTGGGCTCAGGCTTTTGTGCAAGGAGATGAGATCATGCAAGCAGAGCTCATGCTAAGGTGCTGGATGCTTTGTGACTCCTTCAATGAAAGGAGGGATTTGTTGCATTTTGAGCTCATGTACAGAGTAGCCCCTCCCACACACAAAAGAGCAGGATCCTCTCTTGGTCCAGCCAAAAAGGTTCTGGAGAGCTCCAGAACTGTGACAGCATTCAAGAGAGCAAACAAGAGATGAGGGAAGCTTGGCAGACCATAGGTCCAACTATGGTGCCTAAAAACCTGAGAGTCATTTGTGAAAACACAGGAAAAACTCTTCAGCAGGTGTAGGTGGGATGTTTCCAGTTGTTGAGATCCTCAAAGAGTTGCAGCAAAAGCCAGAAAACTCAGTTGTTCCCAGTATCACAACCTCATCTATACCCTCAATTTCGTAGGGCATAGTTTATTGAATACGAGCACTAATACAACATAATATTGGCATACTCTAGGCAAGGTTGTCTGCTTCAAAGGAGACTATCTCCTACCACTCCACAAATGCTCTATGAATAATTTAAAGTCAGTCTAGCTCTTCATCAAGCATCCCAAAGAAGTGTTATCTGGAAATAAATTAATCCCTATCTCTAAGGAAAAGTTTGGCTGCACTTCCAAAATGATCCCAAGAACCACCTGAGAACTAGTAAGCAACACAAAACTCTTCCAGATCTACAAAAATCGAGTCTTCTATTTAAAGCCCAGTAGACAAAAGATTTGCTCAGAAATGTGGTAGCATCCAAGGGCCAATGGTAGAGACAGGTTCACCTCTCAAGAATCCTAGGAGTCAAAAGGTCTGGACCTGATAATGTAACATTTATATTGGACAGAATATTGTTCTGGAAGCTGCCAGGGCTGTGACATCCAACAGCTGCTCATCAAAGGGATTTCCAAGCACACCCTGCCAAAGACCAACACGGGCATAACCTAGTAATCCCACAAGAATAAATGAATTTATAATTGGTGTATTCAGTAATATGTTCCTATATAGACATGTTTTTGTTTGTGTTCAACTGTTCATTTCTTTATATTTCTCTGAACATAAAACTTGTATTTAATTCTTAATCTCTCAGTTATATCTAGAAGCTTTTCTAAATCCTGCTTATCTAGAAAGTTCTTTGCACTTTACATTTAAAAACAGCAGCTGAAACACCCTAAGTAAATTGAAAGATGGAGAGAATTCTTTTGTTGTCATTAGAACATTCATTGACTATCAACCATATGAGATATGGCTATGATCCTGGTTTATGGATTTACAACCTAAATCAAATTGGGTTAGTGCCCTGGCAGGTCATGGTCCCCAAAATGCCTCAACTTGTCTCTGTTAGACTAAGAAAATACCATGATCTTTTTGGAGCACTAACAAAGAGTAACAGCTTCCAGCTCTCTTGTTCTGCTATGTGGAGGAAAGTGCAGAGTAGAGCCTTTTTGCTCCTCTTTTTTTTTTTAAATCTAGTGTAAAGTAAATTGGGTTTTTGTTTGTTTGTTTATTTGTTTTGTTTCTTGGTGCTGGGGATCGAACTCAGGGCCTTGAGCTTGCTAGGCAAGTGCTCTACCACTGAACTAAATCCCCAAACCCCGCTCCTTTCTTTAAAAAAAAATCATACAAGTGAGAAAAAGTATAAATACAGATAAAAAATTTAAATCATCCATAATCTTCAGATAGGCACACAATATTTTAATCTTTCCAAGAGTTGCTTATTGTCAAATGAATAGACATGCAGTAATGCTTGTGAGCCTAAAGTATTTCTAGCAACAGGACCAAGTGATAGATGACATGGACAAGAACGTTCAGACTGAATTCAAAGAAGACTACATTCTCTTGTTTGGAAATGTAATAAAAATAAAAACAAGCACAGCCGAGGTCTACAATGTAGTAAGTCACCATTGGGACAATGAGAAAGGAGCAGTTGTATTATTTTTCATTCAGCAAATATGCATTGAGCAACTATTGTATTTTCTGCTATCATCTTAAGGAGATAATAGTAGCCAGTTAGGAAAACAGATAAATAAAATACAATAAAATGATTATGTACCCAAGACACGGGGCCACTGTGTTAGTCAGCTTTCTATCACCATAACAAAATATCTGAGATAATTAACTTATTATTATTAAGAGAAAAGGTTTATTTTGGCTCATCGTTTTAAAGGCTCTAGTCCATGACTGGGCAGACCCATTACTTTTAGGTCACTGCTGGAAACAGTAAAGAGCAATGGCAGGTAGCTCGTGGTAGAACTAAGTGCTCAATTCATGGCCAGGAAGCAAGACAGGAAAAGAAAGGGATCAGGGTCCCAATATCTCCCTCAAGGCCATGGCCCAATGACCTAACTTCTGCCCACTGGGCAGCACCTTCTAAAAGTTCTACCACTTCCCAATAGCATTACCATGGGGACCAAGCCTTTAACACATGGGCCACATTCAACATGCAAACTACAGCAGATACAGATTGGAAGTACGTCTATGGTTTCCTGGGGAGCCAGGAGGAACTAGCGCTTAAATGAACTCCTACAAGAAGAGAGGAGCTTGGGGGCATGCTCACCGAACCTGCAGTGCATTCGCGGTGCTACGTGCTGACTCCCTCTGCTCAGGGTCCCCAGCAATGGGATAACTCATGTCTAGACTCTCACCACACATACCCTCCTGCTTCATGCATTCGCTCCCCGAGTTTTACTTTGCCTGACACTTGATTGATTGAAGACCCATGATTTTTACGTCCCACCCAACTTTTAAGCAGATATTTTGTGCTAATGTTCACTGTAAGAACACAACAAAGTAACTTACTCACATGGAAGTTTTACAAAAGAGTTCAACCTTTCCAAAGACTAGTTTAATCACGAAACAAAAACAAGTAGGAATTCCTGAAATCAAAACACGCCCACATCTATACACAGAGGAGGAATGTAATCCCGTTCACAGTCTGCTCCTTACGGGAAAACAGCAGTGTTGTTACACTATTTTATCTACAGTGATCAACTCCTATCCTCAGACATCATCACTAAACACGGGTAAAACTTCCTCAATACAAAAATCAGTCTGTCAAGAAAGAGGTGTGTCTTCATTTATTATGGAGACTCCCATTGGACAGGGTGATCCTGTGGGGATTTTTTGGTTTGTTTGCTTACCTGGGATGCAAAGTGCTTTCTTTGTTCTGTTTTGTACCTGACTAGGCATACAGGATTGTGACATGCACACTAGCTCATCACAGCAGCAGACAAAGGTGCTGATATTGCTTCTAGACATTCAGTCACTAAGGACAGGGACACAGTCTAAGAAATGTGCAGCTGTATTATTTTGTTGTTCTACAACCATCACAGAGTGTATGTGGTGGACTTATTATGGTCAACGTCAGCAGGAACGCCCAGCTGAACTGAGTTGGTGTGGTTCTGGCCATAGAGGATCCACCTGAAGATTATCGCCAACACACCTTAAAGGAGAACGGAGCAGAAGATAGGGGCCGGCTGTTTCCCAGGAGAAGTTCTGTTGCAGCTGGTTCTCCCAAAAGGAACTCAGCTGTTCTCATCACAGAAGGAGCTCGGGGCCTTGCTGTCATTGAGGATGACTGCTGTTTGCTTCAGGGGAGCTCTGGTCTTAATTTCTGCCATGAACATCATGTCCTGGTTCCAGTATAGATTTCTTCAGCCTTTTAGTGCAGACATGGATGTACCCCAGACATTGCGGTGGGCTCCTGGCCCTTGATTGGATCTTTTGGTTCTCCAGTGCACAGACAGACAGTCTGCACTCTTCCTGCATTTGGCTTATGGGTGTGAATATTGTAACTTGTACTTGTCCTGTACTAAATCTGCTCTCTTGCAAACTGTTGACTCCAGAAATGTAACTAAGACAATGACTATATTATTTTTATGGTCCACACTCATGTATTAAACATTTCAGAATTATGCTGATTTTTCACAACATTTATGTGTAGCATGTATTTTTTTAAATTTGCATTCAACTGTGTTTTCTACCTTGAAGGACTGCTGACAAATATGATGGGATTGCATAAGATAAGTGCTTATGAGAATGCCTGGCATGTAGTGAGCACTCCACAAACAGAAATTATTGCTACTCTTGATGCTTCAGACTTGTGATATGTGGGGGGAAAGAGTTTGCTCACAGCGCATTACAGAATATATTTAGGTGACAAAATGTAAACTACCTATGAGTTCTGCTTTAAGACAACTCATATGAAAATTGGAATTTATGGAACCAGCATGACTTAGGGTGAGGAAATGAGGAGCCTGGCCCTTACTCAGGCTGTCCTGCATGACTCCCTGGACTGTCTGCTGCCCTCTCCCACTGTTAGACCCCAGCAGCCAGTGTCTACAAACTGTCCTTTGAGATCATCCATTAGCTAAGTGAGCTACGCTTACACAAGGTGATCTACTGATCCACCACATTTTAAGGATGATTGTGCAGGATCCATACCTTCCTGGAGTCTGAGGCAAGTCCGAGCAGGAATAGTGCTTCTGGTCACGGTTTCAATATCAAACAAATCTAGATATGACAAATATGTTAACATGAAGGTAAACAACTACAAGCCACGATCCATTTAAAAGAGGAAGAGTGATCCAAGACTAATAAAATGGACTTGACTGTGTGTACACATTGATTGTATGAAGGGCCTCCATGAATTAGTAAATGCTGATATAGTTTTACATGTGTAAGAATTTTAATAGCTTCACTAGATCCTATTATTGGCCTAAAATGATTACAGTATCCACCATGATCAAGAAACAAACACTGCTCAGAGATGTTTGTATGTCACTTTAGGAACCTACAGATGAGCTAGATGTCTCAAGTTTCATCTTAAAAGGCTTTCTAAGGAAGTGTGAGGAGATTCCTTCACCTTTAGTCTTGGATAAAATCCCCTATGCAAAAGCAGGCAGTCACAGCCTTTCTGCTGACAAATCAGTTTAATGACAGTGGTGTTCTTCCCAGTGAAACTGAGTCTTTTCTGAAGGAAGGGCTGACTCTGCACTGCCACCTTCCTCCCTGCATAGCTTCCTTAGTCACAAGGTGCCATGCCAGAGTCGCATGGTGTCAGTGGGGCTGCCGGGAGACACCTGATGTTCTGTCTTTCTCAGCCCTCACTACTGGGAAGTAGCAGTGTTTGACATCTGTTAGAACATGTCACACCTCTAGAAAAGCCAGGAAAAAAGATCAGATGATATTTTTAGATGTTACCTTTTAAGGTAAAACATGAAAGACTGAGAAAGAAATGGACAATGTTCAGACTATACATGAAAACAGACCTCCAACCCTCAGCCTGTAGCAATCTCTGTGCCTTATCCATAATAACGAGGCAAAGAGGCCAGACTGCTACAACACAGACTTACAATAATTCAGGAGACTGGGACTGAAGATTTAGCTCAGCAGTAGAGTGCTCACCTAGCAAGTACAAGGCCCTGAGTTTGATCCCCAGCACCCCCCAAAAATAATAATAATATTAATCCCAGAGGCTGAACAACTTCAGCAATAATGGCCACAAATGGCCATTTGTGGCCATTTGGTTATTAGTGTAGTCCCACTAAACTGAAAGTTTCTCTAATTTCTGGCCCCACTTTCAATTTAGGACCAACCAGAGAAAGTCAAATATGCTCCCTTAATTGATCATACAGGATACCCCATTCTAGTGAGCTCCCTCAGTTTCCCCAGGACAACAGCCTCTAATCAGGACATACGCGAGCCTAACCATTGTCTCCCCGCTAAAGCTCTCCCCTCTTCTGTATACCTTTGAATGTCTGCCAAACACAAGCCATGGTGCTATAGTAAGCTCTCAATCAGTGTGGCCCTTGCTTTTCTTGTTTAGTTGGTCTGCGTGTGTGTGTGTGCATGTGTGTGTGTGTGTTCTGATCATCCCTCCCTGCCCACAAGTGAGATAGAAATGGAATGAAGCCCCAACCAACTACTTCTTGGACAGAGGACTGATATCTAAGAGGACTGATATCTAAGATAAATAAGAGACTCAAAAAAATTAGACTCCCCAGTCAAAAAACAGGCAACTGAAATGAATAGATAATTCTCAAAAGAAGTACAAATGGCCAATAGGTATACCAAAAAATGCTTAGCACCTTTGACCACTAAAGAAATGTAAATTAAAACAACACTGAGATTCCATCTTATTCCAGATGGTTATCATCAGGAATTTAAATAAAGAAATGTCAGTGGGGCTGCAGGGAAAAAGAATGCTTGTACATTCCTGATGGGAATGTAGACTAGAACCACCACTATGGAAATCAGTGCGGAGATTCCTCAAAACACCAAAAATAGAAACTCCATTCAACCCAGCTGTTCCCCTGTTCTAATGAACTGCGGCCCGTTGCTGATATCCCCCCAGTCCCTGAACTCTGCTGGACCATGATCAACACATCTGGCCTTCATGGAGATTCCTCAAAGGCAGCGACGGTTGTGACTTGGCCTGCCATTTTCTCAGAAGAGAGGGAACTAGAATCAAGCAGCCATTTCTCCTGGAATTCACTGGAGCTGTCACCACAACTACAGCAGCTGTCCTCGACAAGTACTACTCAGGGAGACACTTGCCTTGGCTGCAGCAGGCTTGAAACACAGATTTATATCCCAGATGACTCCACTCTACAGCTCCTCTGGATAACTTTGCTCTATAACTTCCAAAAGACCCTGTCCTCTCTGTCAGTACTCTAAAACTCCTCAAACAGGTCCACAAAATGTAGGAAGCTGTGCATGCACAGTCCACCCTTCCTCTACATATGCACTGCCAAACATGACCCCTGTGCTGCGACATGGCTTCCCGGACAAACCTCCCTCAAGAGGTCCTGTTGGCTATTCGTGATTCTCTTCTCAGGTAGAGGCGGCTGAGCAGAATGCACTAAAAGAAGCCGATCACACAAGGGGCTGAGAGCCCTGAAGCATTCCGTGGATTCTTGCTTTAGTGATAATGGAAACTAAAACTAAAGCAACAATGTGAATTTATGAGCAAAAGCTTTCACTGGAAAGAAAGAAAATAAGCGGAATACAGCTCTGACAAAGATCAAGCTGGTCTCCTGACAAAGGAAAGTGAGCAAAGATAGAAAACAGCCCTCAATTTGAGAAACTAAAGGGGCACAGGTCTGACAAGGCAGATCAGACTGGCCCATTAGTGCAGCAAAGGTACCAGTTTGATGGGGTGCCTGTGGGCTGCAGTCCAGTCAATCATTATCTCTGTCCTGGTTTTGTAGCTCCACATGAATCCTCAGGATTTGAGAGGCAATTTGGTTCCAAAAAGATGAATTCTCACGACTTGAGGGGCAATTCAGTCACGTGTGGCTCCACTGGAATCCAAGACAACCATATGTTTACGGCAATGGAGATTTTGGGTGCAGCCGAATGCCCCAGTTAATGTCTTATCCTGGTGTCCTCGGTCTTGAAGGAAAATGAGAATGAGATAGGCTTAGGTAAATTTAGAGCTAATAAGCCTTGTTCACCAACTTTTGGGCAGAAACTACCTAAATGACTAACATGCTTATATGCAGACCTGAGAAGGATTTGATCCAGTTTTGTAAAATGAAGGTCAGGCTTTGTAACGATTTCAATTATCTATCCAGGTTCTGTAGGCCCAAGAGAAGAGTCACCATTTTTAGGAAAAACTGCTTTTGTATCCCTATCTTAGAAGAAAACACAAATCATGCTTTTATAACATGTTAAGGGCACAGGAGTTTGCTCTCTATCCCTATAGTGGTCTATGACTATGTCATGTACAAACCATAGTTCATTTCATACTGGACCATCTTCCTTAGTGCAATTACTATGACTTACATAATAATAATACTGATTAAAGTCTGTCCTTATCAACTTACCTAGTATCTGGCTGTGTTTATCCTTGACACTAACCAGGTGTGTCCCTCTGGCCTTTTCCCGCCACACCAGTAGCTAGTTCCTAGTCTGTCAGGGTGCTCAGCCCCTCTCACCTTCAGCACCCTTATTATTGGACACCTGAGAACCATTTACTTTCCAGTTAAGTTTTTTCACATCTAAGCTATCTTCCACCAGGTGAGGCCCCCCAGTCAAGATCCACACCCCTTTCTGATTAACCACAGGCTTTTAGTTCTCTCTTGCAGCTCCCCTGCCCAACTATTCACATACAGCAGCAGTCAGGAGGTACCAATTGTTGTCTGACGTGCACTACGTTTAATCCTTGCAATTCCAGAAGGCTGTTCTGTGTACAATGAGGTTGATGGCACATAGAGAGTGGTTTTGAAGAAAAAAATAATGCCTGCACCTAGTGGGAGGTCAGTGATATCCAGTTAGTGAAGGAATGAATAACCAAGAGCTCACACTATAAGAATGTGAGTGACTTTTGCTTTCAAAACAACAAAACAGAAAACGACCAAGACCTAATGCACAAATCCCACAAGGGACGTTCATCTGCTGACCGGCAACTCACCGCTCACTGAACTATTCCATTTTCTAGTGATTCCAATAGAATGAAATTTCTTCTTCCCTTAATTCATATCGACATCCCTGCAACTTCTACACCTGGGTCGTGACTCTGGTCCCAAGAACCATCAGGTGCCGGGGCTGAGAGGAATTAAAAAGCTGGTACCCGAAAAAGTCACAGGAAAAGGGCTCTTGTGGAACTAGAGAGGAAAGCCCGGATCGGTGGGTGGGTCTCCGGCTTGAGCGGCAGCAGAACCACCCTGGGCGCTCAGCACCTAAGGCCGGCTGCTCAGTGCGCCCGGGGAGGGGACCGGAATCCGCCTGTCTAACCAGCTCCCAGGTGATGCGCTTCTGCCGGCCGCGGACGGCACTTGGAGAAGCACCTGTCCCGACCCGGAGGAAAGCTGTCTGAATTACCGCGCGGGGCCGTGAGCAGCTGCCGCGCCACGCGGCTCGCCCTCCGGTGCCTCCCGCCAGGCTGGGTGCCTCTGACTACGGAGTAGGGCTGTGCTTCTTCGGGGCGGATGCTTACGGCAGAAGGAACGGGGTGAGGGACGAGGCAGTCTTTCTCCGGCCCGGATCTCCCAGACCGTCCGGCCGCTAACCGCCCTCCGCGGCCCCGGCGGGCGAGGACCCGGGGCGGGGCGGGGCCGGCGGAGGCGGCGCGGTCCCGTACTGCGCACGCGCGGCAGCGTCCGGTCCCGCCAGGCGGGCACCCGTTCCCGGAAGTGTCTGGTCCGAAAGCCCCTGGTCGGACGGAAGCTGGGGAAGGGGTATGTCCTTGTCACCCTCCACTTCCTGGGGGTTCGTTTAGGCTGGAATGAGTAATCAGGGTACAGTATTCTGGACGGAAAGTTTTTACGAGATTTTAGTCTCTTCAAGTTAAAATTTAAAAACTAACTGCCGAAACCCGGGATCGAACCAGGGACCTTTAGATCTTCAGTCTAACGCTCTCCCAACTGAGCTATTTCGGCTGTCTGTCTGGGCCTTCTTGGCTAAGCTATTACTGAATATTTCACTTCCAACTTCCTGCACGTCTTTCAATACAATTACTTAGGTAGTTCCACATTTTTCCTTTGCCCCGTTAAGGTAGCTTGTCCCAGCCACGATGAGGTGCACCGTGCATGACCCTGACTTTGCTAAACGCAATCGCAGCGGCGGCAGCCGGCCGAGCCCGGCGCCGGGCCCCTCGGGATGCGGGCCCTGCACGAGTCCCGGCGCCCCGCGGACGAGCAGAGTTGCCCAGACCACTGAGTGAAGGAGTGGACAGAACCGGGAAGGCGAGACTGTCCGGCCGGCCGGTGGAGGGGGCTGCAGCGTCCCTGGGCACCTGACTCCCGAAAATGCCCGCCTTAATTACCAGCCCTCTGCGTGGAGCCTGCCAGGCAAATGCTGTGGCGCCTCACGAAGCACCATTTCCTACACAAGTCACCCACCTCGTGAGAGCAGACATTCTGCAACTCCTAACATCCTATTTTTTCGTCATTTTCCTCTCCTATTAAATTACACTTATTTCAAGGTAAGGCTCTTGCTCGTAGCGCCCTTTTAGCCTGATCATTAGAGTTTCGCATTTAGTGGAAACTTCACCACACACAATTTGGATGGATGAATGGATGGATTCAAAATGTGAAAGAGAAAGAGACAATCTGAAGTGTCTGCAATCTGTTGTCACCAAGTCTCCTCCCTTTCTGAGCTCCTTGATTGTGCCAAACCCAAATAACAGAAGGGTCTGGGTTTTAAAAGACATCAATGGCTAAGCAGAGGAAAGAAACCTCTGTCCCTTTCCCCCTCCCTTGTTCCCTTTTCCATTTGGACATTTTCTTCCCCTTCCAGAGGGACAAGAGAAATAAGAAATGGAAGGAAAAAATGGAAACAAATCTTTTGTAAATAGGGAGGGAGGAGGGGGTGAAGGGAGAGGAATGGGGAAAAAAGAAGCAACAAGATATATCATGTACAGGTACAAATCCCCAGTGATGAATGTTATCAATATGTGCATCTAAAATGTATCATTAAAATAAAATTTGAAAAAAAAGAAAGAAAAAGAAACCAAAAACAGACTTGCAGCTGGAAAATTTTAAAGTGCTGTTTAGGGACACAGCAGAAAAAGTTCAGGGCAGCTCCCTTTGTGAAAGTCATATATTGAAAGGGAAATAGAAAAAAAAGAACTTTTACAAGTTTTCTTGTCTTCTGAATGTATCTCCCTTTCCCATGCTCTCCAAACACTGTAGAAAAGACTTGAATTATCTTCAATGGTTCTTTGGGCCAATAGTGAGCAGTTCTCTACTGTAAATGCCCGCTTGGATTGAATCATGCTACAGTGCAAATTCTTAAATTTTACAAAAGTCATGTCTTTGGGTTAGACTCTAATGTAGGAAACCTCCCCCAGAGCATACAAGATATAAGAGAAAAGTGGTAGCACGTGCACACACAGGATCCAAGGTTAGTGACTTTCTTTCTCGATCTGCTAGTCACACCAGCCATCCAGTGGCTTCACGTGTTGTAACCTGGATGACTAAGATAGTAGCAGGTAATTTTTTAATGGGATTTGAGGAGGGGACGGGAAGAAAAGGTGCAATGTCTGAGAATAAATGGAGGAACAGGGATCAGAGAGACATGAAAACGAAGAGCACAAACAATAAACGTCATGTTTCGCAGTTTAACGTGGTAAGAGCCTATGGCAAATCATGAGTGGATAGATTCTACATTGTAAGAGGGATCATGTGTTGAGTAGAGGTTGCCTTGAGAAGGTAAGGTAGTGATGCGTGTCATGGATAAGCAGGGGGCCCACACTTCCTGTTTTGCCCAGGACAGTTCCTATTACATTTTTGCCCCAGATTACCACCATAATACTATCCCTTTCACTATTAAAATTTAGTGTCCTGGAGTGACTGGAAAATAATGTGAAAACCTCAGCTTCATTCATCCAGGTTTCGCTATTAGTGAAAAGATTTTTAACAGCAACCAAATATTTGCTGTTGCTGTTTTACAAAGGAGAGTGAAAGTTTCTGGGACTTTGTGCCATGGTTCCTGTGTCAGCTTTCCAGCACTGTCAGAAATACCTAGATAAACCAACTTAATAAATGAAAAAGATTATCTTGGCTCACAGTTTTGGGGATTTCTGTCCATGGTTGGTTGGCCTCACTGCTTTGTGCCTGTGGCAGCGCAGCATAGCGGAAGCCTGTGAAGAGGGTGTCAGTTCACAAGTGAGTGGAAGAAGAAAGACAAAGGGGCAGAGTTCTATTATTGCCCCCCCAATGACAGAAGAGGGTGTCAGTTCACAAGTGAGTGGAAGAAGAAAGACAAAGGGGCAGAGTTCTATTATTGCCCCCCCAATGACAGAAGACCTCCAACAGAAAACCCCCAGTCTTAAAGTTGTCCGCATTCCAGTAGCTCCCCTCTGGAGAGCAAATCTTTAACAAATGCAAGGTCTGTTGGGGGACGTTTCAGATACAACCTAACTGTAGCAGTTCCTAAACTGCGAAGTCAAGTGTCCTGGCTGCTGCAGTGAATTCCCAGGGTCGCTCCAGAATATTTTACATTTTAGCAGGGAACAGTGTCCTCGACATCTCTAGAACACAATGCAAACTCCTAGATAGTCCACAGTGTCAGCAGTAGATCACTCTGTTTCTTTAGCTATTGCCATCTTTTTGCAAAGCTAGGTTTTCAACAGTTCTGTAAAAATCAAGTTCCCGTGAAAATCAGTGGGGAATAGGAGATTCAGATTGAGGTGTCCGATCTTCTTCTTTAAGAAATTGGGAAATGGGCTTGAGAGAGTATGCACTGCCCAAGGTGCACACATCCATGGATAAGTAATTGTGTTTGTTCAAGAATTAAATGAAAATACAACTTTTCTTTCAATTTATGTGTATACTTTTTTCCAAGAGACTGCAGAGATGTTGGATATAAATACTTATTAAGTCATGGGCCTGAGTACCTAATAAAAAGAACTGTTGGGTATTTCTTTTGGCTTGGGGGCACTGGAAAAAATTACAGAGACATTAAGAGTGTTGTGAGCAAAGAAAGTTTGTGAGTGGAAATTGTTGCTGAGTTTAGGAGGAAACTGCTGTACTCAGCAAGATTACGGAGTCAAGAAGAACCATCAGTGCATGGGGGAAACAAGTGCCATGGGCTACAGAGATGCAAAAATGTGTGCACACACATCAGAGTAAGAAGGGTCGATGATGGAGACGTTGGCATTCAACACAGGGAAGAGGAGATTGAAGAAGACTCTATGTTGAAAAGAAACTTTTCTTGGGCTTATAGTCATATCTTCCCAATTAGCCCGAGGATTTTGGCCAACTCCAGTCTAATTATCTGTAACTATAAAACTAATTGAAAACTAACTAGCTGATCTAAGAACAATGAAACTAAAGAAAGTATGTTCTATATAGTTATAGCATCTAGTATTTTCTTTGTACCAGATTGAGCCCAGGACCTTCACACCGAAGTATATCATCTCTGTCTCTCTTGCTCTGTCTGTTTTTGTCTCTGTCTCTGTCCAACTGGGGCAATCTGAGGACCACAATAAATAAGGAGAGTAATGGAGTGAAAAAATAAAAATAAGAATCCGTGAGTACAATAATTAGGCATAGTGGTGGGGACACAGTGGGGTGAATGAATTATGCTGGGTAATAAATGTGGAGGGAGTGCTGGCCCTAGAAATCATCCTTATCCAAGCATCATAGTACAGATTGGTTTAATCAAGAACCATCAATGGATGTTACATCTAGGGAGAGAATGTTACTTGAAGCCATCAGCGCATAGCTTCAGGATGTCTCTCTATAGTTTGTTAAATAACAGTGATAGACTGAAGGAACTGAACGATGCCTCGATCTAATCATCAAAGCATCACCCATGGACATTTTGACCCCATGTGGCCCTAACGTGACACCTGAAGAGGACCCAGCACACTTTTATAGTATTCAGGCAGCTGAATTTAACCAAAAGTATCACCAAACACATCTAAAATAAATCTATATTAACACATCTATAATAATTCTAGTAAATAACCGGTCTATGCTCTTCAAAACTGTTAAGATCGTGAAAGCGAAAACCTCAGGACCTTTTCTCTTTCTTTGGGTGGCCAAAGAAACATGACAACCTGATCCAGTTTGTCATCTTGAACTGGTACTTACTCTGGAGGGGAGCTATTATTAGGACAGTTGATAAAACTGGAACATGGGGTGTAGATTAGATAAGTGTTGGACCACAGTTAAGTGTCTTGAAGTTGACAGTCATAATTAGGTAAGGAAAATCCTTGTTTTCAGGAAATACACAAAAATAAATAAGTGCATATTATTATATGTGTAAATATATACATATACACAGAGACAGAATATGAAAAAGTAAATAGGGAAACTATTAAAAGTTGACAAATCTGAGTAAAAGATGTATGGAACTACTCCGTATCATTTTGTAATTTTTTTCTGAGAACTTGAAACTCAATGTTTAAAAAACGACAATGCAGATATTTTTGGCTGTTTTCTGGAGCCAACGCAATTTCAGTTAGAATCACAGTGATGCTAAAGATAGAAGAAAACTTGGGTTTTATTTAGCCTGATTCACAAATCTTACACATCAGGAAACTGAGGCCTGAGAACATGATATAAGTAACTTGGTTAAAATTATTGCATTAGTCCAAATCAGCTGTTTGCCATATCAAATCCCCCCTAGACTGGGTGGCTTACACAGCAGCTTCACAGTTTGGAGGCTGGGAAGCCTCAGAAGAAAGCTGCTGATTGGGATTTGGGGGAGCGCTCTCTTCCTCCCTTCTCTCTTTCCCTATGCATGTGAGCACAGAGAGCTACCTCTTATAAGGCCCTCAGTCCTGCTGGATCATGATCAGGCTATTATGACCTCTTTAACCTTACTCATCTCCTAAAAGTAGTTATCTCCAAATACAATCACTTTCAGGATCAGGGATTCGACACATGAACTGGGGCAGAGGGACACAAATCAGTCCATAATAGTTACACAGTTTGCTACAGAACTGACTGCTGACCCATAAAGCAGCAGTCTCTAACCTTTGTAGCACCGGGGACCAATTTCATGGAAGATATTTTTCCACAGACTGTGGGGGCTGGGGGTAGGATGATTTCCCCCAGCGGGGACTGGGGGGAGGAGCAGAACACCATAGATCTCTCGCATGCGCAGTTCACATCAGGGTTCATGCTCCTATGAGAATCTAACACGCAGCTCATCTGGCGTGAGGCGGAGCTCCGGGGGCAATTTGATATATGGGGAGTGGCTGTAAATACAGATGAAGCTTTGCTACCTTCCGGCTGCTCAGCTCCAACTGTACCTCCCTAATCCTAACAGGCAGTAATTTTGGTCTGTGGCCTAGGGGTTGGAGACTCCTGCCATAAAGCATATTCTTTACCTTGCATTAAACACTTTAATTATTTTTTTCACATAGAATCTATTTCCATTAAAAATTAGCATAAAAGTCTAAATCTAAAACTGGAATCTGGGGTTAGGGCCCAGCCTCTTCTTATATAAGTGTTTTTATATGCAAGACCGTGCATTTTGAAGTTGTCTGCATGTAGAAAATAGTATTTTTGCCTGAGAGACATAAAATGATTTCTCTAAAATCATATATTAAAAACTGTAACTTAAGGGAGAAGTGATTGTTTTAAAAAGTTAATAGACCGCAAATATCATCAGCATGCTGAATTGATCCAAAAGAAGTTAATTTACTTAAAGCTATTAAACCACAAGTCAATGAAGATCTTATTGTTTTTGGTTTTTGTTGAATCACATACATCAGTATAAAACCTCTGGGTATACTTACCGGGCCAGAAACAATTAAGTGAATTACACTCAAGAACAACCTACCAAGGTTTTTATATGTTCTAATCCAATCCTCCCACATCCATCTAGCAAACACCTAACCAACCATGTGGATTTTGCATCATGCCCCAGGGGCCAGAAAACTTGGATTGCAAAACGGGAGTTTTGGAGGCTTGGGTGCTCTTTAAATACGTCTCAGTTTAATTGCTTGTCTCTCCCTTTTGATGAAGTGAGCCAGTCTCCCAATTGTACTCCCATTCTCCCCCCTCACCTCCACCCACAATTAAGAGTAAGTCCTGATTATTTGCCCAAAGAAATAAGATGAAGTAATTTAACCCAAGAGTTTTCTAAATTCCCTGATCATTTTGTTTAATGGCAGTAGCCATCTAGAAATCACTTTTTTCTTTTTCCCCAGTGGAGGTACATGAGATAATGTTCGATGACCAGAGGCTCAGAAAAAGAGGCTGGGACACAGAAGTACCTTTGTCGTTTGGCCTGTTGACCTTTCAACCTCCCAGGTGCTTCACTTTCTTGACTTACAGGGATTTGCAGCCCAAAATTGAGTCTAAAGAGTACTTAAAACAGAAGATATTAGAGATACAGCGGAAACAAAAGAAGGCTTTTCTAAGCTTCCTTTCTCTGACTAAAGGCAATTCCAAGAAGGAATTTTCTTTCTTGCTCTTCCAGCAAGAAAGAGATTATTTGTACCTGAATTTAAAAATTGCATAAACCAACATCATCACAAACTGTCATACCTTCTTTTATCTAAAATCCGTTTGTCTCATCTCCTTTCCCCCATTACACTGGTGTATAAGCTTTTATCCTTAGCTGGTCAGCCAGTTTCTTCATTTGAATGAGATCACGTGCATGCAAATTAAATTTTTTTCACTAATTTATCTATTAGTTAATTTGCAACACCCCCATACCACCACTGGACCCTAAATTGGTAGGGAAAGATTTCCTCTCAGCACTTTTCACTATTTTCTTCTATTTCTTTTAGTCCTAGATTTTTGTATCCCTCCACCCCAGCTTTGTCTCCTCTCATTGGCCAACTCCTGACCTGCTCACACATTCACTCAGCAGTGTAGAGTTTATTATAAAAACTATGATTACAAATCAGCTCTTCACCCTTTTCCCCCTATCCTTGCACACGTGTGAGGCAGGCCACAGTTTATCAAGAAGAGGACTAGAGTAGATGAGTGGGATGAGAGGAAGGGATGGTGACACTTTGATGCTTCCTGTGGGGGGGGGCCTCAGGCAGGACCTTCACCAGACCCAGTCCTCTCGGTCATTTTCCTCCATCGAGGAACCTGTCTGGTGATCTCCTAGGTCAAGGGGTTAGAAAATACGGTCCTAACTTCAGATTTCACCACTCAGTCCTCCAGCTCCTTCTCATCATTAACAACCAGAAAAGTGGACTATGCCCAGATTTTTTCCAAACACATAAAGCAACACACAATTCAGAAGAGAATAAACTTGCAGCCCAACTTAACATTTTACATGTTTTTCCCACGACGACTAGACATTTGATTCTTTCCTGACAAACAAGGAGGAACTGATCACATCACAAACAGAAGCACCCTGCTCAGACTGCACATATCGCCTTCATTGAAGGTGATTGTCTGAATAACTAGATAAAGAGTATTACTTCAATTTGAAAATAATCGATGCTTCTCTACTTGCCTTATGAGGAATGCAAGCAGTAAAATCAAAGAGCTGTTACTCACATCAAAAATTCCATGCTGACATTCAGTCACATGAGTGACTGCCTATCTCTAGGCATGTCGATCAATGATCAAGGAGACTGAGGCTCTCCAGTGACAAACAGTTACTAAGTGACAGAAGTGGGACTAGAATTTGGTTTTAGGTCCCAAGCGAGAGTTGTTACATAGCTCATGCTTGTCCTTGTATTGGACCAGGCTCATGAGAATACAGATGGCTTGAATTTTTGGCTTAAATTTGTGATTCATACACTGGGGATACTGCTGGCTCTCTGTCTCACAGGATTATGTTGCAAGTGAGGATTTAAAATAGTGCAGGGAAAATTGCATCTCTATGGAACATGTTCAGACTTATTTCCTTATCATTATTCCCTGAAAACAAACTACATAGCAACTATATTTACATAGCATTTACATTGTATTAATAGTCTCAATAATCTACAGAGAAAGTATATAGAAGGATCGTTTAGGTTATATGCAAACACTCCATCATTTCCAGAAGAGACCTGAACATCTCTCAGGTTTTAACATCCTCAGGTGTCCTGGA
The DNA here is from genome assembly GCA_004026905.1 of Hystrix cristata. Lineage (NCBI taxonomy): Eukaryota > Metazoa > Chordata > Mammalia > Rodentia > Hystricidae > Hystrix > Hystrix cristata. The sequence continues at coordinate 220,521 of PVJO010000045.1, read as the reverse complement.
ACTGATCCCTTCGGGATGGTAAGGGATGGCTGTGTTCAGTTTTGAGGCAAATGGTCTTCATGACCCTATTCTGAGCCGAATCTTGCTACTTACAGTAAAATGACACTTTCCTGAACACGTGAAGAACTTTTATATTAACTTTGCTCTGAGAATCTTGAGGTCTACATGCTTTCAGTTAAAAATCTGAACCCAGAAAACAGACTGGTAAGAATCATTCTTATTTCAGTATAAATAAAAGTCCTTCAGACTGACTTTATGGGCCTCCTGATACATGGTAAAATAACACGCAGAGCAACACTTATTGCTATGGTTATGATCTTGAATATCCCTCATAGAGCCATGTGTAAAAGGTTTAGTTTCCAGGATGGTGCTACTGGGAAGTAGAGGAACATTAAGGAGACGGGGTCTAGTGGAAGAAGTGAGGCCACTGAGGGATGCTCTTGAAAGGGATATTGGGACACTAGTCCCTTCCCCAGTTTTTCTTTCTGGTCACCATGAGGAGAAGCTTTCTGTGCCACCAGGTTCTCCATCATTTACCAGCCCAAAAGTGTTGGGGACAATGGACTGTGAATTAAATTTCCAAAACTGTTAGCCAAAATAAGCCTTCCCGCCTTCTGATTATCTCTGTTATTTTCTCACAACAATGGAAAGCTGAATAACACACCTAGAAAGGATTCTTGCTAAAAGTGTTTGACCTGAAATCACGCAAGTCTTTAAGTAGAATAAATTTCCAGTCTGTATGAAATTCAGAAAATGGAAAAACTAAATAGATGACACCATGAAGAAATTCCCGAGTACACCAGAATATGACATTCTCTAAGATCTCTGGCTAGCAGTTTTCCAAATATCAATGTCTTGGGAAAAAAACGAAAACATCAAAAAGATGGAGAGACAGTTCTATATTTACCAGACTAAAAAGACATAACCAATAGTAATATGTGGGATCTTATTGGATTCCTCTGTGAGAGAAAAAAGCTATGAATACAAGACTTTGGGGGAAAATTGGGAAATTTGAACATGTATATTGGATAGTAGCAAATGACTTAATTTTCTTAAGTATGAAAATGGTATTGCCATTATGTAGGAGAATACTATTGTTTTTAGGAGATTTGTACCAAATAGAGGAGAACTGTCATAATATCTACAACTTTCTCTCAAATATCTCAAATACACACACAAGTAGAAAAATGAAAATAGCAAAATGTGAACATTGTTAAATCCAGGTGGAGAACTGTAACTCTCAATATTTCTCTATGTTTTAAATATTTCATAATAAAATTTTGAGTAATGATGAATGGTCTTATCTAACAGATACTAGAAATTTCTGTATTTTAATACTATTTTTCACTGAAGACTAGGATTTTTTTTCCTTATTAATGGAATTTTAGGCATGGGAAGATGCCTAGAGAAATATTTTCTAAGAAGAGAGAGGTTCTTCCCAAACTCCACAATCATTCTTCAAGGGTCACTTTGTACACTGTTACAGCTTGTCCTGTACATACCAACACATATTTCTGGGATCCTCAAACAAGAATATGTGGTCTGATAAAGAACTGTTTTCTTGGATTCTACTTTTCCTTTGAAAAGCCTACAAAAGAACAGAATCAAAACACGCAGATACTTTTTTATTTTACATATAATGAATCACCCTTATCGAAAAACAACACAATTACATCAAATTATGCTGTTTCAAAGATTTTCAAAATACAGTTTCCAAAACTTGTAGTCAATTCCAATGTGAATTACAAAACACTCTCTAACTCTGCAAGGTCAACTTAATAATCTATTATAATACATGTTGGGGAAAAAAATGTCATCCTTGTCTTTTATTCTTAACTTTTAATTTCCTTTTTGAATCAAGCTTTCAGTTTTGACCTTCACAATTATTAAGGAAAATCAGATTACAGTAATTAGAATATTTCTGTAACATCATGTAAAACTATGGTTTGATTAGTCTTTTAATTCAAGCAACCATAATTCCAACTCCTGAGAATTTTAAACTGATTTAATTTTAGCTATATGTACACTATTCTTTTTTATGATAACCGAAATATTTTCAGAGTAAGTCAGAAGTACTATATTTATTTAGAATGTTATAAAGGCAAAAAAAATCCTCAGAACAACAGATTTTTAAAGGAAATGTGCATTCTCTAAATATTAAGACTTACAATTTTTATTTGACATGTAATATCCAAATAGCTAAAATGGACATTTTTCCCTGTTTTGTTTCAAAAACATTTGCTTCTTATTTTCACCTAAGTTTATTGGAGTTTTTGTTTGTTTTGTTTTTAAATGAGAAGAGCAAATTTCCAGAGCCATTGATTAAAACTTAGAAATACTGTATTTGGAGAGTTGGGGATGTAGCTCAGTGGCAGGTCATTTGCCTCATAGGCACAAGACCCTAGGTTCAATCTCCAACATTGCCAAAAACAACAACAATAACAACAAAAAACTGTATTTAGGAAACAGGAAGATGTTTCTCAAGGGTTTATTTAGTTTAATTCAATTAATATTTCACATCTCTGTAATTTTATTCAGCATTTTAATCCGGAAATGTGCTTTTTCTCCTTTCCAATTAGAGTAGTTAACTCACAACTATCTTCATTAAGAGAGATATTTTCATTCTCAGTTGATAGTTTAAGGGACTAAGCAAAGTGTAGCACTGTTATCATACACTGAATTGGAGGGCTTTCCAGGAGTTTAGAGCCAAGGGAAAGAAAGCCAGAATTAGAATTGCCTCTCTGGCTCCTCAAAATTGACTTAATTAAGTGTAGATGATGAAAGGGGGAATTCCCATTTTCCGAAGTTAGGTTTTTGGGGGGTTTTTTTTGGGTTTTTTGGGGGGGTGTCTTTTTTTCTGGAGACAGGGTCTCCCTGGGTACTTCTGGCTGGTCTTGAATTCACTATGTAACCCAGGCTGGCCTCAAACTCACAGAGATCTTCTTCTTCAGCCTCCTGAGTGCTGGGATTACAGGCATGCACCACCGCATCCACTTGAATTTAGAACAAGACGGTTACGGTGATAAAATAAAACACTTTCCATCATTGGGAGCATCCTTTTTTTAGCAGTTTATGAATTAGAACATAGAAGTTTAGCTATAAACACATTAATATTAGAAATACTATTAAAACTAGGACAGGATCAAAGAACAATCACTCAAAGATAGAAATTTCTGTAAAAAAGCTCTAAAGATTAAAGATCAGTCTTTCCTAAGAAAACAAACAAAAAACAAAAGTGAAATCAGACACACACAAGCTTTGTGTGGACAGATGTGATGTGTGAAAAGGCGAGCATTTCTGCCTGGGATAGGGATGGAGGGGAAACATGCTTACGAGGAGAAAGAAAAGGGGAGAAGCAGAGAGCAACTAAGACAGACACTTCTCCTTTAAAACCCTACAAATGAATAGAATTGCTGAAGAGTCCAGGTCTAAGGTTGCAAAGATGATTACACCCCCAGGAACTGCACAGTCGTAGATGTAAACACACTCATAAGCACATGGATCGTATGAATAAAGCGTGATGGCAATGTAGAGGGGAGAGCCTCAACATCTGTAGGCAAGGCCAACTATTCACCCATTTTCTGTTACTATAACAAAACAGACAATGCATAACTTAAAATGAAAAGAGGTTTTATTTAGCTCACAGTTTTAGAGGCTGGAAGTCCAAGATTAGGTGCCCCATTGTTTGGGTTCATGGTTGATGTTATCACCATGAGAACACTGTGTGCAGGAAATCACATGGCCAGAGAGGAAGCCAGAAAGGAGATTCACAGGCCACACTTCAGGGGAACATTCTTTTTATAACAATTCGCTTTGTGGGAACTAACCAGGTTCCTGGCAGAATGACCTTAATCCCTTCCAAGGGCAGTGTCCCCAGTGTCCTAACTGCCCTCCACCAGTTTCCATGCTCAGATTTTAATAGCCATTTAACTACTAAATATTTATCTCTACATCTCAAGTCCTACCCACCCATCTGAGCTTCAGATTCTTACATTTAGCTCTTTGTTAGGTATCTCCATTTGGATGTCTCACAGTCCCCATCAATCAATAAGTTTTTTAATCTGAAAGTTCTAACATCTGTGCTCAATGCCACCCGTTTGCAGTCCTGTGCTTTAGGCCCTATCATCACCAGCCTGATTTACTGCAACAGCTTCATGAGTTGGATCCCTGCAAGAGCTCAATCTTGTCTTCCTTAAATTCATCTTCCATACTGTTGCCAGAATAAGCTATCAAAAACGTAATTCTGCCGTCAATAAAAATGGCAAAAGACCTCGTAAAATGTAAAAACGTTCATGATGTATTGCCAAGGGAAGACGAGCAGGTGCCAAAACAGTCTGTCCATAATGATCCAATATTTGGTTTTTTAAAATGTGCACATATGCACCAAAAAGCAAAATAAAGAACATTCATCAAAATATTAAGAGGTTAACTTCCTGTGGAAGATTATGGATGGTTTCATGTTTTGGGCTTAATTTTCTAAATTTTCTGCAAAGAGCACATATTATTTTGCAATTAGAAAACAGATTAATTCATAAGTCTGACAAGATCAATTTCTTCCTTGTTTTAGTTACTTTTCTCATTGCTGAAACAAAATACCCAATACCCAAAATTTAAGGGGGAAAGATTTACTTGGCTCACAGTTCATACAGGTTTCAGTTCACAGTTGGCTGGCTCTGAGGCAGGGTGGCATGGCAGACAGGCAACAAAGCAAGCCAGGGACAGGAAAGCCTCTTCTTGTACCTTATATCTTATCCAGGCTCCTGCCCTTAGGATGGGTAGCACTCCCACCCTTAATCCCAGCACCCTTAATCCTAGTATCACAGCCTTGAACTGAGCAGAACTCTGCCAAACCAATCAGTGGAGTAATTTAGTAATCACACATTCTAGATACAGCCACCTCCGAAAACAACCCATCTATGACCACAGGAGGCTTTGGGGGGACATCTAGACAAAGCCATAACAGTCCTTAAATCCTGAATTAGTACCATGCTGGAAAGATCAGCTCCAGGCATCTTGCCATACTAGGCAAGCCCCTCCACAGCTGCCACCCTCCTTTCCAGCCTCTCTCCCATCTCACACTGGTGAGCAGCAGGTCTCAAACATCAGGGGGCACCAGAATCACTGACCCAGCCCTGGAGGCTCTGATACTATAATTTTCAGGTGGGTCCAAAAATTTGCATTTCTAGGATGTTCCCAGGTGATGCCAATGTAGGTCTAGGAACACATTTGTAAAACATATCATTGTGGTAAAGTACACGTAATGTAAAATTTATCATTTTAATAAGTGTAGACCTTATCAAAGTGTAATTCAATGGCATTAAGTATGTTCACAATGTTCTGCAGCCATCACCATTATCCAGTTTCAGAACTGTTTTGTCATACTAAACAGAAACTTTACATACATTAAACAATGATCACCTCTTTCGTCCTCCCTTCGCCTGGTTCTTCTCTATTATATTCTTTGTCTAATTATTTGCCTATTCATACTATATTACCCTTTTGTGTCTACTTATTTCATTTACCATAATGTCCTTGCTCAAGGACCTTACTTCACCCATGTTGTAGCATGTGTCAGAATTCCACATGCTGAATATTTCATTGTATCTATTTACAGCATCTTGTGTATCCATTCCTCTATCAATAGGTATTTGTGTTGTTCCCACTTTCTGGCAACTGTGGGTAATGGTGTGATAGCACTGGTGTGAGTGTACCTGTTTGAGTCCCTGATTTCAATTCTTTTGGATATACACCTAGACGTGCCATTGCTAGGTTACATGGCAGGTCTGTTTAACTTTTTAAGGAGCCACAACACTGTCTTCTACGGTGGCTGCATCATTTAACATTCGCACCAGCATTAGGATCCCAATTTCTCTACCTCCTTGCCAACACTTGTTACTTTTTTCCTTAATACCAGATATCCTAATGGGTGTGAAGTGTTACTATATTTTCATTTCTCATTCCCCTAATGAACTAGTGAGAATCACTGTGATAGTATAATCCTTGTGACTCGTCATCACCCCAACATTGTAATTTGCAACTTGGTGCTTTCACTCTGCCAGTCCTTCTGCCTGGCAGACGTCTGGAAGACGTCACATCCAGAAAGTCCTCTTGGATACTGTAGATTACGAAGTGCTGGAATGTGAGAGAAGGAGAGTAAACCGCTGGACTAAAGGCAAGTGGTTTGATTGGAAATCTATTGTACAGAAAGCAACTGAACCCCAGGAGCCCCTCCTTCACCACAAACTGCCAGGTAGCAATTAGGAAGGTGGTTTTCCCTTCAAGCGAGAGCTTGCCACTCAGTTCCAACAGTGCACCTAGCTGACAGCTACCCACTGCGATGCTTCAGGATTCACACCGGCTGTTTGTTTCTCAGCAGCCTCTAGCCAGTGACTGCACACAGCAGGGAAGCTGGCCACTTATGCCCAGTGGGGACTTGTCTAACAAGCCGTCTTTGCTCTAGACCTTCCCATTGAATTAGTTGAGATTTTGTCCTACCTGTGTTGTGACTTGAGGCTCTCGGCCAACTCTTCCTCCTCTTTCTTTTCACAGCTGTTAGAGCTGCAATGCAGCCTGCCCAATTCTACATCCTCCCTTTTCTCTCTTTCATAAGTATTTCTCTCTCCTCCTTAATAAACTGCCCGCACCTCAACTCTGTCTCAATCTCTGCTTCCCAGAGGATCTAACTGGTGCGGTTGGTTCCAAAAGAGAGCTAACAAGGCGCTGGGATGACAGGTTTGGAACCAGATCTCCTTCTGCCTGGCTGCTCAAGAGCTGCCATGGAGGGAGGAGGGCACAACAGTCCCTGACGCAAAGCGAGCCACCCAACTGCTGGGTCATTCGTGGATGGGGACTAGGGAGCATGTTCCTGTGGAGGGGACCGCACTGTCCTGGCTGGTGAAATGAACTGGACATTTGAAAAGTCCATGGGAACAAGTCACACAAAAGACTGCTCATTAGTATATTGGTACCTATGGAGGGGGAATGAAAAGCTGAGCATAATTAACAAATGACAACTGAGGGCGTAATCACTGGAGGTGGAAAAGAGAAAAAGCCTGTGACCAAACTCAGGACTTGACAATTCAAAAGCTTCCAAATCTTGAAAGTCACCCCCCCCCCAGACATTCCCATCCATGTGTCGGGGTCCTGGGTTTTCCTGGTCAACACTCTGACCTTGGTTTAACAGACCCGTCTCAGCTGGGCCGCTCCCCTAGTCACGATAATAAATAAAAACCAAAACTCCATGCTGGAGGGGATAGTGAAAACGACACTGAGGATCTTGAGGAGGCGGACACAGGTCCCTGACACATCCTGGAAGAGACTCATCTGGGCCCTGCTGGAACTGGGTGGACCCTAGAAAGCCACAGCAGACAGCTGCCAGTGCAAGTCCAATGGCAGCTGCTGTGCTCACATCGCATCTTCCAAGCGAGGGTATGTCAGGCCTCCAGAACGTGGTAACCAGCCTTTGATATGCTGAGTGTGTACTTTTCCACCTCGGTCAGGACATATCAGAATCTAGATGCATTTACGCTTTTATTTAGGGCTATGTGAACTCGTTCTGTTCTAGGGAACTCCGATCTTCTGAACATGCTGCAGAACGTCACTAGGATCTATCACGCTGATGGCGACACGATGATCAGGCAGGGTTAGCGAGAGATGGACAGCACACTGTGGCACTGGTGATTCAGATTCTCCCCAGAAGGTGGGAGACAAATCCAGTGACCCATCAGCCTTGCCATTGCAGTAAAGGTTTCAGGAGTCCCGTGGTCAGGGTGCGCCAGGACATGCTTTATTTTATACATTCTCACACAGGGAAGTGGCAGCTGGTAGACCTATTTGGGTTCTATAGCCAGCACATGCTACAGTTAGGGATCCTGCTCCAGCCCCTGTACTGAGTGACCCAAAGGCCACCAGCCTCAGGGGGATCTGGAGCAGGGCAGGGCTCTGCAACAGGTTCAATCTAGGATGACAGCACCCCTGACAAGTTGGCTATATGAGCTGGTGTCTCTGGTGTTGGTGGTATTGGTGGCACAGATGCAGCACGGATTATATGGTGAGCTCCACCAGCAGGAGAATCACTATACAATTCCCAGAGGGTCTAAAGAGAGACCATTCCTGAGCCAGACATGGTAGTGCACACTTTGTAACCCCAGCACTCGGGAAGCTGAGGCAGGAGGATCACCATGAGTTTGAGGCCAGCCTAGGCTACATAGTGAGTTCAAAACCAGCCTTAACTACCTTGACCTTGTCTCAAAAAAAAAAAAAAAAGAAAGATCGATAGATCATTTCAACTGTGAACAATTCCGTACTTTTAGAATACTACTTCTGGCAGGTAACTGGCCCTGGTAGACAGAATGCTTGACCATGGGATGCCAAGTGACCATGCATTCAGAAGTGCCCATATATGCTGAATTCTTTTGCACTATTAAGAGCTGAACTATGCCTACTTGGCAAATTTCTATATTGAAGTACTAATCCCAAGTACGATAGGATGTGGCCATAAAGATTTTTAAAGAGAAAGTTAAAATGAAATCTTTAGGTTGGGCCCTAATCCAATATGACATCCAGTGTCCTTATAAGAGGAAATCGAGACGTGGATATGGGTGTATGTAGAAGGCCACGTGAAGACACAGGGAGAGGACAGTCATCTGCAAACTAAGGAGAGAGGCCTCAGAAGAAACCAACTCTGCTGACGTTTGGATCTCTAGACTGTAGCCTCCCGAACTGAAAGACTAAATTTGGTGAAGCCACCTACTCTGATTTTATGGCAGCCCCTACAACTCGGTGTGCCTGCTCACTTATAAAGTCAGGTGGGTCCAGAGTGTTAAGATGGAAATGGAACATGTGGGATGGAATCTAGGCGGACTCAGAGGGCATGAGTAAGCTTCAAGAGCAGGTCGGCCAGACTCCCATGTGACCACCTTCGTTACACCAGTGCTCCCTCTCATTACCTGTAGTCACAGGGAAGAGTACCATACGACCAGTGAAAGAGCGGAAATGGCCCACCTTAGTTTATAAATGGGGGGGCCTGGTATGTGGGTGCAAACACTTGGTTGTGGCTGCATGAAAGCCAAGCTCGTGAGGCATTAAAAATAATATAGAAAGGGGAAATCTTTAGAAGGACAGAACTCTGAACAGTGTACCTGGTCATGCACTATGTTTAGAAGTAATTTGCACTGAGAATATGCATTAAGTTATGGGCAACGGCAAATAGCCTGGTTATCTACTTCAGGTTGGGACAGAAAATGACAACAGGGGCAGCAGAGAGAAGACAGACAGGGTTAGAGGCATGTGAATGAGCGTATGGAAGAGAATGGGGGAGGACGGGAGTGTGAAGAGCTATGCAACACATGTTCACGTCCACTCAAAAGCAGGCACTGTGGAGGAAGCATTGAACCACTCAATGCACAAAGTGACTCGGTCGGTTAACTCTGGCCAATCCTTATCATCAGCAACCCAGAACTACCACAATAGGCACCTGAATGGAAGGCATAATGAAAGAGATGGGATCTACTCTTGGGACCCTGTATTAGTCAGCTGTCCCCATCGGTGGACACAATACCTGACAGCCACACTTAAAAGAAGAGTTTAATTTGGCTCAAAGTTTCAATTCATGGTCACCTGGCTCCAAAGCAGAAACATCATGGTGCAAGTCTGCGGTGGAGCAAAGGTGGAAGGTTTATGGCAGCCGGGAAGCAGAAGGGAAGAATGCCAGAGCAGAAAGGGCCACGCCTTCATGACCCTCCCACATACACCTGGAAGTGTGACTCGTGCATCCCTGGAACGGATCCCAAAGCCAGTGAAGTTGACCTGCCAGCCACCCTGCCAGACCCACAGGATGAGCCGTCACTTACCATGGCCAGTCTAGCTACCGCCACCTGTGAGCACTCAGTCCGCTGGCAGTAGAGACTGCCGGAACCCCAGTACAGCACTGTCCGGAAGAGAAAACCAATCAGTCTACGTGGGGCAAGTTGACTTGATTCTCACAACACATACTTCCCATGCAGGCTTGCCTTTCTGCCACAGAGCTTTGCCAGCATAATTATCCTGCCAATCTTGCTTCCTCCCTCTCTTATCTTTAGGAATTCTCTCTGCATCTGCATCCTACAGGATCTGACAGACACATGACTTTCCTTTCTCTCCAAATGGGAAACTATTTGGAGGGACTGAAGAGGTAAAGAGGGAGACGCCAGGCACTGCGGGAGGCTGGTATTAAACGTATTTAAGAGAATATTCAGACTTCTTAAGGAAGGATCAAGAAGTCTCCATATTAAAATCTGCATTCTTATAGAGGGTTACTCAGATTCCTTTTCCTTTCTCAGCCCAATATCCCATCAGCTACTTTTTCAAGTCACCTTAATGTTATAGGACAAAGAGAGATTAAAAATACGAGTCAAGTATTTAAGAATTTTTTTCTACAGCAAAATAAAAACATACATTACATTTAAAGCCACATTCTACATTAAATACATTAAAATACTGACAATTTTATAAATAAAATCATTTAAAACAGTAAATACATGATAAAAATTCTCTGATACATGATATATATTGGTCAAGAACTGATTTTGAAAGTATAACAATTTTCCATCCTGCTTTTAAAAAACATTTAACTTTATTTTACAAAATCATCAAAAGTTAAAAGTGCTAGATATGCTTCCATTTTGTTCCATTTTTAAAGCAACTATAGCACAACACCTGACTGAAAGATGAATTAGAACATAATACTCATCACACACTGCCCAGAAGTGAAAACTTTGGACTTCCCAGGACCGGGAAAGGCCGGCAAGCTGGCTGAGGTGAGAGCCAGTCAAGGCTGCCATCAACCAGAGCTTCGTTTTCTGCGCCAGAAGACCTCTTCCTAGCTCACCTCTACGGAGAGTCTTTTTATGCCTACTGTGCCCTAATGTTCAGGAGACGTTTTCTGAAATAATTCTGACACTTAGATCTTCTGCTAGTATGAAAACTCATTTTACATTTGAATTCAATACAAAAAAGTTATCACCTAATTCCAAAAGAAAAGAAAGCACTTCATTTGGTCACTTGATTGCATATTGCCTGCTGAGGTAGGATAACTTTCTTCTTTCTCGGAAAACTGGTGATTATATACACGGTGTTTGTACTGGAAATGGTTCTAATGCCTTTTCTGCATTCTTCCAGTTGTGAAAATTCTCTCTGTACCACTCAACTGATAGGAAAAACAAGACAAAAATTAAAAGTGAAAAACTAAACACCAATTAATCAAATTTACTGAATTCTTTCTATGCAAGGAAAATCTTGCCTTTAGCTTCTCAACAATTTGATTTTTAACTTATGAAACTAACCAATTTCATTTTTTTTACCAATCTGATTTTGAGCAATGAAGTTAATCAGATGACATTTTATCCCCTGAAATCTTAGAATTAAAAATTAACCACTTTTTTTTTCTATATAACATCCTTTAATACTGGACCTGCTGTTGAAGACATTCTGATTCTAGGGAATTCAAAGCAAGGAAGATAAGTCATTTACACTGGTTTGAGAAGTTATTCTATAAAAAAGGGGAATATTTGTTCATGTAAATATGGTAATAGCCTATCAAAGGCATAGTGACATGATGTAAGTTTCCTTTTACTAATGTGTGAAATTATTTTATGTTATTATACTATTAGTAGAAGCTTCTTTAGTTAAGTAAAACTTAATAGTTTTAAGTTATCTTTGATTTTGCTTTTTTTTTTTTTATTCTTTTTTTTTTGTGGTACCGGGGATCGAACTCAGGCCCTTGTGCTTGCAAGGCAAGCACTCTAATCACTGAGCTAAATCCCCAGCCCCTGATTTTGCTTTTTCATATTCAACTAAGTATTCTGTTTCAAATTTGGAATCAAGATCTTTTCTCTGAATATAGTAGAGCTTTTAACACATGTACGTAGACTTTACACATATACACAGATTTTATATCTACTTAATAGATTTTCCTGCACATATTCAATTTGTTTCCTATTTGTTTCTATATAAAATGACTCAGGATACCCAAAGACTATAACTTTTTATATTCATCAAATCTAAGGTGCCACTGATCTTAAGATGGACCATTAGTTTACATAAGAAAATAAGAAAGAAAAAAGCTGTAATAATTGAAAGACATCAGTGACTTTAAAACATACACCTTTCAAGGACATGAAGAAAGTGAAAAAATATGCACCTCAGAATCAATGAACTCGTTATTTGATTAATGCTAATAAGATACAGGAAGACTGATCAGAAATCAATCTATGAAATTTAAAATGCTTAAGAAACAGAGTAGTATTGTTGAAAATATGTTAAATATAACAATTTCTAAAGGGCAAATGATTCGTCACAATTTTCTGCTTAATTTGTACAGTATTCTAAAAATGAATTATTTTTCTTTAAATATTACTGAATTGTCCCCCAAATGATCAATTTATAACATACTTGTTTTCTTTATTCCTTCACTCCAAGGTACTTTAGGTTTCCATCCTAAACCATGAATTTTTTCTGATTTCATTGGATATCTCATGTCATTGGTGGGTCTTGGAAAACAAAATATTTAAAATGACATTGTGGATTTATACTTATGACTTAAACATTAAGAGATATAATGCATTTCATGAATCTTTACCATAATTCAAATTTAAAAAAACAAAATTCCCCCTAATCACATGCTTATTGTAGAAAATTTATACAGTATATGGCAAAAAAAAAAAATCATGATTTTCAACACTCTAAACACTTAAACTTGTCTGTAGTTTATTCTTGTTTTAAAATTTATTTCAGCTGCACTTTAGGTATAAGTCTACTACTGGCACACAGAGAGAATGGGATAAATGTTTGATGAATAAAGAAATAAATAGCTATAAATATATGTAATTTAAGACTCAAGTGCAAGGTCCTGGGCCAGAAAATTTATAAATATTATAATTGTACCTTAAAATACTTTTATAAGCAAGCTATTATTATTATCATCCCTATTTCATAATGGAGAAACCTCACACTCAGAAAGAGTCAATAACTTTAAGTCACATAGCTAGTAATAGTGGTATACTCGATCTGTATGACATTTTTAATTAGGAAAAAATATTTTACCAGAGAATTCAAAAGAGGTATACTAGTTTCCAGTCAGGTCTATATAATTAATAATTTTATAAGTACCTAGGATTTCACAACCTTTCCCCAATGTTTTAACTTGTTACTCACCTATCATTAACATAATCAACCCAATTTTCCATTTCAGACTCTGAATTGGTCTCTTTGATCTGTCAAAATAGGAAGACTTTTGAGTCAAATTAAAAAATGAGACTAGAGGATAACAATAGTATATAATAGCTAATTTTAAAAAAAACACGCGACAACTGTCTCAAAGCAAGGGAAACAGCAAAAACACTGTAATTTACAATCTACACTCCACTTGAAGCTCAAAAACTATACACACATTATTCGGATTTTTTTTTTTTTTTTTTTGGTGCCGGGGATCGAACTCAGGGCCTTGTGCTTGCAAGGCAGGCACTGTAACCACTGAGCTAAACCCCCAGCCCCAATACACATACTATATAAGCTATGAAGGAAAATGTATTTCCTTGACTTTTGGTTACTATCTGTTCCCCTTCCTACTAACCTTATATTTATAATTGAGGTTCCTTAAAACACACACACACATATACATATATACACACACACACACACACACACTCATAATTTACTTTATTTAGCATTGTTCTTTGCTTCTAGGACATAGTGAACCTACAGCAAGTGTGTTATCGTTTTTCTTTTAAGACAAAAGATGTTAATGTATGAGTTGTTTTTTCTAAACTAAAACCTCAGTGTTCAGGTTTAATTGCAGTGCTGGCACTCTGAGATACATAAGTGGGTTTTCAGTTGCAGTTCGGGTACTCGGTTTCTAAAAGGTTAGCCATCACTGGTAAATACATTAATGAATTTTTTTTTTTCCTGAAAAGCTGTTACTAAAGGAGTAATACAATTTCAAATGGCACATATGATGTACATAACTACGAATTTCATTTCCCATTTGTTCTCTTAAACTGTAAACTACTGATATTGACTGTTACTTAATTTAGTGACAATTGTGTAAATACTACCTTTTACAATAGATACATTACCAGTTGTATTAGTTCTTTGGCAAGCTGGACAACTGACATTTCAAAACTCGTTCCGATGTTATAAATTTCACCTGGTTTTCCCTTTTTGAGGACAGTGAGAAATGCTTCTACAACATCAGTAGCATAAAGGAAATTTCTTGTTTGAAGCCCTGATCCATGAATGCAGCTGAACAGATTAAATGAAATGGAATCATAAAGTGTACAAAAGCACTCCTGCACCAAATTAAATCAATGACTGAGTACAATTCCAGAGAAGGCAGTTCCCACAGGGAGCCTAAAAATCTTTTACTGAAAACAGAAATTCTCACAGCTTTTCGTAACTTTATCCTTAGCTCTTAAATGATGTCCAAACCTTCTAAAGATATTCAGTAAGAGAGTGGCAAACACAAATCCCCGACAAATATTTACTTATTAACTTTGTAGGATAAACTCATTTTGAAGAAGTATTTAGTTTGAGGAATTAAATTTATCCTTGGAAAAAGTAAAACTATATAAAGATGAAAGTAAAATTATATATAAAACTTCAATATTACTCAAATTTCTATGACAGATCATTGAAGAATTGAAGTTATCTTAGTAAATTATAAAGATGAATTGCAGATTATAATTACTCAAAAACCATCACATGACACAACGAAGGGATTCTTAAACTTGGTGAGACCTTCGAGTCAATGGCCTCCAACACTAAGATCTCATGATTTGCAAGGAAGACTGTTATCAAACACTACCCATATTCCAGAAAAGCATACAGGTACAAAAGTCAATAATAACATACCATTTCCTGTTGTGTTGTAGTAAAGATATAAATTTTGGAATAACCTAAAAGAATATTTGAATATCATTTCAGACTTTGGAAATTCACTGATTAAAATGAATCTGAACTCATTAAGATAAAAATTATTATTAAGAAATATGTACAGATAAATTCTAATTCTTCTAACCAGGAGTTAATGAAAACACCTGTATTTGATAAGCAAAAAAAAAACTTTAAAATAGTTTGTTTTTTCATAAAAACTAGTTACCTGAAGATAAAAGGACATAAATAGTGAGAAAATGAAGAGAAATTCTTCATGGACAGTTTGCTGTCATCACAAAGCCCACTTATGTTGACTTCTTAAGGGCAAGAATTATACTTTACTTCCACTTTCTATATAATCACCCATCCAGTAAGTGCTTGTGCAATTTAGCAAAAGTAAATCCCAGTGCTCTTGGATTGAAAGAAAACTGACGCTAAACAGGGGGAGCAAGAAATTATTAAATTGTTATTAAACCTACTAAGGCTAATTCAGAAATGAAGCACTATTAACACCCAAAAACCATCTACGACTCTTTCCTTTGGGCAAACAAATGAAAGCAAACAGCTGTAAGTGAGAAAACTCAGTCTCCAAATTTGAGCAGAGCGGGTAACAGTTACTAAAATCCAGCTTAATGATAAAGAACAGGTTGCACAGACATTTTCAGCCATTTAACTGTATTTCATTTTATTCACTACTTGTATTACTTTGTGGAAGACATTCAGGCCCGCAACAATAAAGAAGTAGGGCACAGTTAACAAGCAGACATTAAGACATATTAATGTACAAGCTTCCTGCATCTCTACCTAACTAGCTCTTAACTTTCCGTACCGATATATTGTTCCATCTGCAAGCTAAGAGTCTAAACTGCAGCGTGACTACAGTGCTGAGTACTTGAGTGCTTTAGAGGCCTAGAAGACTCAAGCATTTTCACATATAGCATCTCACTGGATCCTTCAAAATCCTTTCTAAGTATTTTCGATATCTCCCAATTTAAAGACAAGCTCAAAGGGCATAAAAGTCATGTCCACTGGTGAGAGTCAAGTGGGTATTTCTACTCAAGTCTTTAAACTCTAAGTCTGATGAGATTTGCATGTGGCCTCCACAGAACAAATAATTATGTATAATTGCAACACAAATTACTTTAGACAAATAACTGATGAGAGATTATTTTAATTAATGACAAGTTACAATCACTACAGAAAAATCTCTATGAATTCAGAAGTAAAATTTACCTTTTCTGGATACTGATGTGGCCCATAAACATTGCTGCTTCTTGTGATGACAACTGGAAACTTAAAGAGCATTCAACAGTAAGGTAATGGAAAACTCCAACGATAATGATTATGCTAAGAACATGCAGAGTTTTAAAATAATAGATACCTTTGCCCACATAATTTCACACATCTTAAGGACAGCGTGAAAAGACTCTTTCTAATGCAAGGTTCCTAAAGACAGGAGAGGGTGGGGTTCAGATCAAGGCAGAGGGTCCAAAAGGAAGAAGAGGACCATTTTCTTCACTGAGAAAAGGAAAGGATGAATACGTAGAGGCAGATTGGTAAGTCTGACAGCAGAGTACGGAGGACCCTTCCCCCTGCTCATCTCAAAACCACCTGTAGGACCCTTAAATTTGAGTAAAAGGTCAACCTCAAGTTGGCTCTCTCCATTGTACCAACCCCTACAAATAAAAAGGGCTACCGCAAAGGGAAAAAGACCAGCACCACTGGAACACAAAAGGCAAAGAACCTTGAGGAATTCCTCTGCTTGCCTTTCTGACCCAGTCCGTAATAACTCACAAAGATCAGCGGGGAGACAAATGTCAGGGATTCAAGTTGATTCCTATTGGGTAAGGCTCTCACACTGCCACTGCCACAACCAATATGGACAAGTCTACCTCCCAGTCACAAAGACCCAGGAGAGCCAATGACGCAGAGAAAAGCACATGGCAGGAAGGGGAGGTCCTCCCTCTGTCTTCCTCCATTCAGAGGATTCCAACAGTGCTTTTAACTATAGCTACAACACGCTCTCCATTACTGAAACAGGGGGAAAAAAAAATATATATGTATGTATATATATATATATATATATATATATATATATATATATATTCCAATATGCCTTTAGTGATGAATCGAACAAGAAGAGCTTATGTTCTTTGTTGTCCACACAACATAAAACATCAATATTTAAAACTTGCTGGGGCTGGGGACTTAGCTCAGGGGTGAAGCGCTTGCCTAGCAATTGTAAGGCCCTGAGTTCAATCTCCAGCACTAAAAAAAAATTATCAATATTTAAGTTTTCTCAAGCCGTATCTTTATTCCTAAACATGAAACACTACTAAAACTGACTTGGAATTTTAACACTTAGGTCCATAGTAAAATGATTCAAGAGTTTCTGAAATCAATTCATACCTTGTATCGTTCCCAGTAGGACTGTACAAAACATTCAGCAGCTGCTTTAGATGATGCATAAGGATTTGTAGGTTGTTTGGGGGACGATTCATCAAATTCCTAATTGTAGAAAGATATATTTAAAAAGGAAGTACTACACACATTTTCTAAGTAGAAACCATATTACAAATGGAAATGTCAACTGCTATAAAACCACTACTGGAACATGGTGTGTCTGGCACTCTTCTAAGTGCCTCTACTAATTTCTTTAATGTTCACAAAAACCCTATAAGGCAGACACAGAGAGGAGCAAAATATAAGGCCAGATGTGCCCAAGAGACATATGTGCAGCCAAAGGAACTGCAGGAAGGCTGGTGTGCAGGAAGAGAAATAGGAGATTGACATCAAAGGGCTGGGCAGAGGCCAGGATACATGGAGCAGTGACGGCCACTGTGAAAACACTGGCAGGTTTGGAAGCAAGTAATACCAGACTTCTGTTTTAAAAACCGCTTTGGATGCTGTGTCAGATTGGATACTGAGGGGAAAGGGTATAAGAAGGAAGAAGTTTACCTGATCAAAATTGCAAAGAATTGAAAGTGGTTGCTTCTCAGAAGTAGGATGCGGGAGTGACATGTGGTCAGGGTCTGCTTTTTCTTATTAGAGATCTTCTTAAATTATTTGATTTTTTTTCAGTATGTATGTTTTAGCAAAATAAAAATAATTATTAAAAATAAATAAAATGAGTTCCCTGTAAACACTGACTACAAAAATATAGCTTCCTGCTCATGGATGCCATCAAGAAATCGCTGTCAATATGCCATTTCCTGCTGCCATCACTTCTACACCAGGCTCTCCACAAGACTCAGGCTGTGAAAGCGCTTCATGGGAGGGCTGAGCTTTGCAACAACACGGTGGGGAATTGAGGAGCCATTGGGAGCTATGGGGACCACTCACAGACTGTGTGGAAATGAGGAACCTAAACACCAAAGCTCAGGGGCTTTGAGTTTGTCACCTAGGCCACAGTGGAGAATGTGCAGGCACAAGAGCAAGGACACACAAGATGGCTGCAAGGGCTCCAGAACCATAGCAAGTCATCTCGAGGGAAGTTTCTCCAACACCAGATGCCTACTTCGCCGTGCAACCATCTTTGCTGGCAACATTAAAGAAGACACTAAAGAGATTATTTTGAACATGTGGGAAAACTGATGTGACTGAAATCATGACAACTGAGGCAGTGGCAAGAAGAGGAGCTTTTTTAGATAGTACTCATGTGTCAGAGCAAAATAATTAAGGACTCTATTTCTGACTAATTGTAAAATCAGTCATTTTAGTTGCTGTTCTGTGGAAAGTGTAAAGCATTCCAACACAGGGTTTTAATGTAGATTTTTGTTTTTTGAAACTATGCTGCTGACTGCTAAATGTAACAGTTTGATCATGATGCTGAATAACTGTGTGTTTTTTCAAAATATGTTGTGCAAAGTTTAACTACTCTGAAGTCACTGAGTAAACGTTCCCCAAGAGTGCGAAGTAACAATTTCTGCAGGGTGATGCCAGGTTCCACTTGAAATTTAGTTATACTCTGCTTGGGTAAAGAAGCCACTCTCTAGAAACCTTGGTACAGCTGAACTGACAGTTACTGTACGGTATTCTGAAGTTCAGCACTGAAAGAATGGGCCACCCAAGCAAAGTCACAGATTTGGTTATAAAAATGCCTGCTGGCATATCCTATGCAGTATCTCTGAACTGAATTAAGGATGTGAATGAAGCTTGTGTATTATCCAATTATCATGTGTAGTCAATAAATGATTTACCTCTCTTGAAAAGAATGACAACTATAGATTTGGGACTGGAGATTTAGATTTTCCCTACCCACTGCTCCTAATAATGCTGAATGCTTCCATCACAATGCAAGTCCAAAGCTCTACCAGAGAATAGAAACCAGCTGCTGGGTAATGCCACTCATAAGTCCACAGATCAGAAATGTCTGAGAGAACTTTTTCAAAATAACAAGTACCAGTAAAAATTGTAATTAACATAAAAATAGCCTTACTTGAAGGGAAAAATGTACTCTTACTAGGTCATGGTTGGGTGGATCTTTAGACGTTTACAACCACATTCTTTTCTTTATAAAGTCATGTTACCTGCAGTTTTCTTTTAAATATGACACAAGATCAGACAACTATCCTCAAGTGTTAATTGTATTAAAAAAAACCTTTAATTGTTAATAAGCATTAACAGTTAATACCCAATAATTATTAGTTGTACATTGGTTCTTTTGAGCCTTCCCTTTAGCACTCTCTTAATTTCAGTGCCACTGTATTTAGTAGCATAGATATTTATCAATATATCTGTTTACTAAAAAAGATGAAAAGAAAAATACAGCCTAGAGGATGGAATCATTATTTTGTGTAAAAAGTATAATATTTGGGAATAATTTTTTTTAAAGATTCCAGTTTCTACAATAATTGCACACTTACTCCTTGACATTCAGAGGAATGGAACATGATTTCCCGGCTGGAACAGAAAGGTGAGCAAGAGTGTGCTGCAGCCTAAGATACCTATGTTTTGGTCTGTGAAAATGATATCCATCATGTGTGTAAGACAGAGACAGAGACAAAAAGTAAGATCTATTTTGGTCTTGCAAAACAGCCAAATTATGAATACATCTCTACCAAGACTAAACTGTTCCCCAGTTGGGGTGACATCACTTGCTTTGAACAGAAGAGACAGTGAGTAACATCCTGAAGAATGCCACAAGTACGTATAGTTAGAGTACGAGAAAAGCCCAGCACAGGTGTAATAAGACATGCTTGTATCTTGGTACACAGTAAATAGAATGGAATACATATTTTCTAAGCTTACCTGATCAAGACTGCCCCCATATACTTCATCTGTGCTGACATAAATAAATTTCTCCACTCTGGCTTCATGAGCAGCACTCACCAAAACATGAGTGCCATAAACGTTAACATATGTAAACTCAAAGGCACGGACAAATGAAAGATCTAGAAAAAGAGAAAAAAGCTAAAACAATTCCCCGCAAGAGACAAGACAAATGTGAAACAACTGACTCAGTTTCTAAAGAGTGCTATTTGCTTCTCTTTACTCACCATAATTACAATGCTGTTAGAAATAACACAACAGGCCTTGATACTTATGATTTCTATAAACCTACATCACATACCACAGATAAGGTTCTTAGAACCTAGAAAACTGGCAGTGCTAAATTTGTCCTATTAAAAAAAGAAAATATAAAATGCTACATGCAAATCTTTTCAAATTAAAAAAAAGTAAACGTCTAATTTCTGCTATTTAAGGGCTATACATTTCAGATTCATTTGTTATTGATAAAAACAATAAAAGTTGGGTAAGTAACTTAAGAATAAATCCACTTTAAAAGAATTGAACCTTTACAGCCAGAGACTGAAGGGACTTTCCTAATTATGACTCATAATTCAGAAGCAATAAAGGAAGAGATTGATAAATACATACAACTATATAAAAATTATTGCATGTTTTAAGAAACTAAGAACAAAATCACCTAACATACATGAATACTACTGTACAAAATAGTAACGCTGACTATACAAAAATCACAGAATATTCACTATACAAAATATTTTTAATATAGTCAAAATACAAAATTGCTATACAAAAAGACCACAAAATGAATGATATCTAGAGGGATTAAAAAACAAAATAAAATAAGATAAACTTAAAATCTTGATAAAAACAGTTAAGAATAAATAAATGGAGCTGAAGAGCATTACTTGGGAGCAGGGCAAACAGTCTGATGGCTTTTACTTTGATAAGCTAATTACACACGTTTAATTCCTGTAAGTAACCACTTAAAGAATACAAAGAGAATATATACCTTCCAAACTAGCAGAGGGAAAAAAGAAAAGTTTCCTAGAGTTAAATCCTTAGAAAAAGCAAATAAGAGGGTAAATATCAAGGATGATCAGAATAGATTAAAAAAAACTCCAAACACGTGTTGTTTATAAGAAATGCAGCTAAACCATAAAGCTAGAGAAAGGGTTGGAAATTAAAATATGGAGCAAGGCATACAACTAATCCAAAGGTGACACAGCCATATTAATGTCAATCAAAACAGACTTCAAGATGGTATATATCACCAAGGCAGATAGATCAATTCATAAAGATAAAAGGCTCGACTCACCAGAAATACACTGGAGAAATACATAGATTACTACTACTCATTTTTCTCATTGAAATGTGTCTTTCAATGAGAAAAGTAAACAATCCAATAAAAAATAGACAAAGATTTCAACATTTCACAAAAGAAATCCGAGATACCAAGAAACATATAAAAAGTACTAAGTCTTATTATCAATTAGGGAAAATATAAATTAAACATAAATGAGAGACTCCTACACTGTGCGAAGCTTGGCAAAAATAGAAAAATCTGACAAAACTAAGCTTCGGCAAAATCTGGAGCAATAGAAGCCACACATTCCTTGAGGAGTGAAAAGTAAGTATACTTTGGAAAATAGCTTGACACCTTAATGTTGAAGTGTGCAAATTTTACGATCCGAACTATGTATCAGAGAGTAAAGCATACGCATGTGTTACCATGATACATGCATAAGAATGTCCATCACTGCCCCAAAATATAAACAACCCAAATATGCATCAAGAGTAAAATAAATAAGTAAATTGTGGGATATTCTCAAATTGGAATATTGTACAGTACTGAAAGAGAGCAAACTACAGGTACACCCAACTACGTGGATGGCCCTACATGGATTCTGAAAAAGTAAGTCAAAAAATTTACATGTAGTTTTATGTATCTTTACCCAATTAAATACAGTAAAAAACTAACTTATAATGTTAGGGATAAATTTATACATGGCAAGACTTTAGAGAAAAGCAAAAGAAATTATAATTTTAAACCAGAAAGCAGGCAGTAGCAACACTACTACTAAAGAGCATTAAGCAACATCCTGTCTTTTGTTTGGGTGACAGCTACAAGGGTGCTCACATTATCATTATTTATTTAACTGTACTTCTAAATTCTTCGGAATATATGTTCTATTTCACACTAGAAATGTTAGACTCATTATTAGCAAATATCTTAAATATACAGAATGGTATAAATAATAATAAAACGTCATTGCACACTCATCACCCAACTTAAGAAAAACAAAATAAAAACCACAGCTGAAGACCTATCTCCTCATTCCTCCCCCTCACACGTAAACACTATTCTGATTTTGGGTCAGTTCAAAGTTTTAAGATACACTCAAGGTTATATACCAAACTACACTAATAATAGTGATCTACATCATACCAAGTATATCAATGACATAATGACCACGGGCTTGTTTTTCTGGTGCACCACATATATCCTCTCTCAAAGATGGATATTAAATACTTATTATTCAACTCTATTGCTGGACTTCGTTATTAGGGGGGAAAATGCCAGTCACAACTGTAAAATAAAACAATGCTTACCTACATGTGTCTGTGCAGCAAAATGTAATACTATATCTATCTTCTCTGTTTCAAAAAGCAGTTTCACAAAATGAGAATCACATATATCACCCTATATGAAAAAGCAAATATGAAAAAGCTATCATTCATTATAACACCCCCCACCACCTCCTAGTTCGACAGCGAATATTTTGAAAACTCAATCAAGTGGTTCAGTAACTATAGTAATGATGTTATTTCTCCAGCGTCTTAGAATATAAGGTATTTTCAACTCAAAGTATTTTTGCAAATAAGTGTAAAGTAATATTTTATTGAGAGACAACTAAATACTATGGTTTATTTCATCACATTCTTGCCCAACCTAAGATCACTATCAGTTATCAAAAACTTCAGTAAGGAAATTTTTTAGCATTAAAAATATACCTTTGAGAGAACTGTTACTAAAATATACTCTGAGTGTAATTAGAATGACATTGGGAAACATTTTATTACAACTAATTAAATGGTACTTTTTATGTTTATATGTATATTTAATTCTTCTAATAGTATATATTCTCAACGAATCTTTGGTAACTGAAAAAACACTTTCACAAAGAAAGAATTATGAAATTGTTTCAGTATATTTTTTGAGTTTTACAGTTAAACTTTTATAGAATCACATTTTAGGAAATCAACATAAATCATAACAAAGTTTTATTTGACAGTAACATTTCCCTTTGCCAACTTATACTTCGGACTTGTCCAAAAGTGGTCAGTAATAATCAGCCTTCCAGAGGCAATGTAACTTCAAAGGGGAAGATTACGCCATGAGAGTCACGGTCTGGCTGGCCTGCAGGGTAACAACAAACTTCAATTTTTCACTTCAAATCCCAGGAAGGCCTCATTAAAGAAGCTAATGAGGACTTAAAAGTTACAAACCATGGAACTTCAGTCAGCTCCTCACAGATTTTCCAAGGTACCAAAAAATCACATGAAGCTTTTATGTGGTGTCAAAGTACTATTCTCTGGAGCACACAGTACTTCTGGAAGTTAAGTTCTTCATCTTTTAAAAGGTCTTCAATAAGTGTGCCTTCCAAGCCTCTATCACATATGTTTGTAAAGTAGAAAGATACTGTAATTTCTGCATAACTAAAGGGATGCAATATAGAGTTTGAAATTCCATTATTCTGGAGGCTGAGGCAGAAGAATTGCAAGTTTGAGACTAGCCTGGGCTATTTAGAGTTCAAAACCAGCCTGGACTGCCCAGAAAGACCATTTTAAAACACATGCAGAGAGAGAGAGAGCCAGAGAGCAAGAGAGAAAGTGAGCAAGAGAGAGAGCCAGCGAGCAGGAGAAAGAGGGAGAGAACACACAATAATTTTAAAATTTGAAAGTGACAGTATGATAATTCTTAAACTTCAGTACCTGTATAAATTTGTAGTTTTGTTTGTTAGAAATGGTTTCAAGATTCTTCAAGCTTGCACAGTAATCCAGCTTAAAATAAGACAGTATGGTGGGAGGCAACATAAAAAGTGATGTTAGCTTTTCCTACACAATAACAATTTAAGGACCATAGAAGTTAATGACTGTAATACAAGAACAGGTCCTCTTAAAAGTGTGCTTGCTCTGTGTTTTTATGTATTTTAAGCTTCTAAAATCTTAAAAGCAGAAAATAAGTAATTTTGTTACCTTTTCAAAATACAAAAACAAAACAAAAACTCAAAACCAAACTTTTTGTAAGTGTCTAAAACATACTTTTGCCCAAATTTGCCTCCAGATACTGGTGGCTAGAAAAATTTACCATTTCTCATAGAAAAGGAACTAATGTTTAAAAATTGACTACACTTGATCCCGAGTTAACTAATAGTAAATTAGTGTACAGATGGGCAAAAAAAAAAAAAAATCAATCCATCAATCTTGTTGTCCATAACAATAAAACAAAGCAAAACTTCCTAAAAATTGCAAGTTACTCTTTGCCTATTTTTGTTATTAGGCTTTATAAAATTAAGGTATCTATTTGCATCTTCTCATTACGTTCAAAAATCCAGTGATCACCAACCATGGCTGTCAGATTCTGCAGGAAGATTGCATTTACTGCAATAAACTAAAACCTAAATTTGCTTTCTAATTTTAAAAATATACAGTTTTCCAGACGTGGCAGTTATAAAATCAAACCCTTAAATAATGAACACAAATAAAGCGTGTCAACACCAAAAAAGATTCATAATCACATTACACTAAATACTAAAAACACTGTACTCAACACTTGACTTCATGAACTAGCAAAAAAAGTTTCAAGACTTTATATAAGATTAAATACAGCATAGCATAGGACTGTACAGACCCCTAAGTTATTAAAATGACTAAATGAAAAACTAAAATACAAGGAGAGTAGAATTCTGGTACTTTTTTAAAGTAACTAAAATGAAATATAATTTCATTGCATTAATATTAAATTTTTACAAAACTCACCTTGTCTAGATTTATGATCATATAGTTTGGATAATCTTGTACTAGAGAGACAATCACATGTGATGCTCTGTAAGAAAAAAGTGTTATCCTGTGAGTGGAAAACTTTAATGGTCTTAAATGTCTGAATTTTTTTCCCAAAGCTGTTGAGTTTTACGAAAATATTCAAACATAACTTTAAGTTGTTCGAAGATAATAAAAACAATATATAACTACATGTACACACATGCACACTCTTCACTAAACTTTTGAACAATATCTGTAAACTAACACCCCTTTTACACAAGAAGAATTTATTGAGTATAAAGAAAAAAATTAGTTTGACTAAAAGATGTTGTCCATACATGCTTTCAGTATGAGGGTAAAGCAGGATGAAAAACATAATAGGTATTACAGCAAGCTGACACTGAAATATGCCTTTTCAGGAACTGTGGATCAACTGTGAAAAAAGTCAATGAGTATGAGCACAGTTAAAATGTTCATAGAATTTTCTGCAATTGCTATCTCATTACACAAATTTGGTGGTGTGGGGGCTGGACATTTAGCTCTAGTGGTAGAGTGCTTTCCCAGCAAGAGCAAGGCCCTGAGTTCTATTCCCAGCACCCAAAAAACAAAACAAATTTGGTGGTGTGTATCGGAATCTTACAAGGATGTTGAACTGATTCCAGGTTTCTCAGGCTAATAATAGCTGAAACTACCCAGAGTTGGATATTTTAGAGGCTCCTGGGTTTCAGAAGACCTCAAAGTGGAACTGGAGGCAAATTTCAGTCAGATGATCTACCAGATTTTATAACATTTAAAAAGCTGGAGGCCTGGGTAGAGTGGTAGAGTGGTAGAGTGTCTGCCTAGCATGCATGAGGCCCTGAGTTTGATCCCCAGTACCACGAAAACAAACGATGTTGCATGTCCAGAAGTTATTTGTACTTGGGAGCCCTTTTACAGCACTTTCTAGGACCTGCCACCACTGCACTCTCACTAGTACTACCCTTCCCTGTCCATACTCCTCTTACGAAATTTGCCTGCCTGATACCTTCAGCCAAAAGACTGTCAGATTAGAAGATGATTTAATGTGCTGATGAGCAATAAAGAAGAACTCCCACAATCTTTTTCCCTCTTCTTTTACTAGACATTGAGTTCCTCACAGCAGTAGAGTCTCCCATAAATGTCCTCCATTCATTCGTTCAACACCTTCAGGTGCTTAGTGAACATTACTCGCTGCCCTCATGGAGTTTACATTCTAGAATGGGGACAGAAGCAGCAAACAAGCGCAAATATGCAACAAACTGGTAGAAATAAGTGTTAGTTAGGAGAGGGGCTATTTTAGATAAGGTGAGTCAGGTAAGCACCCTCTGAGCAAAAAGCCTGAAGTAAGTTCAGCAAACCATTAAGTAAAAGAAGTGCAAGTGCAAAGGCCTCAAGACAGGAGGCGGCACTGGTGTGTTCTAAAAACTGTAAAAGTGTGGCAGGTACAGAACAGCAAGAGATCCGACTGAAAAAGTATAGCTTGGGCACTTGAGACTTTTAAGATATGGAAACAACTTTGGACTTTTCTAGTGGTTCTGATAGTAACCACTAGAATAAAATCCTATGCACTAACATGATCTGATTTACTTTAAAAACCACTGACTTCTGTGTGAGAACACACTTTAAAGCAGTAAGTGTGGAAGTAAGGCCAATCAGGAGGCCACGGCGATTGTCCAGGCACAAGAACGCGGTGACAAGGGCTTGGGTGGAAGGAGGGTGGTGCGAAGCGGTCACATTTAAGATTTACTTTGTTAGTAGAAAGGTCCTGCTGGTCAAAGGAAGGTATGAGAGGCAATAAACACCTACTATACATTGGCAACAACAGGATTCTTAAATTGGCTGAACCTATGAATTTTATCATAATCCCCAAGCCGTTTTGGGGGCGCCCGTGCGCGACGGAGGGAGAAGTGTTCGGCTGGCAGGAAGTCGGCGAAAACCCACTGTCAGGTCTGCCTGCTCCCATGAGTGACAAGGGCTGAGTACCTGGGGCACTTAGGGGCTTGGGGGACAGTACCACAGTACTCTTGCTTTGGGAGGGAGGCGCTTTAAAGAAGTGGCACTTTCAAAGGAACCACGTCCTGGCAGGCCCAGGAGAGAGGAAAAGGTAAGATGGGTAGTTCATTAGGACCCGCCCTTCCTAGAACCCCGCAAAGCTGGACCTAAGTTTCAAGGGCAAGCAGAGCCGAGAGAAGTTTGGGGTTTCCGGGGAGAAACTGCTCTGCCAGCGGCGCCGTTACCTACATGAAACCAGCACCCCCGGTCACCAGGACCCGCTTCGCAAAGCTGCCAGGAGGAGCCGGGGATTCCGCCTGGCCCACAGCTGACATCTCCCAGCTCGGCAGTGCCTACCTAGCACCGTAAAGCGCCGCGCCTGAAGACCCGAGGGACGTACGACTGCGACGTTTTTACGACACGCTTCGCTCCCTCGACGTGTTACGGCGCAGTCACTGGCAGCTTCCGGGACAAGAGCTGAGGCCGGTTTCGCCCCGCCCACCTGTGGGCGGGGCGCGGTCGCGCAGTGCCCTGCACAGGCGCAGGTCCTCGGCCACTGCGGGCTCTGCGGAGAAGCGATGGGGTTTCCGGGCTAATGGGGTCCGGGCTGTTTTCTAGGCCTGTCACCAGCCTAGGTTATGCTCTACCACGTTACGCAGAAGTTTAGAGTTTTGAGTGAGTGCTTTCTTTTCATTCTTGTACTTCCTCTTTTTCCAGCGATTACACACCAGTTCAGCTAAGAGCTCTGGGGAGTTCTGTTCTTGCGCTGTGGAAATGGGAATTGCAATAGAAAACTTACTTTTACTGTTAATATCATTACAGACAGAGCAACCTACATGCAGTCATGATAAAGATCTTCCGTAGAGTCTACCCTTAGATCTTACCATATTATTCTCCCTCTTGTTCATTCTCCCAGTGTCCAGATCCTCCTTGATCGTTCTTGAAATGCAAGCTGCTTCCCCGGCCAGAAGCCTTTTCCTCGATGTCTGCCTAGTGTTTACCCCTACTTCAATTCTTAGCTTGAATGTCATCCCTTGACAACCCCAATTGAAATAGCAAGCTCTACCCTATCCCTGCAGAACCATCTTACCCTTCTTTATTTTTCTTCATAGCACTCATCAGCATATACACTGATGAGTAATTGTCCATTGTCTGCTCCAGGGAGGTAGGAGCTTTTTTATTTCCAAGTTCCCAAGCCTGGCGCCTGGCACAGGATAAATGTTAAGTTGATAAATACTTTCCCTCTCCACATAATATTTTATCAAAGCCTAAAAAGAATGGGAATAACGAATATACGTGGAGCTATTATATGTTTAAAACTTTCTGAGGACAAAGTGGTAACATGAAAAATTCAAATATACATACGCTATGATACCTAAGTCCTATGATGTCTAAAAATAATTGTTCATTGCTGTACTGTTTAATAAGAAAAAATCTGGATGCAATCTAAATGTGCATGAGATTGTCTGACTTTTAAAATACAACGGACTTATATAGCCTTTAAAAAGAATGCACTATCATGGTATGAAGACCAAAATATTTGGAACAGATACCTATGGCTTTTTTTTTTTTTTAAACAGGGTCTTGCCATGTATTCCAGGCTGGCCTCGAACTTGCAACAATCCTCCTGCCTCAGCCTCCCAACTGCTGGAATACAGTCGTGGGCTACCATGCCTGGCCACCCGTGGCTTTTTAACACCTGAATCACCTACCCTTGGTTGTCCAACAAGTTGGTCCATTCTAAGCTGGCTGTAGAATGAGCACTTGGCTTACTCTGGGACAATTGAAGCCTTTTCTTTATATTTCAAATTGTACTAAGGCTCTAGTACCGTCTACTTGCTCTCCTTGAACTCTGAGGACCTACTTATTTAGTACTTGTCAGTGGCCATGTTCTTTCAAATGAAGTGAGGAACCCAAAACCCTGCCTTCAGTGACAGACAAAAACAAAGCCGATCAAGAAAAGCAGGAGGACAAGAGACAGAAGGGAAGGACTCACAGCATTCAAGGTCTATCCATATTCTGCTTTTCCTTCAGGACGAATTTCATCCCTGTCCACTATTTTTTTTTTTTTTTTTGGTGCTGGGGATCGAACTCAGGGCCTTGTACTCCCTGTCCACTATTAAAAGAAAAAAAATAGACAAATTAATCAGTTTATTCAAAACAGAAAGGTTCAGAGATCCTTCCCCAGCAACACTGGCAGGCAGCATTTATGGGGGGGGGAAGGAAGTGACATTTAGAAACAGCTTGATTGGTTACTGCTCCAAGTTTGCCTTATCTAACCCGGTCTGACTGTGCATCTGACACATGTGGACAGAGTTTGATTGGGGGTGGAGCCCGTGATTGAAACTCACCTGCTGTGATTGGCTGAAACTGTTACTTGTTAGAAGAATATTCTCCTAGTTAGAGTGCAGATTGTTTATACACTAAATTAGGTTGCAGATCCCCATGTAGAAATTCATACTGGAGAAAGCCTAGGGCCAAATGTTTGTAAAGGCTTATCTGAAGGGATCCACCTTAAACTATTAACAAGGGTTACCTTTGGGTACTGGATATTGGCAAGTAAGGAGGAAATAGGGACTTTTTTACTTGATACACTTTTGACTGAATTTTTCTCTAAACTGCATTAGTTAATTTTGTAATAAAAAAGAATTAGTGCATTTTTTTTAAATCCCCACATATTAACACTTCCAGTTTAATCCTGGCCAGGGATACTAAAAATGCTTAATAGAATAAAAGGTATTCTGATTTCTTTTTCTAAGTGCTGAGGTATGTCGTGAGAACTTGCTTATACATCATAAAAGCTTGTTCAGTGAAAATAATTTACGTATATTAACTCATGAAATAATTTTGAGTTCCTGCTTTCAGCTACACAGGCATCATCTTTGACCAGCCGAACCTCACAACGTAGTGAGGGATTCAGATAAGTCATTTGCAATAGAGCATGGTAAGGGCGCTGATAGGGAAGTAAGGAATTCTGGTTCCAGGGGCATGAGGCTTCTCAAAGTGGAGAGGGGAATACAGTACGAAAAAGAAGGTGATGCAGATATTGAGTGGTAGAATAAGCAGAAATATCCCAGCAAAAGGATTTGCAAATGATACAGGCCTAAAGATGAGACTTCGCACATTTATGGAACTGACAGTGGTGAGGATGGAGATTAGAAGTTGTAAAACAGAAGTTTGAAAGGTTTGAGAGCTGTACTCCTTTACAGAGTTTGGGTTGGCCCTAAGGCCAGTCAAGGGTCTTTGAAGGCAGGTGATGTAACCAAATTGTTTCCTTAAATTTTCTGTGGCTCTAAGAGAGAGAATGGACCACAGCCAGTTAGAATTAAGACTGAAGGGACGCCTATAGCCCAACTAAGTGGTGGCTTGAATAGGATTGTTGCTGCTGTTTCCTACACTTAGCAGAAGAGGAGCCAATAAACATTGGTAACTCAGTGGACCTGAGGGCCTAGTAAGGATGGGCCCTACAATTCTCAGCTGTCTGGCCTGCTGAGTGGTGATCTAATTCAAGCAGACAGGGAACCTAGGACGGAAAAATCGGTTTGGGGCCAAGAAAAGTCACAATTTAGACTTTGGAGAGGTTAAGTGTCCTTGAGAGATTAAAGTGGACATGTCCAGAAGGTTATATAGGCGTGGAGGGGGAAAAGCCAAGAACATGGTTCCAACTTTGAAGGACGCTTCCTCTCGACGAAAAACGTAACTGTCACACGTTTCTTAGATCTTCCCGAATTCCACAATCAGCCCAAGGGTCTAGTCATGCCAGCGCGTCTGCGCATGCGTAGTAGTACGACGCACCAAAGCCAGGAGGACGATAGTTTTCCGCAACCTGAGACAACATCCTCCCGATTCTCCAGAGGAAAAAGGCGGGAACTAGCCAAAAGACAAGGGAGTGATGGGACGCGCGGATGTGCGTGTCCCGCCCACCTCGGCCTCTTATTGGTGAATATCTTTGGCTCGTGGGAGACGTGCTCTTCTCATTGGCTACCAGTCTCCCGGCAGCTCTGCCTCCACCCCTTCCCCGGCTGCCGACGTGGGGCTGCCGGACGCAGGCTGCGAGGGTTCGGGGTTCGGGGTTCGGCGTGTGGGTGCGGAGCAGGAGGCGGGGGATGGGGGGGCTGCGTCTCCTGGCGGTGGCGCTCACATGCTGCTGGTGGCCGCAGGGCAGCCAGGGTAAGACCCTGCGGGGCAGCTTCAGCAGCGCGGCCGCCCGGGAAGCGCAGGGCCAGAGCATCGGCCACTTTGAGTTCCACGGTAGGTCGGGGCGGGGAGCGCACGCAGACGCGCGCCCCTCGGCCCCTCCTCCCGCCTCCGCACTGTGGGGGCCCGCGGCGCGCAGCCTCCCTGCCACGTCGGCCCGGCCGCCCGCTGCCCAGCCACCCCGAGCCGGGGCGCGCCGTCGCCGCCCGGGGCCGCGGGACGCGTGGTCGCCAGCCCAGGCCCGGTGCAGCCTCCCCAGGACTTGTGCGCCCAAAAATCAGTTTCTGTTTCCCCAGTCCTCCCCGAGCGAACGGACACCCGAGGGAGCGGTCTGCCGCAGCTCTGGGGATCTGTGTCTCGGCCCCCAAGCCCTCCGGAGAAGCATCGCGTGCCCTTCCTAACTCCACCAGATTGTATACATTCGGGCGCTGTAGTAACGGGCGGATGAACCCCACGTTAGATTTGCTGTTCTGTTTTTACGCTCAGTTGATAAAATCTACTTGGAGCAGAGTGTTTGTGCTCTAATTGCCGTTATTGCCAGCACAGTTTGGTTTCTGAGGGTCTAGCCTGGTAGATTTACTCTGGATCGTAACATGTAAAATAAATTGATAGAAATGCATGTAAGTGTAGTGTTCTGGAAATTTCGTGTTTGATATTCTCTTTGGCCCGACTGAAATCAGAGCTGTATCTGATTCGTACCTTTTAACTCCCCCGAATGAATTTGCATTTCATTCTAATTTTTGCTTCATTTATTTCAGTGGGGTTTTTTTTTGATACTCTTTAATTTGACTAGTGCGGTATTTCAAATAATTGTTTTCCTTGATGAAATTAGGATCTTTGGTTTATAAGGGCTTTAGTTGCGTTGAAAGATATAACTGTGAAGGTCAGAATATCCTAGAGAAGATTCTTAAATTATTACCAATTTTAGTGAATTCCAGTTCAGTAAAATAATAACATTGAAACTATTCAGAAATAATGAACTGTAACTGAATGCAATGTAAGGTATTAAATTGGGACCTTAGAGTCACTTTTAAGACTGTAGATAATACGTAATGTAACCAGTGGTAACCCTTGTAACAAAAGTTTCTTTAAAAATGAGAACAGAAGAGTTTAAAAATTAGAAAGTCTGTTGTTTCACCTCCTCACCCGGAGTCTCTTTTCCTGGAGGCAACTACTTTTTGCCATTTCTGTTCAGAGTCTTAACTGTAGTGGATGTGTGCAACCAAGCTCATTCTAACTTAGCAGTCTAATTATTTGAATACAGGATGACCTTTACTGCATGTTTTTCATTCGTTTTTATAAGATAATGTTACAGGAAATATAAAAATGACAATTTAAAAAACTGACAATTTTATCAAATTTATTCAATACAAGAATGGACTGGTTGAAATGACACCTGCCTGAGTGATGCTCAGGATAATCAGTACATAAATGCCCTGCCCCAGTAATGCTCAGGGTAAACTGGTTAAGTGGTTAATCACCTAATGTATATTGGTCCGAAAGTTCTTTCGTAAAAGTTACAGAAATAAATTTTGTTTTGTGTGTAAAATGTGTATCCCCCAACATTTATTTAATCTTTCTTGCTATTAGATACACTTTTTAACATTAAAAGCATAAGTAAATGTTAATAATCATGTTACATTAAAAACAAACTTCAAGAAATTTCTATACTTTATGAAAAAAGTATAGAAAGTAAAATGAGACAAAAATTATATTACAGTTAATGTCCAAATACCCCAAATGTTTCTTTTGTTCAGTGGAATGTTAGCAGTTGACAGCTGAATTATAGGAATATATCACATTAATTTGAATAATGTCTTGCATCTGAATGAGATAATCATTCTCTTGTGATTGACCTAGTTAAGTGAGATTTAAGAAAATTGTATTTTTAAAATTTTGATCAGTAGGTGTTGAATTATCCTACCTTCTTAGCACCATATGAGACCAAACCAGTTGATGATTTTTGTTTTAATTTCAAGGTGACCATGCTCTTCTCTGTGTCAGAATCAGCAACATAGCAGTAGCTGTTGGAAAAGAAGCTAAACTCCACCTGTTCCAAGCCCAGGAATGGCTAAAGCTGCAGGAAAACAATCATGGTTATAGTTGTAGTGAAAAATTATCCAGAGCTCAGTTGACAAGTGAGTATATTTTTTTTTTGTTCTGACCATTACATCTGATTGTTTTCACCTTCATGTTGAAGTATAGTACATACCTGTGTACACACCAGAATGGTTCATGACTGCATAGATCACACTTAGGTTGCATTTTGTCAGGTACATTTTAAACTGAATTTTGAAGAAACTAATTTTTTACTTGTTCAAAAGATGGAATGCCTTTTTCATCTTTTATCAATCCGACTTTTGAAAAATATCTGGACAATTTATAAAGAAATCCTTTCCTTCATTCAGATTCTTTAAAGTGTGCATAGTTCATGCCATATAACAGATATATTTTTGCTTAGTTGCAGCATGGAGAGAATAACATTTGTTCGTTGCTGCCAGCACTGAGCTAAACACTGAACATGTATTGCCTCAATTAACTGCAGAACTTAGCCCAATACTGTTTTATAACATGTCTTTGGAGCATGAGACTTGGTTGTTTGGTGACATTTGTAAACCTCTGGGTTTGCTCTGGAGAGACTCTACTTTCTTTATCCTAATTGAGTAGCTTGACTTCTCACTCGTTCTTCTCATCAACACTATCCCATGCATTAGGGCAGTGATGGCAAACCTTTTAGAGCTTTTAGTGATACAAACGGCCCTCTGCATGCCATAGGTTTGTCACCACTGCATTAGGATATTAGCTGTTCAGAGTAAAAACCACGCAAAACTTTTATAACTTAGAAATGAAATACATATGTTTTTCTAGCCATAGTATCTCTTGTTAGGTTAATTCATTATAGGAGACATGAGGAATTAGAAGCATCCATGAGAAAAAAGTAGGAGTTATACACACACACACACACACACACACACACACACACAAAATTGAAGAACTTACCTGCATGAAGGAACATGGTAGGCTCTTTTAGCCTAGTCAGGTAAGACATCTTTTTGATATCACCTAAACATCTAGGTGAAGCAGCTGTCTGGTTTCCTCGTAAGAGAGCTAGCCAGAAAGGAAATAAAAGTAGAGTGTCCCAGTCCTTGTCATCCTTTGTGTCTGTTATCTAGATTTGTAGGATGACATTGGTAGTGTGCTAAAGAGGTCCAAAAGATTAGATTCAGATCTCTAAGAGACAGTTACATAAAGTTACTTACCTCAACTCTGAACTTCAGGACTTAGCAGGGAAGTTTGTACAAATGCTCATTCTTCTTTCTAACCAGTTTACTCATCTAAATATCCTACCTGTATATAAAAATTTACAACCTTTGGTTCCAAACTAAACTTCCTGTGTCTCCCATCAAAACCCTGTCCTCTTCTGGTGTTGCCTGTTTCAGGAACTGGCAACACCATCCAGCTATTATACACAGGTGAGAAATTGAAAACTCTTTTAACATTCCTCTCTTTGGCCTCTCTGCCCCCTTCCAATGTATCAGTTGATCCTGAGTCTGTGGTTGGTTGGTTAGCTCCAAGGTAGAAATATGGCAGGAGGGCATGGGCAAAGCAAAGCTGCTTAGTTCATGGCAGCCAAGAAACAAAGCAAGGGAACAATACCAGAGAGGACAGGGCCAGGAACTAGATATAGAGCCCAAGGTCATACCTCTGTGTGCACACCCGGAAGTGTGCTTTACTAACCCTCTGGGCAGCTCCCAAGGCAAGCCAAGTTGGCAGTTAAACTTAACCAGCAGAGGAGCTAAATATGATATTGTATATAAAGCATTTTGATACTGTCTTTTTATATCTTATAGTCTCCTTGTATATTTGATATATTTTAAAAATCATTTAAAAGTGTTAGTATTTTATTTTGTGTTTTTTGGTTAATAGTATTCATTTCCTTTCATAATATGATTGGGCAATTATCTCTTCAACACCATTCTCTGCAATTCAGGTTTTGTTAATATTTAAGGTACTAATTACACTGGCATAGGCTACACATGCTGTGCTGTAGTCTTTTGTCTCAAAAACAATGAACCCACAGTTTTGTCAAGAGGCTTGTTTCCCAGGCTTGTTGAAAAGGACAGCAAGATGAAAACTAAAGGCCAGTATCACTTTATAGGCACACGTTTGTTTCTGTTTGATGTAATCCACATAATTTAGAGTGAAACATCTAAAAGCATATTGTTGAAAATATAGTGGTGAATTTTTGTATTGTCTTATCAAAAAGTATAAGTGATAAAACAGCAACATAGTAGAACCTTTATATAGTGAGGTCCTGATTATGTAATTGCAAGCCTCACATTTCAAAAAACTTTTTTTTTTGTGCTGGGGGTTGAACTAAGGGTCTTGTGCTTGTTAGGCAAGCACTCTAACCACTGAGCTCAATCCCCAGCCCCAACAACCTTATTTCTAAACCAGTTATTGTTCAAATATTAACTTCTTATTAAAGGCCTTCTAGTATTTCAGACAAACTAGATTCTTAGCTATACTCACTTTGTTTTAAAGAAAAGAAAAAGAGAATTAATATTTACTTAGCAACTAGTCTATTACAGATACCATGCTTGATGACTCATATAACTTAGCTCATATAACATCAGTCCTTTACTGTAGATATTATCTTCATTTTACAAATGAGGAAAGTGAACATCATTGCATATGTAACTTGCCCAAGGTCACATAGCAGGTAAATACTGAAGCCAGGTTCCAAAATAGAGCTGTATGATGCCAACATTCATGACTCTTTCTTCCCACCATGTCATACTACCTTGTATGGTCCCAACTCAGTGTAAATTTTATATCCTTGTAATTTCTATTTTTATATTTTTATACCTTTTTAAAGAATGACCTGTTATAAAAATATTTTAGAAAATCTTTTAAAACCATTTGTCTGGCATAATTTTTAGAGATACTGTAGTATTTTTTTGGTTGAATGCTGTATTTTAAATTAATTCAGCTTTTAAAAAAGGTTGCTGTGTTTGTTGTGTGACATTTGAGTATGTGCTTCCTGACACAGACTATTCTCTCAAAAATGGTTAAAATGATAAATTTTATATGTATTTAACACAGTAAAATAAACTCTTAAATGTTGCACTTGAGAACTTTGAAAATATTTAAAATTAAAATTGAAACTTTCAGTTAAGTTATTCTGCTATTTGTGGTGCTTTATAGTATTTTTATAGTGATTTCTTTGGTTAAATGTGTGAATTTAATTCCTTTCCAATTTGTCTGCCTTTTCTAGTGCTATACCAGAGCCTGAATTTCTGAGGC
Source organism: Hystrix cristata (assembly GCA_004026905.1). Classification (NCBI taxonomy): domain Eukaryota; kingdom Metazoa; phylum Chordata; class Mammalia; order Rodentia; family Hystricidae; genus Hystrix; species Hystrix cristata. The sequence goes on along the minus strand of PVJO010000045.1, from coordinate 183,804 downwards.
AAAAAAAAAAAGACAAAAAGAATTCCAACCCCAAATTGAATATATAACTAAAACAATAAATACATTTCAGAATTTGGCTTTCAAAGGTAGTATTTCTTTCTCTTTGAAGTGACAGTGAACCAGACTGAACATAATCTGACAGTGTCTCAGATTCCATCTCCGCAGACGTGGCATGTGTTTTATGCAGACAAGTACACATGCAGCAACAGCGTGGAGAGCACTCGGGTGGAAGACGTCCCGTTTGAAATGGTATTACTGAACCCAGACGCCGAGGGGAATCCGTTTGACCATTTTAGTGCTAGAGAATCTGGTAAGAATATGTGAAAACATCGTAAATTTAAAAAGAATTAGGTACAAATATCTTCGTGTTGTGTGTTTGGAATATTAAAAAGTAAAAATCAACCTGCATGTTCAACAATAAGGAAGTAGTTAAATGAATCTTATTAGCGTATTTTGATAGCTATTAAGTTTAAAAAGCAGAACATTAAATTTTATGTTGCATGACTACAAGTATATTTAAAACTGCAGAGAATAAAAACTGCAAAAATATTAATTAACAGGTCATTTACATATTCTGAGCAATAGAGTTGTGTAGTTTTTAGTTTCTTATGTATAGTCGAAATCTTGTTTTTATGATATCATTAATTTGATAAACAAACATGTTAGTAAATTGAGCAATCTAAAATAGTGAGTGATCAAGATTAGAAAGTGAATTACTTTGTAAGGCTGTCCCTTCACTAGGTTCCTTTAACATATACAGAGATTGCCTTTATTGGTGTTTACTTTGGAATGATCTGAGTCTATCATGTTTTCTAGAACCAGACTTACCCCCATATGACATTTTATCAAAATTTTAAATGACTATGTTCTGCCCTACTGTAGTGAGAGTCCTAGCCCCAACAGAATGAATGACTTCTGGTGATCATGATAAACATGGTATAAAAAGTAATAGCAGACTTGTCCATTAATGTGGAAATAACTGTCAGTGATCCTCCCGCCTCAGCCTTCTGAGTGTTGGAATTACAGGCGTGTACCACCGTGCCCAACTAGTCCTGAAATTTCTTTTATGTTTATGTAGATGTTGACATCTTCCATATTTTGGAAGGAAACTGATGAAACCCAGATCTGCTAATAGCATTTGATGGATGGTTGGACTAAATCCCTTTAAGATCCATTTTAACTATGATAAAGTTTTTAAAATTGGTCCAGGCTCACCAGGAAGTAATACTTTCCTGAAATCACTGTACACACAAACCCTGCTCCCTCTAATAGAGTCCAGATCTTCTGGCCCTTTTCCCTCCTGCCTTCCCTCCTGCCTTTGGCTCAAGAGATTGTTTATTGTGTACATTTGTGAGACTCTTCCGGATCTTGATACACTTTTGCTTGCTTCTTTATCCTGGCTGCTTCCATTTCTGCCTCATCCCCAGTTTGGCATTTGAACTTTGACTTCTACTCCATAAACTGATCACATTTGTGCCATGGGCTGTGCTAAGGCCACTGAATGCCAGTGATACTGTGTCCTGACCTGAACCTGGCCTGTATCTTCTGATGTTTTCCTTGACATCCTGGGTTTTGGCTACCTTTTCTTTAGGATTCATGCATTCTCATGTAGTTCATCATTCTCCTTCTGACCTACTTTTTCCTGATTTTGATTTGATGCTTACTCTGATATCTAAAAGCTGTCTTTTTTTTTTTTTTTATTCCAGAACAGAGAAAGTTACGTTGGTCAGGTCACTAAAGATATTTAAACAAAGAGCAAAACCTTAGTATAATAAGCGTTTTCATTAAACACGAGATGTAGGGCTTGATGAAAAAGTGCTGGAAGTACTCAAAAGTATCCAACCCTATTTTGTGGCTGACTTAATTCCTAAAGATCACTTCATTGTATTGATTAAAATGCTAAAAGCCTTTGTGCATAATTCAACACTGAATAGTAAATTGGTTGTTTTTAACCGTTTATTGTATACACATCTGGAAAGATTAAAAAAACAAAAAACCCAGGAGTCTGCCCTCAGAGTCTTGAATAGATTTCGTTTGGAGTGAAAGCCAGGCATTGGTTTAGAGCTCCAAAGTTGATTCCCACATACAGAACCACTTATCTCAAAATCTTTGCTCCACATTGTTTTAGTACTGTGTTGGTTTTAAAGTAGAGCCTGAGAGAGATTCTTCCTATTCTGTAACTTCAAGTATGGAATTTGTTTCCAGGGGATAATCTCCCAATTGATTCATTTTAGAAATTTTTGCTAATTTTACCTAATTATATGCTCCAAGTAAGGAAAATTGATTTGCTGTGCTTTTTACTGAGAACTATTACCGTATATCTGAGAAGTTTGGATTAAAATAACCTGCTACACATAACCACAATTAATGTTACATGTTATTATGATTAAATTTTATAATTTATTTTCTTTTAAACCAATTAATGTGTTTTATATTTACCAGATTTTTTAATTCCTTACTTTACACAGTGGGTCTAATTTTAAAAAACAAACTAAGGCAAGTTTTATGCCACTTTACAAAGTACTAAATATGATTATAATGCTTTAAAGTAGAATAAAATGGAACTGTTTCTTAAAAAGATTAAAATCCTTGTCAACTATATTTGTGTTCTTGTTAGAAACCAAAAGAAGGATCCAGAGACTTGAGAGCAGTATGACCCAAAGCAGATAGACTGGTTTTCACTGGAATAATACTACAGGCTCTGCCTCTTTTTCGTCTTGCCATTTTTAAGATTCTAGCAGATATATTCATGCTTTTCTATTTTCCCTTTTTCCTTCATGTTCCGAAACATAACAGGTTGGGTCTTCCGTTTAGCACTGGTAACATGTCACTAGTAACATGTTGGGATGTTTTTGGCTGAAGGTAACAAAACCCTTGTGCAAGTGGTATGGACAGTAAAGAAATTAATTATTTTAAGCAATAAGTTCCCAGGCATCTCTTCCCTGCTAGATTCTGATCCTGGCGTTTGTCTTTAGCTCCCTCAAGTTCAAAGTTAGCTGCAGCGGTTCTGTGCTCTCCATCTAGGTGGTGGTGAAATTCTGTATCTTTTCGAGAGGGAGGAAATCTTTCCCAGAAGCTCCCCATCACATTTTGTTTGTCAGAACCGGGTCATATGCCCTTGCTGTACATCATCACAGAGAAACGAAGTTAAGATGTCAGAAAGATGAAGGTACAAATCCATCAAATAGGTTAGGTTTACCTCCTGCTGGCAAGGCATTGGAAATTCTGATTGGTTTTGGGACACAGGAGAGTGAGTGGACACCGGGACTCCAGGACAGCAAGGGTGACAGATAAGCGGGACCATCTACTCCAAGTGCTGCCTCTTAACCCAGCAACTCTCCTTTTTTCACCCTCTTCTCTCCCTTGTCCTTTCAGCTGGGGCTGATGTGACTAAAGCAGTCCTCTAAGTTTTATCCCTGCTTAATTTTGCCAGTGCTTTTTCCTTAAGTTTGCTTTACAGTCTACACATTTCTTTTGAAACAGTCACCACCTATTGCCTGTTCATGTGAGAGTTCGTGTTCATGTCCACCTTTAATGTACATTAAGTTTAAAGTAAGACTTAACACTCAGTATCCATGTACCCATTTTAACATTAGATTTTAATTTCAATGCGAACAAACACAGATTGCATTCTTGTGAAGGCTGGTAGCAGAACAAAAGTAAAGTTGGTAGCTGAAGAGAAAAACAAGGAGACTTTTTTTAGAGGCGTTTAAAAATGAACGCCGAGTACAGAACCAGCATTTTATCCTTAAAGTGTCTTATGGATGGGAACATCATTTATAAGGAAGAATTACTTATCTAAAGTTCAGTGAGTGAAGGACAGGATAAATGATTTTGTTTAATTTGTTTAATGTATTATTTCAATGAAACAATTTTCTTTGTTGGTTATAATTTTAGCTTTTCTTGAGAGATATGTTAAACCATTTTTTTTTTTCCTGGCAATATGTGTATTATTTTTAAAAGTCTCTCCTGCATTATTGTAATTTCTCAGTAAGTTGAGAATTTCTTTTCATGTTGGATTTATAACCTAATGGAGTCTGACACTTTATCCTATAATTCTATAAAGTATTATAAATAATTAAAACTTTAACTAGAATGCTTTAATTTTTCAATACAAAGAAGGAAAGATGAAAACTGAGATCTAAAACACAGGATTGCAGGGGAATTTTACTGACCCACAGCTGTTATAATATGGTTAGCATTTGTATTTTCTGTCTTGTTCCAGTACTACAGTAATCTGAGGATTATGGTCCCATTGTTTCTAAAGCTGCAATACCTATCTATGTAAGGAGTTTGAAAAGAAAATATGTCCTTTCTGTTATTTGATCTTCTCTTCCTGAAGTCTAAATAGGCATTTTTACCTGCACTAGAAAAGCAAACTATAATCATTTATGTTAGGCAGAGCAGGAGAGACACCCAGTGGCTGAAAAACTTCCTGCTGCTTTTTTTCCCCATCCTAACTATGCAAAAAAAAAAAAAAAACCAGTTGAGGTTGAACTATTTATTGGCTGTTTTTCCTGTGGATTGCTTTCTCAAAATTGTTTTCCACAAAATGGAAATATTCTCATTGCTGTTCATTAGTTGGAATTCACCCCACATGAGAAATTGGAGCAGGCTTCGTGTCCACAGTTGGAGTGGGAGTGATCGCAGTTCAGACTGTTCATGCAGACTCAGTAGAGACAGTTCTGTTCGCAGCCTCTGCCATGGCACTGTGCTATTACGTAGTATGTAAAAGCCTGGCTGTCAGGGACTTTCTTAAGTGTGACCAAGAACAGTTGACATTCTGTGTGCACGAGTTCCACATCTATGGATACAACCAACCAGGGATCAAACATACTCGAAAAAACAATTGTGTCTGTATTGAATATGTACAGACTTTTTTCATGTCAGTATTTTCTAAATAATACAGTATAACTCCTATCTATGTAGTATTTATATTGTATAAAGTATGATAAGCACTCTGGAGATGACTTACGGTATGTGGGTGGATGTACATAGGTTACATACAGATACTGTGCCTTTTGTGTAAGGGAGTTGAGCACCCATGGATTTTGGTCCTGGAACAAATCTCTCTTGGATGCTGAGAAATGACTGTTGATGTAAACCATTAAACTCAAAATCATAAAACTTGAAGGCTTATACAATAAACTTTTTGATTTATTACAAAAATTTTCTGAAACTTGTGAAAAATGAAAAACCCCAAAGACTGTAATACAGAAAAAAGTCATTATGAAGTTACCTAAAGACTATATGGAAGCGCTGCTAGTAGGAACTGGAGGTTGCTATAATGACTGGCACCATTTTATTTTTTTATTTTATTTTTTTAATTTTTTTTATTTTTACCAAGAACATGTAATGGTACATTGTATACATAATGATCATAATCAACATGGTTATTTTGTACCTGTACATGATACATCTTGGTTTTCCCCCCTCTTCTCCCCTTCCCCTCCCCTCCCTTCCATTCACCCACCCCTCCCTATTTGCAACAAGTGTAGTTACATTTTACCATTTTTTCCCCTTTCATCTTTTCTTTTAACCTTCTTCTTTATCCCCCTTTTCCCTATCTAGTTCTCCTCTCTTTTGAATACTATCTCTCTTTTTTTTTTGACTGGCACCATTTTAAATATAAAACATGCACATTCTTACCATTGCCAACTAACCAACCCTCTTTGCTCATAATTTTTGCTCACTGACTAATAATTTCACTAACCGTGGTATCATCACGTCCTAATTTGACTCCCCTGTCCTAACCTAATATCGACTCCTTTCAGCCTCAACTTCTATGGTGTATTCCTCAGCCCAGAACTGTGGTTGAATTCTGTGGCAACTTCCTTTCCCTATTTTGCAGTTTGAATTCTCAGGAGAGAATATCATTTGCCTAACTTACTTTTGATCATCAAATTATGTTGTTGGCCACTCAAATTGCTGGCCATTTCTTTGGTGTCTTAGTTGCAGCCATGTGTGGAGTCAGCTATCTATAAGGTTTCCTTTTTGGCAGGAGTTGCAGAAAGTTACCTCAGAAGGGGCCTCTGGGCATGACAGGTGTTTTAAAGCTTTAACCAAATGGAAATTCGAGGTAATGGAACATCGCAGACCTGTGGTTCTCATACGTTAGCTGTAGCAGAATCACCTTTGGGCTTACTGACAATGGATTGTTGAGCTTCACCCTCAGAGTTTCTAATTCAGTAGATTCCGGGTAGCTCTCAAGAATTTGCATTTATAACAAGTTCCCTGGTGAGGCTGCTGGCCCAGGAACCCCACTTTGAGAAGCACTGTCGAGGTATATTAAACTGTTGTTGACTGAATAAATCCATTTCTAAACGTCTATATGAAAGAAATTCACCTTCAGGGTAAGAAGTACATAACTAAATGCTGAAGTCGTTTTTTTCATTTGCTATTTTTAAAACAAAACTGATTCTATAGTGAGTCTTTGGACTTCCTTCACTGTTGTTTTTTACAGGTTGACTTTAGTTCGGCTTAATCTGCCTTTAGTTACAGCTTTGTCGCAAGGTAGAAAATTAGTTTAATTTCCTCTTTTTGTCCAAAAAAAGTGAATGCTATGACTCCAGTTAAAAAAACAAGTTCTAGAAAGATACTGACTGGAAGATTTGAAGGCAGCCCAGCACTAATCTGGCATTGTTTTACTGAAGCACACTCGCTCTCTTCTCTTCACAGGGTTACATGAGTTCTTTTTCCTCCTGGTCTTAGTGTACTTTGTGACTGCTTGCATTTATGCTCAGTCACTGTGGCAGGCTGTGAAGAAAGGAGGACCCATGCACATGATTTTAAAGGTTCTGACAACGGCATTGCTGTTACAAGCTGGTTCAGCTTTAGCTAATTACATTCATTTCTCCAGGTAACTCGAAACCACTAAAACTGTGTTCATCATTACATCTAATTAATCCTAATTAGTCTGCCAGAATTATGCTTGCTTTGATTGTGAGCAGTTGTTTTTCACATTTGTAATTCACACTCTTCAATTTCCCAGGTACTCCAAAGATGGAATAGGGGTACCTTTTATGGGAAGTTTGGCAGAGTGTGAGTATCTTTCTGAGCATTGTTTGTTGTTGTCGTTCAAGATAAACTTGCCATCTGTTTGTTTTCTTTTTGTTAAAATTATTCTGGGCTGAGGAGATAGCTCAATGGCAGAGGTGCTGGCCTAGCATGTGTGAGGCACTGGGTTTGATCTCCTGTAACACACACACACACACACAAAGAATAAATAATTTTTTGTTATAGTAAGATATTTTTGAATTTTTTTTATTAGTACATGTTTTCAGTACATAATGATTTCATTCCTCATGGGGAGGTGGTACATATACATAACCCATCTTGAATCTTTAAAAAGTACTTAATAGGCCCTGTAGTCATACATCTAAAAGAGAATTTCGGAGGAACAGTAATTCACATACCATTCTTAATGCTGGAAAATAAGATTTGCTCTAAAAGACAGATATTTGAATGTGAAACCACACTAGGGTTTACTTTTCCTTCTCTTTTCATGTTGCTCTTCTGGTCTTAATCACTCTTCATTAGGTATCTTATGATACTTGCCATTGATCATCTTAGGACCCACTTGTCCAGACCTTGCCACCTGCTTTAAGATTCTGGAACTTCAAGAGCCTTTTATTTTGCTTGCAGAGAGGATGTGTGTAGTTCATCCCCTGGGTGCAGAAACAAGAGGAGCTTCATGCTTTCTGAACATTGTCTAGAGTCCTTCTCCCTCTTTTTTTCTCTTTTATTCTGGGGGCAGAGGGTGTATCTTTTGGATATTTAATAAGATTATAAAGTGTTAAAGCTGGACAGAACCTGAAAAATAGTTTAGCTCATACATTTTCGATGAGGTAATTAATGTCCAAAGAGACAAAACAGAGCCAATTCATGACAAAGCTGTTACTAAAATCAAGGACTGTTGAATATTTGTTTCAGCTATATACAAAACAGTGTTTTAGACTGTCTGGCATTTTCACTGAAGGCTAAAAAGCCAAAGCTTTCTTTTTAACTGCAATAAATTGATGTTGGTAACTTTTGGTAGTTCCCACAATAAAAGATTTGGTTAAGTGTGGTTAAAATTCAAGACAGTATTGTACAAAGGTTTCTAAATCCCTTCTTTTCTATGTACTTTTTTATTTAAGAGGGTGGAGTCCCAGCTGGGAACCCCCCACAATAAAGCCTGTCAATGTTTGGGAAAAAAAAAAATTCAAGGCAGAATGGAGTTTTTGTGTGATCCATGTATTTTTATCTAAAGTGAGTTATTTTTCAGCAATAAACGAACAGTGTTCTGCTCATCCATTTATACAGTATTATTAGTTTGGTCTGTATATTACTTAGTACTTAAAGAAATGAGCCAGAAAATTGGGGATCTTTTCCACAAGGTATTTGTTTTTGATGCTTAGCAGCTTATGTAAGAATATTCCTTTAGCCAACCTCTTTAACTATGTATTTGTGAGATGTTTCATAAAATTAGTTGGTATCACAGTCATTTAAAGTTCCATGATGAAAGAAAAATGAATTTAATGTGACAAGACATAATGTTTTATATTGAATATTCAAGTATAGTGACAGTTAATTATCAGAATGCACTTCCACAGTTAAATGTAGAGTAACTCGTTTTCATTTAGATAGCAAGGCAGGGGAAGATCTGTCAAAATAGATCTGAAAATGTATATTAGTACTGTTTTGGCTTGCACCTTTTAAGTGTAAGCATTATACACGACAGCTAGTTGTTTCCATTTCTATAAGAGCATCCTTATGTTAAAAAGGAGTAAAAGAAGAAAGGGGTGGTAGTACACACCTATAATCCCAGCGCTATAGGCAGCTGAGGCAGAATTGCCAGTTTAGGCAGCTTAGTAACTTAGTGACACCCTACCTCAAAAATTTAAAAAGGGCTGGAGATCTTGTAGCTCAGTGTAAAGGGCCTGATTTCAGTCTGCAGTATTGTGCCAAATAAGAGAAGTAAAAATTAGCAACATCAAAGTTATGGGTGGCAGTCTGCTAAATTGTGACCACAAGTTTATTCCAAAATCCTATACTATGATAAGAAAGTGATAACCTTCTAAAAAAATCAGCAGTTACTAGTTTATAATAAACACGCATGGAATTTGGAGCATTTATAGGTTTTTGTTTCCTTGCGCTGCTTTATTGCATCTGTTACAGCAGGCTTCCCCTGCAGTGCAAGTGGTGGCCACCTGGTGGCACATCACACTAATCCATGGAGTTTTTCGTTTGTCCTCAGGACTCTGAAACCCAAGCCAGCGTAATCGGGTGTTACAGTGGCTATGCACTTCATGGTCATATTGTTTCTTATTAATAATTTTAGAGAATCTCTTCATATTATACTTCAGCCACCAAAAAAATAAATCCTAACAACCCAGAAATGAAGGTACTCATATTTTCCACATTGCAGAAATGGTATTTAAGATGTTTCTTTTGATCAGGATTATAGAGATCTGTAATTATAAAAGCTAAGAAAAATGACAGACATGAAAAGCTCTAAGATTGGACTTAGTAGAAAAATGATATGGGTAACTATATAAAGTAGGAATATTGCCACTTTTTAACCATTTCTTATAAATGGTTACAAATTACATGGCAAATTTTTAATTCTTTAAAATTAAGTGAATATCTCCTACTGAATTTCCTTAGCGTCTCTTTGAAAATCCCCATCTTCTTGTGGCAGAAAGTCTCAGATTCTGTGTACTGTGGAAACCTGGTTGACTTTGATTTTCATTTCCCTTTAGTTTTTGACATTGCTTCCCAAATCCAGATGTTATATCTACTTCTGAGTCTGTGCATGGGTTGGACAATAGTCAGAATGAAAAAGTCTCAAAGCAGACCTCTCCAGTGGGATTCTACCCCTGCATCCACCAGCATTGCGGTGTTCATTGTCATAACCCAGGTGAGTATCGATGCTCAGCTTTTCCTTCTAGCAATGTTTAGAAAAACAATCTTGACCATATCTCATTTGAAAAGTAAACCTGAGATTCAGGAGGAATTTGTGTCATTTGAAGTAATGGATTTAAAGAGTGATAGATCAAATACTCTCTCTTCTGGGTTTACTAATAATATATATATATATTTTTAAATTGTAATTCAGTCTGACTCTGTGCTTCCTGACAGTTTTTAAAAGCACAGTATTTCTTAATAATTTTATTTCATATTTTCTGTCGCATGGTAAGTATTGAGTATTGAATCAATCAGTGAATTTGAGATTTCATCCATTGATAAGACTCCTTAGAACTGACTACATAAAAATACTCAGATGACTGAGATTAAAAGGCAAACTATGGTGTAAGAAAGAATGGAATCTTCTTTTTGAAAACAAATTTTAAAAATCTTGTTTCTTAGAAAAATTTTCTGCACCTTTTCCTCTACATTGGCAGCACTGACATTGTTCTCGGATATCCATATCCCTATGTGCAATATATTGTAAAAATTCAGAAGAAAGGTATAAAAAACTTCCTATTGAGTCTATGAGATAATAATGAACTATGCCTCAGTAAAGGACATTATAATGTAAACTATAATGCATTAAGTAAATTGAACAATTTAGTATTGAAGGGCAGGGCCAGTGCTGTATTAATCTGTAATCCTGGTGTTTGTTGAGTATGGTAGGTTCTGTGTGAAGTGAGCATACTGAATTTCCATGATGGATTTGGGAAAGACACCATATTCTAGTGGACAATATTAGAAAGTAGGTAGTTCCAGGAAGGGAGCTAATGAGAAAGAATTAGAAGTGATTAAAATATGAGCAAGATTCTAACCAACTTACTATTTTTGATGCAGGACTTATGGAGAGTAGTGTTAATATCAGGTTAAGTTTTCATTTCTCAATTCATAGCAAAATTTCAATTTTCATTATCATTTTATTATAATTTTATTTTATTATCATAGACAAATACAAATTGAGAACTAAAATTTTGACACCACATTAGGTCTTAAGTGGGCATTTATTAAAAATGTATTAGACAGAGTCCTGATCTTCAACAGTACCCAGACAAGGCTGATGAGACGAGTAACCAAGGGTCATATAGATCCATGCATACATTGTATAGGTAGCATATTATCACATGTGTGAAGATAGGGAATTCAGAGATATAAAAATGTAAACCATGGGAAGTGGCATACAACAGTGCTTCTTTATTGTGAAAGTTAAGTCTAGAAATCTAGATTAAGGAATAATAGTAATAGAAGTAATAGCAAATTTTAGGCCCAAAAAGGAGATTTCACCTGTGCAGGATGACAAAGGAGTTCACTTATTAAGAATATTAATGGAGTAAACTTAGGGTAGACAAAGAATGAGGAAAGGAAAAGGTTTCTTATAAACCCCATAAAAACTAAGAATTGAGTTTATTATTGAGGTTTTATCTAAAGTCTTTGGAGATCCCTAATGACTCAATTCTAAGAGCTGAGTTGACAAATAAAGGAAGCCCAGAGGCATATTTGATGAACAAGACATAATGATTTAATGTTGAGTATGAGCAGAGAGGACATAGACAGTGATTTCCACTGAATAGAAGTAAATGGAGCAACATAATGGGAACTTACTGAGCTCTTTACTGTTGCAGTAACAGTGCGGGAGAAAAGGTCAATGGACAAATAAGCATGTATAATGGTGCCCTGCCTGCTTTCCTAGGTAAAGGAAAATGTGACTTCCTTTACCTTTCATTGCAACCATGAGAAAGTTACGGATAAGAGTGAAGTCTGAAATCACCAATTCTGACTTGACTTGTTAATTTCTGGATTACAAAATATTTTGAGATACTTGAAAGTTATCTTGTGATAGTAGGCTGGAGTGCAGAATAGTTTGATTTCTAAGAATGGTATTGAAGGAAAGAGACAGATTTAAAGAAGGTTTATATTTATTCTCAAACTTTTCATCATGTTTTTGTCCTTAAGAGAGATCATATTTGAATCATGATAGCAATAGCATCTCTTTTTTTCATTTTCCTTTCTTTCTTTTTTTTGTTTGTTTGTTTTTAGTCTGTCTCACTTGATAAAAGTCCCCTTTCCTAGCTTATGCTTATCAGAGAGAGGAAAGACTGCCTGTACTTCATTAAAGACTTTATTAAGCCTTTATAGTCTGATAAATGTTAGTACCTCCTAGGAGTATTTACACAACATTTGTATATGTTATGTAATGCTTAAGGGAATGTTTACAAGAGTTTAAAAAAGTACTTTATTGTAAATAGTTATCTTTTTTTCCCTCTAATGTAATATTTTTTGCAGAGTATTTTGCTACTTTGGGAACAATTTGAAGATACCAGTCATCATAGCTCCCATTCACACCACAACTTAGCAGGAATCCTTCTAATCGTTTTAAGAATTTGCCTAGCACTGTCATTAGGCTTTGGACTCTATCAGATCATCACAGTGGAGAGAAGCACCCTCAAAAGAGAATTCTACGTCACATTCGCCAAAGTATGAGTTGGGGTGTAAATTGGCTTCTTCTGATTACCAACTTCATTCTGGTTGCTGTGGGGTCTCATAAACTACATGCTAACCTGAATTAAACCTTTATTATGTGACAAGCGTTTTTAAAAAAATTTTTTTTGTTTTTATTTTTTTGAGATGGAGTCTTGTTTTATATCAGGCTGGTTTTGAACTCACTATGTAGCCCAGGCTGGCCTTAGCCTCCTGGTAATCTTCCTGTGTCAGCCTCCCCAGGTGCTGGGATTACAGGTGTGTGCCACCATGCCCAGCTTCAAGCACTTCTGTAGGCACTACTCTAAGCCCTTTATTTGCTTTTCTTATTTAATCTTCACAGCCTACGTAATGCAGGTATTATTAGCCCCATTTTATAGGACCCCATTTTACAGAACATGTATTTTCTAGTAATCTTTGGTAGGTCAATTTTGTCTCAACCATAGTTTATCAATAGGGATTTTATATTTTTTTCTGTAGTGTTAGAATATTTTTAGTAAATTAGAATATGGTCTGCAATTGCTCAAAGTTAACAATGAGCTGCTACTCTCAGAGTTATACAGTGTGTTATGACAGACTGTGAGGAACTATTCCTCAGTTTACATGAGTGAAGGCAGGAGGCTGATCACCCATTGTGTTTCTGCCCCTTCATCCATATGAATCACGTCCACTTTATTCCCTGATCCATGTCCTCCTTATGACCAAGAGATCTAAAAGCAATTTGATTCTTTCCGTACCCATTTAGTCCAAGAAAAGGATCAGGAGAGGGATTGGAGCAGTAATTTAAAGAAGTATCCCTCCCTGCAAGGTTCTGCTTTTCTGTCAGATTTGAGAGAGTCTGTGTCCCTTTACATTGACAACTCTGACCAGCACTGATAGCTGTCCACTCAGTCCTACCTGGTCCACAGCATCTCCAAGCCTTCTGAAGCAGCTGTGGAAGGAGGACCAAATTCCCCCTGATTCCTGGTGTTGGAGCTTTGCAAAGCTGCTGCTGCTGTAGCCCTAGGGAGCCATTTCAGGGTCTGAGTACCAAATAGGTGAGCAAGTGCCATTTTGCTTTTGCATTTTTTCACCTGGTGATGAAGTGCTTGTTGTTTGGTAAGTTAGTGAATAGTTGACATGGTTAGGCATTAGATTTTCCTCTTTTGTTTTACATTTAAAACAGTACCAAACACTTTTCCTCGAACATAAACAAAAATTACGGTTTTTGTGTGTGTGAGGGGAGCCCTGGGGATCAAACTCAGGGCATTGTGCTTGCTAGGCAAGTGCTCTACCACTAAGCTGAATCCCCAACCCCCAAAAATTATGTTTTAAATTTAACTTTGGGAATGAGTCAAACATCCGAAAGTATTTAAAGAGCAAAACAGTACTTTTTACTTTGTTCCCATCTCCTCACTTACTGTCACCTCCTCGTATAATTTCTGATATTGGTGCCTAATTTACTTTCCTAGAGCATTTTTAATACGTATGCTTATGTATTGTTCCCTACATTTTAATGTAAGAAATAATATACTAAACACTTTTCTGCATTTTTTTTTTGCCCTAAATCGTCGGTATACCCCAAGCATCACACCAGCTACTATTTACTATTTTGTTTCAAATTTAGTTTTAGAAAAGAGAGTATGTTGTCATTCTTCAGGGAGAAATAGAAAAAGACATTTGAAAATTATAATGTAAATAGTTTCCCATTTTTACCTGCATACTTTCCCTTCTTTTATACTATCCTTCAAACAGCCTACCATTATTAATCAAGTTTTTTGGTATTTTTACAGAATTTCTTTCTGTTTTTGCATGCAAATATGAATGTGCATTCTTATTTTTTCTTTTACAGAGATATACATTTGTACCTTGCTTTTCTCAATTTTTTATATTAATATATTTATACTATATTAAAATATGCATATGTAACAGCATTACAAATATAAGGTTATAAGTAATTCCAAAAAAATACTCATTCAGTTAGAAGCAAAGTATTCACATAGCAACAGTAAATATATTTCTACATTTTATTTCAGGCTCTACTCTTAAGGCCATCTGAGGCCAATCAGAACTTTAATAGGCTAGTGATTTTTTTTTTTTTTTGGTACATTTTAAAGTAGAGACATAGCTGTACTTTGACTTATCATTCATCTGTTTCAGGGCTGTATCTTATGGTTTTTGTGCCACCCAGGTCTAGTGTGCATTTCTGTCATTTTTAGTGACTACCAAAGAGATAAGGTAAGAAATGGTATATGTTATATATGATCAAAATACTTTCCTAAATGCAAATACAGTCTTTGTTGAAAAAATATTAAGGTAGGAGGGGCCTGTTTATCTATTCAAAAGTTTCTTGAATTCTATGAAACAATGTATTTAACTGGTGGACTTTAGAAGTTCAAAGTACAGAGTAATTTTTTCTGAAATTTAACTTATAAGCAAGATGATGGAAACAGCTTTTGTCTTACATTAGCCTCTTTCCAAATAATGTTTTATAAATTACAGGGTTTGGGGGTTTTTTGTTACGTTTTTTTGCAGCACCAGGGATTAAACTTGGCCTCGCGCATGCTGGGCAGGTGCTGTGCTGCTGAGCTGCAACCCGAGCTCTAAATTACAAAATTTATAACACATCTTTGTTAAGAAAAGGTGATTAAAATATTTTGCTACATAATGGTAAAAATCAAGATAGGTTTATAAAAGTCAATCTTGTTGCTTCCAAGACTGCAGACCGAAGTATCACAGCTCAAGGATGATGACTTTTGAATCTGTCTTCTTAGGTGAATGGCTCCATCACTGCAAAGTGGAGTTCTGCCAGAAGCCCTCTGTAGGCGGTGTCATACGCGCTTGAACACACAGCTGTTTACTGAGGCTAAGATAGTTATAAAGGGTAAATAAGTAGGAAAGTAGTGTACAGAAATAGAGAAGCATCTCGAGCATTTTCAGAAGGGCTTTTAGAGTATTCTAATGTTTGAGTAGGGGCATACTGTTCTTACTCTATCAGCCCGGAATCTGAAACTCCTGTCTTAGGGTGCATCCTCCCCTTAGGAGAGAATGGTTTAGTGGATTTTTTGTGTGGGTCTTACTTAGGTGTCTATAAACCATGCATGCAAGGACTTTTACCCTTGGACAGTTATATTTCTGAACAGAAGTCATCTTCCTGTTGAAAATTTCTTTGGTAAAATGTACTCATGATAAAGATGAAGGATAGAGTACTGTACACAAAAAGTATATATGAGTTCCTGATAAATTGAATATAATTTCTGTTTCAGCATGCAGTAAAAGCATTCTTTTTCTTTTCTTTTCAGGTTATTACAATAGGTGTTATCCTTTGCCAATCTGTTTCCATGGTTATTCTCTACAGACTCTTCTTATCCCACAGTCTATACTGGGAAGTTTCTTCGCTTTCCTCAGTAACCCTGCCACTGACCATATCATCTGTACACAAAAGTCGACCTCACTTCTGATATTTAGTTTTTGTTGAAAGAAAAAGTGGATTGGTTAAAAGAGTGCAATAAGGATCTAAATACAGTGACTTTTTTCATACATTTGGTATGAAACATTTAATAGTGAAAGTCAAGCATGTTATTTATATGACTGCATTTAAGCAGTGCCGAATTCAAAAAAGGTTATAGTGAAATGTTTTGCAATATACTTAACAATAAACTTTTAAGAAAGTGTTGTTATAAGGTAAATGAAAGACTTTCCTTATGGAAATAAATGTGAAAAAGAATTATATGATACTTTGGTAAGATATTCACTACTCACAATGCCTCATCCATAGCTAACTCAGGTCTGATAGTCTTTTGAAAAGTAATCAGTTAAATGATTACTTGCTTATACGTATCTAAACTAGTCCAGTTACGAAATCAGTGTAAAACACTGATTTTTAAAATTGCTTTTCTTTCAATGCTTTGAAAGAAGTGCATTTTGTATTAGAATTTAAAAGAATAGAAAATAAAATTAATTCAGGAAATGAATATAAAATATTCATAATTAGATGAATAAGCTTTTATTTGCGAGTGGGATTATTCTCTAGTTTTTTTTTTCTTTCATTTTTGGCTCTAGTTCAGGTTTTAGCTTGACTGGCAAAGGATTTTTGACAAATTATGAAAAATAAGACATAGGTACATTACTTTGGTTGTAAGGACAAAGGATTTTAAAATCTGAGCACTTAGGTGAAGGGACAAGGAGGTTTATGTTTAAAAAGAAAGAAGGAAAAGGTACTATGTGATATGCTGCTAAAATTTTTAATCCCGATATAATTCATTTCTCTTATGTTGAATCCCCAATCATAATTAAGCTGTATACACAGATTAAATTAACAGAAGCATTTCACATAAATGTTGGTTTCAGTCATCAACTACCCATGAATTCCTGCCCAAGGATACTTAATCAGGATTAAATTTTCTATGAATAATTGAAAAACAAAATACTCACTGGATTTGTTATAATCCATGTTGGCACTGGATTCTAAGTAGTTGCCATTTTGAATCCTTTGTAATAAAGCCATATTTGTGTGTGTGTGTGTGTGTGTGTGTGTGTGTGTGTGTGTTTGTGTTGCCCCTGTATTGAGTATGCTAGTTAAAAAATACTCTATCAAGTGCCTGACTGAAGATTGCTATATGCTTGTCAGTACCTGTTGTATAAAACAAGTAGTCCCTTTAATATTTACCAATTTGAAATTATTCTGTTGCTGTTTGTCAAGTTGTTCAAGCCTTTTATTTTTACCTCTAGTTTATTTTTAAAAATATTTTTTATCTGCATATTGCATTTTTAAGGGAGAAATGGTGCAATGTTCTGGTAACTAAGCCTTCTCATTAGATAGTTAATCTATTGTAACTTAAAAATATCTATTACTGTTTCTGTTTTTCCCCATGTGTAGACTTGGAAATGAGGAGTGTTCTGATTCATTTCAAAGGCAAAATATATACGTTCATGACTAGCAAAATGACAGAGTGACACAGTTCAGCCTGCTGATGAAATCATCTAGTAGTTCGTTGATTATCATTTATTAAACAAAAGCTACAGGTTAAGACTAGAAAGTTTGAGGTATGTCTTAGGGTTATAGCATCTGCCGCGTGGTCCTAACCTTTTTGTCTTAGTGGGTCTCACTGATAATACCAGTTGATGTCTGTTGTGTTCAAACAAGTTGCTTTTAATTAGCTAAAAGAGTGAAATCCTTTCATAAATTTTGTGAACTTGCAGCAATGGGAAAGGAATAAGCTTTGTCTTATTTTATAGAAAGAACATAGTAAATACAATCAAAAGATACGCTCACATTTATGAAGCTGTAGCAGGTTTCCGTAGCCTGATTTTTTAATATATTGTTGATAATTTATCCTGTTACTGAGGAGCCATTGTAAAATGAAGGGAAACAGTTGTTAATAAATGTATTAAGCTATCTTTGATTAGCAGTCAGGGACACAATTTACAGTGCGTACGTCATGGCAGTGTCTCTCTTTTTTTTTCCTTTCTGGATTGACATGGAGATTTATCACCGTGGATTACAGAAAGATATAGTTTGTATAGTACAAACACTAATTGAAGAAGAAAACTTGTACTTCTCTTCCTCTCTCAGATAATGCTTTTTTAAAAATGTGTTTTTACATTTTTTTTTTTCCTTCAGGAGGGTAAGTGGTCTTCTGGTATTCTCCACCTCTTTTTTTAGAAGCATTTCTTTCTTCCTTTTAGACAATATGAAGATTTTTTTTTTGCCATGTATAATGAATATGAATGCCTGCTATGCACTAGCCATTTTACCGTCATTATCACTAAACTTTGCTGTAGTAATCAAGCCTGTCTAACTGCATAGGAGGAAAGAAAATTTCCTCTAAAGTCACCCAGACATATCGTTTATCTACTTCACTCTCATGATTTAATAAGCATGTACTAAGCATGCATATTTCTAGAATTAATAGCTATCAGTAGTTAGTTTCGACTGTTGATTTAAACATTAAATTCGGAATAATACTGAAATCCCAAATCAACTTGAATATCTTTAGGAACTTGGCACATTTCAGTATTTAAATCTGGCTTTCAGCCAGACAGTATAGCTAGCAGGACCAGTTAATCCAGGCAGAAGAGCTTGCTTTAGGGAAATTTTTCATGGTCTCAAGTAAAGTAAGCAAAGTCTGATGAAAATGGAAGACATAAAATCTGAGGTCAGGTCTGATGAGACTAGAACCTGTACATCACCGTGAATGTGGGCCCTGAAGCAGGTTGCCCTTCGTAGACTGCACATTCTCTGGAAATTCTTTGAAAACCTGGAGTTACTTGTAAAACATTCGCTTACATAGCTTTTGTGTCAGATCCTTGAGGATTTTATTTTGAGAATTGATATGATAAAAACAATTGGAATATTGGTTTATCTTTTGGTGTGAATTTGTGAATTGACACTAAAAAGATGAGATTGACTTTCCTGTGCGGTCTGAAAACTAATGAAGCAGCGTAGGTTGAACTCTCGTCATGGCTGTCCAAGTAATGTCACAGCTTCCAGCCCAGCCAGTCCTCTGCGGGGCTGCAGGGCTTCATGCCCCTCTGCTCTAAGAGTGCCAGACGGCCTGCAAGTATGGGAAGAAGCAGTCCTGTCCACAGTAGCCATTCACACAGTTCTGGCCATTCACACAGCCAAAACAGTCTCTTACAAAAAAGAAAATGAGCCTAATGGGCATACAGGCATTCTTTGTGCTAATAAGCGTATAAATCAGATCCAACTACTACAACCTCGAGAAAAACTCCATTTGCCTCTTACTGAACTGAGAAAAAGAAAGTGCTCACATATTACATATACTCTGCAAGGCCTTATGGGATCTAATACTTGCCTCTGTGTGATCCTATTTTGTGCCACTCTTCTTCCTGTCATACCCCAACTTCATCGTCCCTTCATTGTCAATAAACATCGAGATTTTATCACTGCCTTGGCATTAGCAGTTCCTCTGGCTGGGACATCCCCCAAATCATGACGAGGTTGTATGGCCAAGTCCTTAGCCGTCAGCTTCCCAGTTCTTGTCTGTCAGAGACCTCATACCATCTGGTGGGTTTACCTGATGCCGATTCAGTCAAGTTGGAGAATATCCTCCCCGGAAGTCCAGTGCAGAATGGCTCTGAAAAAGTGTTTGATGGAAGACTTGGAAGTCAGAAGTAACAGCCAGGCCCAGATTCTGTCTGTGATTAGAAGGTTTAAGCGAGGCACTGTTGGTCCCTCATTGGCTCATCCTGGCCTGTGGAACGGCAGCCAGCCCGACAGGAGTACAGCTCCTGCTCCAGCACCTCCCTCCGCTTCTCTTACTCCTGGGCCAGGTGTGTTACTGGGTGACAGGATGCTAGCTTCTGCAGACAGTCCCGTGGTTCTGCTCAGACAATTGGAAGAGGTGAGACGTGGGCGTGGGTTCCAGTCTGCTGCCCCCAGTTTCACTCAGTCCCCATGTGTTCTATTCATCCCAGCCTTTTGCCAGTTTTCCCCATTTTGCATCAGGCCTGGCATAAAAATAGTTGTCTATAATCCCCATAAGTGCTTTGCTTTAGGTCGAAGGCATGTGTTACATCCTAGGGTTTCTCCTGTTCTGAAGGGCCCACACAGATGCACATCCTGTCAAATGCTGTTCCCCATCCTAATTATTCTAGTAACTATCCTTTTCTTCTTTGTTGTTCTTAACGGCTCTGTATGTCATGAGTGATGAAGAACCTGAGATTTTAACCTACTTTAATCTGAAAGGTTGCTATAATTTGTATGTGTCCCCCAGATTGATGCATTAGAAGTTTGATCTTCAAGGCTGCAGTGCTGAGAGCAGGCCTAATGAGATGGTTGTGTTAGGAGGCCAGTGCCCTCCCAGATGCACTAAAGTCATAGTCCCGAAGGTGTGTTACTCATCACAAAAGTAGTTTGTTGTAAAAATTAGTCTGCCTTGTGTTTTCTCTTTTCCATGTTTGTTTTCTCTTTTGCCTACCATAGTGTTAGGCAGCACAGATGCCCTTCCTTGCGAGACATGCTGCTGTCCCATTGAACTTTCCATCCTCCAGAACTGTGAACTAAATAAACTTTATTAACTACCCAGTCTGTTATATTCTGTTATAATAACAGAAAATGGGCTAAGGTACTAATTTATCTGTTACAGCAAGCATCATGAGTTTCTTGTTGGTGTACACTTCACACATACAACCCAACTTCAATTGGGGCAGGACTCAATGGATATTAGACATGTATTGGATTTGTACTGAAGCCCAGAAATGCTGAGATTGAATAATTTATCTTTTTAAAAAATTTATGTATGTATTGGGGTTGAACCCAGAGTTTCATGCATGCTAAGCAAATGCTCTACCACTGATCTACATCTCCAGCCCTAATTTATCTCCTTTATAACTGGCTCTTTGTGGAGGGGAAACATTACCTCATCTTGTTTAGAGTTTTATATGTAAAACTCTGAGAAATAGCCCACAGAAGAGTAGTTAGAAGCTTGCATTCCTGGTATACCAAGCAAGAACATCGATGGGAAATTGCCTGTCCTAATGTCCCAAACCATTGAAAGTCAAGAAGAAATAAAGATCTATCTCATACTGTAGTCCTATAACTACTAAAGAAATTGAACTCTTATTTAAGAGACTTTGACATAGAAATCTCCAGGCCCACATGGTTTCACTAATGAATTCTACCAAACATTCAAAGAAGTAATAACACCAATTCTACCAGTCTATTTCAGAAAAATTGAAGAGGAGGAAGGTGCAAATGCAATTGAATGGAGAAAGTAATGTCTTTTCAACATACAGTGTTGGAACTATCGAAGCCAATGCAAAATAAATGAACCTCAGCCAAAAGCTCACCTTATACAAAAATTAGCTTGAGTTGTAGATCTAAATGCGAAACTACTTTTAGAACACATAAGATGAAATCTTTGTGACTTGAGGTTAGGCAGAGTTTTTAGATATGAAAAGCACAATCCACAAAAAAATTTGGTGTTTGACTTTATCAAAATTAAAAACTTTTTCTCTGCAGAAGACAGGAATGAAAAGATAAAATCACAGTCTGAGAGTTTTGGGGTGAAAACATTTGTGAATCACATAGCTAAAGAAATGTCTTTATATTAGAAATGTATAAAAAATTCTTAAGACCTTACATTGAGAAGACAACCCAATTTAACAATGAGCCAAAGGCACTTCACCAAAGAAACTATCTAGATGAGAAACCAGCACATGAGATGATGTTCAACATATTTATAAAAACGCAAATTAAAACCATGGTGAGATACTACTACACATCTATTACAATGCCTTCCATGAAAATAACAAATTATGAAATCCTGACAAGAATGAGGGGCTACTAAATCTGTCCATTACTGGTGGGAGTGTAAAATAGCACAGTCATTCTGGAGAACAGTTCTACAGTTTCCTATAAAGTTATTCAAATACTGTATGACCCAGTAGTCCCACAGGTAGATATTATACACAATGTTTATATGGGAAGACATGGAAACAACCCAGATGTCCTCAACTGATAAAGTATAGCATATTCAAATGAACGAATTCTATTCAGTAATAAAAAGAAACATCATTGATTCACACAACTTGGACATTTCAAAGGCCTATGCTGAGTGAAAGAAAATCTTAAAAAGTTTCATGTGTGACTCCAGTATGATGTTATAGTAGATAACTAGATGTTCCCCCAAAGCCTATGTGCTCATAGATGGGGCTTTTGGGTGATGATTGGACTGTGGGGCCATAATAATCATCGGTAGATTAGTTCACTGATGAGTTTGTATATGACTTGCTCTTAGGAGATGGGAGCTGGTTGGAAAAGGTAGGTCACTAGAGGTGTAACCTGGAAAGATTTCTCTCTTTTCTGCCCCTCCCTTCACCCTCTTTCTGCTTTCCTCTCAGTCGCCATACTATAAGCCACTTCTCTGCCATGCCGCCCTGCCTTGGAGTCAGCCTAGTAGGGCTGAAACCGCTACAAACTGTGAGCCAAAATAAATCTTTCCTCCCTTAATTTGCAGGTGTTGGGTATTTTGTCCCAGCAATGAGAAAAGTGACTAAGACAGATGATGTTCCCACATAGACAAAACTATAGTGATAGATGTTCAGTGATTCCCAGATCATATCACTATAGGGAGTTATGACTACCGAGGTGTAACACCAAAGAGCTTCTGAGGATGATGGAATTGTTCAGTATTATGATTCTGATAATCTATACATATATTACAGATATGTATAGATTTGATTATCTACACATCAGTGTATACATATGTTACATCAATCTATACATATGCTAAAATTCAAAGACCTATGCACCCCCCAAAAAGTCATTTTCACTATACTCTAAGTCTTTAAATAAAATACTTTTTAAAAATGGATGTTGGATGCCATCTAAT
The DNA here is from genome assembly GCA_004026905.1 of Hystrix cristata. Lineage (NCBI taxonomy): Eukaryota > Metazoa > Chordata > Mammalia > Rodentia > Hystricidae > Hystrix > Hystrix cristata. The sequence continues at coordinate 161,041 of PVJO010000045.1, read as the reverse complement.
GCTTTTCAACGTCCAAGAATATGATGATATGATTTTCCTTTTTGTTAGAGTAATATGTTAAGTAGTATTAAGTAGGTTTCTCAATGTCGAATGTATATTCAATGAATTTTTGGACATTTTATCATCTCAAACTAAGAACACTGGTTTTTTTAGTAAGGTATAAACTAGCAATATATAGAATTTACTCACGTGAGTAAATGTGAAAATTGAACATTCAAATTTAATCATTCCTTGAGAAGTTCTTTTAAGACTTGTTTGTTCTGAAAGGAATGTTTGAAATCAGTTGTATTACTTCGACGTTTTGCTTTATACATCACTTACATTTCAGGTTCATTGCCACTTGATGCTTTAGTAGGGAGCAAGGCACTGAAGTCTTTCGTAGTTAGAAGATAAGATATAATGGAAGGAGCATGGACTTTGTGTTAAGATAGACCTGATTTCAAAACCCAGCTTGTCTTTTCAATGACTTTCCGTTATGTGCAGTCTGGTGTACAGCAGTGATTCTTTTAGCACCGAGAAGGGGGTCTTACAGGAGATGTGAGGAGTGGCCAGATCTGAGAGATGGAGTTTAATATCACTAATTCATGGGATTGTTGCAGTTTGTGGATGGTGTTTGTGCCTAATGAGTGCAGTGTTTAATTTGTACACCTGAAAGGTGCATGTAAAGTTTTCAGTGAACTTGAGGTTATTCCTAATCTACCCATCCACAGATAATATTTAAATGCCCCTGAGATGAAATGTTTGCTTTAAATAATCACACATATGTGGTTAGAACAGAAGGTAGGTGTGACTGGAATATGTTCAAGATTCTATCTAATTCACACACAACTGCATTCCAACTTACTCCCACACAAAATTAACGTTTACATCTCTTGCCTTGCCTGTGAGCCTTATAGATCTTTCAGAAGATTAGTTAAGATTTACCCAGAAGTAAGTATTAGTAAAAGGTTTTTCTTTTTGTTTGTTGCTTTGTTTTCAGGGGTTGGGGGCAAAGGTGGATTTTTTTAAAGTGAAAAGTGGATTCTTCCTGGAAACACCACAAATTGCAGGCAACATGTTCCTCATCAAATTAGTAAACTATGATATACTACTTTATTTCACTTTCTAAAGATGTCAGATTTAATGGAAATAAATGATACTTGCTAATTGTTAAAATTTAATATTTTCAAACTAACCTTTTAAACCCTTTTAAATTCTGCCTTTGATGGTAACTCAGAACACATATAGTGGTTCATAAGGTTAACCTGAGAATTCAAGATGGAAAACATTTTGATGTAGGATGGTCAAATTTTAAACACCTAGCAAAACTTGCAGATGATGGCTCTAAGCTAGAGTTGAAGGTTATGGGTCTCTCACCTTTTTGAATATAAATTTCTTTCCAGAGAGAAACATTTCACTGCCTCTCTTCAGATCTGGTGACTTGTCACTCCATCCAGTGAGATACTTTTCCTGGGCTGAAAGAATCACCGTTTGCTCCCAACCAGATGTTCCCCTCAAGGGCTCTGTTTGAAGTCAGTAAGGCAATATTTCCTGCCCTTTGTCTTCTTGTTTTTCATACTTCTCTTTATCATAATGTTTTGGTGTTGCTGGTTCTTGATGATACACCACTGTCAACTCGAGCTTATGCTGAGTTTCAGCCGCTGTGACATGTCTAAACTGCATTATCTTGAAAGTGTTGGCTCTGGTGAAAACTAGAAAGGAGCCAAATGACTAAAACAAAACATTTCAAAGGGTTCCTATGGATACATCCTGAAACCAGGGAGTACACTCTGGGCTAAGTTGACTCATTCAGCAGTAATAGCCTCTTCTACACTCCTGCATCATTTATGCATACACTGTAATCCATGCCTGAGGAGCGTCGGAGCATCTAATGATTGAAATCACTTCACCAAAGGTGTACCTTTTTGCCTATAAAACCCATTCCTAAATGGGTTATTGTGTTTGAAGTGATTTATCACAATATTTAGAGATAAAATATGAATACTGTACAAGGGGTGTGGAAACCAAGGTACAAAATGGTATGTTTTATGTAGAGGAGTAATCAGAAAATAATGAGTATGCATTCTAATCAGAGTGAAGTCACTAGAGCAGATTGAAAAGGCTCCCTTTTATTGCAAGTCGAACCTGAGCATAGCCAGACTCTGGCAGTAATAAAGTGAGGCTCCGTTCCTTTGCATCTGATTTTATGAGATCTTTATGTGTCAGGGTGGCTTTCCTCCTATGTATTCATGTTTTAGTTTTAATACATTTGCTTTGGGTTTGATTTTTTTTTTTTTAATGAGAGAAAGCTTCAGGGCACGAGTGGAAACACTGCTGGATAGCCCCTGAGTTATGAGTGGCAGGGGTAGTGGTGGGGAGGAGCCAGAGAAGGAGGAATGTATCCTGAAGTGAAGGGCGGCTTAGTTTTCATTGAAAAAGGAAATGATTTTTACCTCCATGTATAGTGACTTTTGTCTAGGTGATTTGCCTATACTGGCCTTTTAAAATCTCTTCATCTTTTCCTTTATACTTTTCTAAGAGTGTTGCCCATAATGCATGTTTGCAAATACTTATACTACTTTATGATTTGCTGTTCAGTTTTGTGTGTGCATTCATATTTTGACATTCAGAATTTTCTTCTAGTCAAATATATGAATGTTTTCCTTTGGGTTTTCTGCCTCTGGTGTTCTTCAGTACCCAAAGATGACACCTACATTTATATTCACTAATTCCATTGTTTCTATTTTTTTTTTTTACAATCCATTCTTTAATCCACTACGAATTTATTTGTATGTGAAACAATAGTTCTCATATGGGTTTATACATAAGAATCATATAAGAAAAAAATCATGCCTCAATTTCCACCCCAGACTAAGAATCTTTGAGGATGAGTTCTGACTGTGCATGAATGTGTATGTGTGCGTGTGTGTGTCTGTATTTTTTTTCTGTAGGTGATTCATGTTGCACACCCAGAGTGCAGAACTGCTGGGCCCAACATTTGCTTTACCCAAATTATTGGCCCAATTTACTTTGCAAAGATGTTTCTGAAGAATATTTACTGGTATGAAAATAGTCGTGATAAAATGAGCATTAGTGAGAAAATATGGATATAAACTTTATATATGCCAATACTCTCTAATTCCACTTTTATACTGCTGCATTTAGTACTGTGTAAAAGACTGAAAAATAGATTCAAATCTTAATGATGGTTATCACATGGTGGCAGAATTTAAATTTTTCTTATTTATTTTCCACATTTTCTAAATTCTTTATAAGAATAGGTGTTATTCTCTGTAATGAGAAAAAAGTTAGTTGAAAAACAATGTTAATTTCTTTAAAAAGATTAATCTCTAGTCATTATAAAAAAATACATTGACATATGCTGTTTTAGCTGTGTTAATATCTTTAGGTTAAGTTTGTAGCTCCCAAAGGTGGTTTATTAGGTGAAAACATGTGTGCTTGCATGCATAGATTTTACTAGTTTGCTGCCTACGTTTTGATAATAAATAAGCATTTATTTATTTTAAAATGCTTATGTATTCATATATTGATTTAAATTATAATTGATTTTAAGTTTACTAGATTTTTTCTTTTTACAATTAACTTATCTTGAGAGTGAGTTTTGAGAAGATTGATAAAAAATGTTTGTATTTCAGCATTAGATTTATTTGGCTGATGAGGAAAGCATAGCAGCCAGTAATGGCTTCATGCTAGCTTGTCTTCTTACCCTCCCCATTTTGCATAGAGAAATAAATTTAATAATGAGTTCTTACATTCTTTTTTTTTGGTGTGTGGAGGGGGTGGTGGGGATTGAACTCAGGGCCTGTACTTGCTAAGGCAAGCGCTGTACCACTGAGCTAAGTCCCCAACCCCTTGCACCCTGCTTTTTTGTTTGTTTGTTTTTCGAGACAGGGTCTCACTACATAGTTCAGACTGGCCTTGAATTCACAGCGATCCTCCTGCTTTAGCCTCCTGAGTGCTGGGATTATAGGCCTGACCCACTACACCAGGGGAGATCTTACATTCTTGTGGGACTTCTAATGACAAAGAGACTGAGAATTTAAGACCATGTTTAGTCCATTCTCCTTTTACAATTGATAGGTTTTGGTTTTTGTTTTTGTTTTCTGATGCAACTGGGAATTAAGTGTGCAAATTTTACTGTATTTAACTTGTTTTAAGATTCCATTGCTTTTAAGATTCATTACTAATTTTACTAAGAAAGTAATAGTGGTATGAATCAAATTTTATGACACAGTGCTTTTCAAATATACAGTACTGGCCATTAAATGTACTCCAGTGTCAGAGATTTTTAAATTTGAAAAATATATGCATTTTAGAATCAAGGAAACAGAGTCATTATTCTGTTCAACTGACAATACAGAAATATAAGGCAATGTTCTTGTCTGATATATCCAGGATTTGAACTTTAGTAACGAGATTGTTCTATACCACACAAACAAATCTTAAACAATATAATTGAGATTAGTGAAAAAAGGTATCATCTGATAATTTGTTGAGACTTATTTAGTCCAAATGATAAAGATATGGTGGGGTATCAACCTGAGTAGTATTAGTAGCCATGTCTTCCTACCAATCCAAGTGACACTCAGATTATCTGTCCTGTAATCTTTATTTCTTCCATGCGAAGTGTAACTTCTTACAGTGGAGAAGAGTTCTGTGGAAAACTCTCCAACTAGGAAAATGATTCAAGCACCTCCTTTGACAGAGCCCCCTCCTCGAGGGGAAATATTTAAGGCTTTATCTTAAATATTTGATTACTCAGAGCAGAGCAGACTAGCAATTATCTTACTTAGTCAAGTCTTGGATCTAAAATAGTGTCTTTAGAGGGATCCTCTAAAAACAATTCCTGCTACTGTTAAGGAATCTAAAGCCTCCAGGGACAAATAATTTGCTGCTGTCCACATGGTCACATAGAGGTGGAACCAAAACTAGAATCCAAGCATCTGAGTTCCAGTGAAATATATCCTTCTACTTTTTCTTACTTCTGGCATTCAGGGATATGATGAAGGTTATGCCTATTAAGTGCACTGAATTTGTTAACTACTTGCTTATTTTGGCATATTTGGTTTTTTTAAGGATTTACTTCACCTATTTTAGGAAAAAATCTAAAATTAGCAACTAACAGTGACAACTTACTCATCACTTACAGAATTCAAGGCAGTGGCCAAGTATGTGCTATTGTAATCCCTTCCACGACCTTGAGAGGGAATGAGTTAGACAGATTAAGCAACTTATTCTCTGCTACCCAGTTAAGTGACAGAGTTGGGAGTGTGTCAGCTTCCAGAGTATATTTGTTTACTCCCTCCGCTTGATTGAATCAAACTTCAGGTGAAGTATTTTGTGCTGCATAGAAGACAGACATCTTGAGCCTCTTATAAACATGAGACAATAAAAGACACTTGAGTGGACTTGTCAGAATATTCACGGACCTTTTGGAAGACCAGCAGGAGGGGAAGAAACTGATCCTGTTGTGCTGTGCCTGCAGGGATGGGAAAGAAAGGGCAGTCGAACTTCCAAGGTCCCTGTGTGGCTCATTTTTATTGATAGTATAACCTCTTTCCCAGCAACTAGATTGTCATTCATTTTTATTACATATTATACTTTCTTTAAGGTATGTTAAAGAAAATAAGAATCTTGCTTTACATTTTGTTGCTATTTTTAAGTTATATATTTATTCATCTTATTTTTACCAAGTTTATTTTTTCATTTTTTTCCTTGTAAATATGTAACCCTTAATTCCATCAAAGCTTGTTGGCCTTGACCTCAAAAGTAGGTGTGTCATGAGTAAGAGCTATACAATTTTCTCTCCAGGAATACTATAGAGCATTAAGTTTTAATTTTCTCACCATGAAGTTTTCTCAAAAAAAAATTATTTTAAATAAGATTCTAAAATTTAACTCAAAAATTTTGTACACATTCATACTGAGTGATTTTATGCATAGCTGTCAACATAGGGTAGAGATGGATAATCTGTTTAAAAAGACTTCGCAAGACCATCAGGACATTAAAAAAAGAAAAAGACTGACTTGGTTATTGTTTTGTTTGCCAAAAGAACTATTGCTTGTTTATTTAAATAGACTTTTTTCAAAGATTATATTCATTACCATTAGATAGTGTATGATTTTAAAGATGTAGCCAAAGCAATCTTGAAAAAAGAGCAAAGTGGGCTCACATGATTTGATTTTAAGACTTCCTATAAAGCTTCAGTAATCAAGATGATATGGTTTTAGTATAAAGAGAAACAGATCAATAGAACAGGATATAGAGCCCAGAAATTGACTTTCACTTACAGTCCATTGCTTTACAAAAGAAGAGCCAAAACAATTAAATGGGGGGAAAGTCTTTGCAGGAAACAGTACTGGAATGACTAGGTAAATGTATGGAAAAATGATGCGCCTTAGCCCCTATCTCATACCATATCAAAAAAAATTAATTTGAAAGGAGTAACAGGCCTAAAACATAAAAACTAAAACTGCAAAACTTATTGAAAAAATTCTGTGACCTTTGCACAGGCAGAAAAATTAAGACACAAAAAATATTAAGTATCAGGGAAAGTTGATAAAATAGACTTCATCAAAATTAACACTTTATTCCAAAGACACCCTAAAGAAAATGAATGACAAGACACAGACTGCTAGAAAATATTCACATTATATATATTCATAAAAAGATCTTACCGAGAATTGATAATAATTTCTACAAATAAGAAAAAACAAAACTGAATTTGTAAAAAAGGTGCAAAACTTTTGAGCTAACACTTCACCAGAAAAGATACATAGATGACCAATAATATGCACATCGAAAGATGTTCAGCATCATTAGTTACCAGAAAAACATAAGTCAAAACCAAATACTACTTTACACTTCTAGAATGGCTGAAATTAATAAGACCGATAGTTTCCGAATGGTGAGAATACATAGCAACTCAAACTCAGATACATTGCCATTGGGAGTGTAAAATGATACAACCAATCTGGGAAACTTAAAGGCAGTTTCTTATAGAGTTAAACATACATTGATCCTAGGACCTGGGAATTCTACTTCGAAGTCTTTTACAGAAGAAAAATAACCAATTGATCAACAAAATCACTTGACTCAAATCAGTGTTCATAGCCACTTTATTCATAATAGTCAAAATCCAGGAGCAACCCAGATACCTATAAACAGGAAAATGAGTAAGAAATTTTAGTATATTAAGATGAAGAAATATTACTCAGTAATAAAAATGGAATGAACTATTGATACATACAACGTGTGAATCACAAAAACATGTTAAGCATATGCAAGTTTAAATTCATGTAAAGTTTTAGAACAGGCAAATCTAATCTAGAGTGAATGAACTATGTAGAGTGACGATTAAAAGAGAACAAAAGGGAAACTTCTGTAGTACTGGAAATCTTCTTGGTTGGATGTTGCTTCCATGGATGTATGCTTTTATCAAAATTCACCAAATTGTACACTTAAGACCCATGTATTCTACAATTTTTTATCTACAAATATTTTTAAAGATGCCATTGAAATTGTAGATATAAAGGTAGCTAACAAAGGAGGTTGTTACACACAAGGGCATAAATAAGGTGTAGAAAGAAAATTCACATTGGACTGCAGAGTACATTTTACTCTTTAAGACATGGCAGAGCTGGAAATGCATTATTTTTAAAAATTAATCTAGCTGTTTAAATGCATCCTGGAGGCTCAACTCCTATTGGAATGTTAAGCACAACTGGGTTTTAGTGCTTTGAGGGGACTGTGGATAAATATATTGAAGAGGGAGGAGAACATGAGCTAAAGCTACATGAAGTAGATCCTACGAGGAAATGTGAAAGGTGGGATAGCTACAAGGATGAAAAAAATGTCAAGGAGACTTCTTCAAAATAAAAATGTGAATGAGAGGGGAAGTATATGTGTGGCGGACTGACTGGTCGACTTGAGTGGGACTCCCGGCTGGACTGAGTTGGTGTGTTTCTGGGCACAGAGGATCCACCTGAAGATGGTTGCTGACACACGATAAAGAAGAACGGGAACAGAAGACAGAGGCCAGCTGTTTCCCAGGAGAAGCTCTGTTGAGACTGGTTCTCCCAAAGGGGACTCGTCTGGTCTCGACACAGGAGGAGCTCGGGGCCTTGCTGTGGTTGAGGATGGCTGCTGTTGCTTCAGGGGAGTCCTGGTCTTCATCTCTGCTGTGAGCATCGTATCCTCACTCCAGTACAGATTTCTTCAGCATTTTAGTGCAGATACGGATGTACACGGACAGTGCTGTGGGCTCCCAGCCCTTGATTGAATCTTTCGGGTCTCCAGTGAATAGGTAGATGTGCTGCCCTCTTCCTGCATTTGGCTTGTGGGTGTGAGTGTTGTAATTTATATTTGTCCTGTATTAAATCTGCTCTCTTGCAAACCATTGGCTCCTACAATATGGAAGAAATAGCTCTTTTGTATTTCACAGATGACAGAATTATGTGTAATGATTCAAAGCTCCAAAAAAGAGATTTTCGGTTAGACTTTTAGACAGAATTGAGTGATGGGACGTGCTGTCACCTGCAGAAGGTCAGTCACAGGAGTCTGACAAGCTCAGTGGCACTAGTACTGCCTGAAGGCACAGGGAAGAACTAAGGCTACTCACTTGAGAGCCCCGCACAACTCTGTGCCAGGAACTCAGGACACCTGAGAGGAGGGAACAGGGTCAGGGAAGACTGGGCCAGTTCATGTCCTTTCAGTCATGGAAGAAAGAAAGGGAGGTGTTCGCTCATCGGGGCTCTTCTGGCTGGAGGTCCCTCCCTCCGCGCTCCTGCTCGCATTCCTTCCCTGCCACACAGTCCTTGAATTTCCAGTTTTCATCCCCCTTCTCTATACCACAAGATCCTCAGGGCAGAAACTCTGTTTTATCACCAGTATATTCTCAAGACTTAGCAGTAGGCTTAACACATAATAGGCACTCAATAAATATTTATTGGTTGATGACCCCTTCTGAAGTTTGCTTGCAAGAATGACGTTCTCTTAATGACCATATTCAGCTAGGGAGAAAAGCACTCATTTTTCAAGAATTAGAAGTCTTTTTTTTTTTTTAATATATAAGTTCTGTTATAAAACAAATGCATAGGAAAATTAGTGGAGGAAAGTTAGAAAACAAACTCAAGGATATTATAAACTGTTAGGGTTTGGATCAAAAATGTCCCCCAAAAGGCTCATGTATTCAGAGGTGAGGCTTTTGGGAGGAGACTGGATCACGAGGTTGTCAGTGGATGCATCCACTGTGAGTCCATAGGAGATAAGGCAGTCACAGGAAGTAGGTCAGCAGAGGTATAACCTGGAAGGGTGTATCTTGTCCTTGGCCCTTTCTCACTCTGTGTCCCATGAACTGTGTGTGGTGAGCAGCTTTCCTTCATGATTCTGCTGTTAATAAATTTTTGTATATTCTTCCAGATTTTGCTAGGATTAAATATAAACACCACACAGATTAAGATAATTATAATAGTCTTTCATTGTGTACAAGATATATTAACTTTTGGTGCTATTTAACATACCCGAGTATGATTTTATTGTGGGAATATGTCACAGATTATTTAGCAAATTTCTGACATTCAGGTTAGACATTTAGCTTTTCCACCATTTCTCATTATTAATGATAATACTAGTTTATTTCTTAAAGCGTTGCAATGGCAAGTGGCCTTTTATCACCAAAAGAGAATGTAGGACACACAAAAATGCAACTTTACTAAAAGTTCTGCCAGACTGGACTAGCCCTGCTTTATAAGTTCTTGATGGGTTTACATGTCAACAAAAAGCGAAAGGATGGGTTTCCAAATAATGGTCTTTTCCCTGTGTTGGGGAAAAGTGTCACCTTTTAGATTTTTTAAAAAGTTTTTGCTGAGCTGGGAATCCAACCTACTACACAGGTGCCCCTCCACTAAGCTACATCCCCAGTCTAGTTCTACACTTCTTATCCATTTCTGGAATTCTATTTTAAATACAAACTAGCACAAATTTAATAATAATTGTGGGAGTTGGGGATTTAGCTCAGTTGTAGAGCTCTTGCATAGTGAGCACAAGGCCCTGAGTTTGACCCCCAGCACCATCAAATAATAATAATAATAATTGTGCTTTTAGTCTTTTGTTTTCATTCCCTTTTTTGCTTGTGGTGTTTCTTTATGATCTTAACTCACTGTATTTTTTTTTTTTTGAGATAAGGTCTCTTTATGTAGTCCAGGCTAACGTTGAACCTGAGGTGATCCTCCTGCCTCAGCCTCAGGAGTGCTGGAATTACGGTTGTGCACTACCATGCCCGACTCTCACTATGACTTTTAAACTTTACACAGCATATTATACAATGGCAAGCTTATGTGGCTGTTTCATAAATAACACTTGAGTATGGTACGAGTTCCTGCTGTTTTCTTTCATAAATCAAGTTTTACTCACTTCCTGTGAAGTGTCAAGCAGCTTGAGAAGTGGGGATTTGGAGAACTGAGAAAAGGAGATGGAACTCCATCCTCAGAAAGCTCTTACAGATAAGGAGAGACATGGAGTCGATAATGATGTCACACTGAGTAAGCATCAAAGGAGTTCTGCATGCAGTTTAATGAGAAGGTAGCTACAGGTTTACAGTGGACAGGAAAGAACTCGTGGGGAAGGTGAAGAGTGGATAAAGATACCAGACTCCTGAGGAAGGAGAGAGGGTGCATTACCAGGTGGACTGTGGAAAAACATATTCCATGCACAGCATATAGCCTTGCAGCACACAGGGGTCTGAAAGAGTATGTGGGGAAAAATAAGTTGTTCATTAAGGGCAGAGAGCAGGGTAGGAGTTGAAGAGTGCCAGGAGGTGAGACTAGATGGGTAGCAGCCAGATCACAAAGCACTTTGAATATCAGACTGAGAAGCAATATTTTATCTTGAAGCGTCTTAGGAGGGTAACACAAACAGAATTCTGCCTACCACAGATAGTTTATCACGCACTGAAAAAGAAAATACATGAAGCCAACCAATTTCATTGGGATTAAATATTGAGTTTAATTCCTGAGACAATGAGTTCGAAATGCCTGTGTGTCACCTGAGTGGAGAATACTGAATTTGGTGACTTTCTCCATAGTACCCACGGCCTCTGGTGCACATTCCACAGCAGCACGAACACTACCAAATCGCCTTCCTAGTAACTGTACTCCCCTAAATGAACAAAAGTAGCAATTGCGTGAATAACAAGAACATTTTAACATTTCTTCCCAATCTTAATGTAAAATTTTCCATTCCCATTTTAATGTTACTTATACTTTTGTGTACATGTGCGTATACATCCATCTTGAAATGATATAAAATTCTTTTCCATTTTGTATTCAGTTCTAAGTGGTGAGATGTTCCTGTGAAAATTGTAGGCATGCACTACTCTTTTTAAACCATATTTTGTCAAGAGGATATATTTCCCAGTGCTTTCTGGACAAAAACTATAACATGTTCCTCCTTGTGCTCTGAATTTTAAGAAGCAGCATCCTCACAATGATATGCTGGTAGGTTCTTCTGTGGAGTGTGACCTCATACAATAAAGGGTAGTTTGTATGATACCCAATACTACGTAAGTGATGTCCGTGAATATTATAATTTTCATTGACAGCATGCTGGTTGGTGTTTTATAGGAAGCGCCTGCCGTAGAGCTACACAAATGCCCTGCAAAGGTTAAAATAGTTGCCAACTGAGAGTTGGTACCACCCAAGCCTTTTAGAGCACTCTCTAACTGGAAGACCATCAAACAAGATGGTGGATGACTTCATTAACAGCCGGTTTGAATAGCATGTTCACACTTCAACATAAAAATGTCCTGAAGAGTTTGTTTAGGCCTGCTAATGAGTATTTCATCCCAGCTGGAGAAAGCACACAGGGGAATACTGCGTAAACAACCCTTCCGTGCACTCACTGCCCTTTGTGTTCAAGTGGTACGTGTGTCTGAGAGGTCGAGACTGCACATTTGACAGCACCGACTGTTAAACAGGCTCTTGCTCTTGGTGTTTGGTTTTCTTTGCTGTGCGAAACAGCTGAATTCTCACTTGCAGACTGAGTGTAGCACACACGTGAGATATTAAATTAGATCAGTGTTTATTTACTAAACATCTAAGTTTAAGATTTAAACACTCTTCGCATTAAAGTCTCTTATTAGGTTGAAATTTTACATGGAATATAAAATTCAAAGGTTTACAAATAAGTATGTTTTGCTGTGTTGTATGCTGATTTTAATTTACGAGTTAAAAAAAAATCTTTGAAGTGTATCAGCCCTTACATGTTCACACGATCTGGAGGATCAGGCCCTTCATTTGCATTTTTGTGTTTTCTTTAGCTCAAAATAGATTTGATTAAAAAACAAAATTTGGCACAAGATTAATCCATAATAGGATTTTATTGCTTCTGTTATTTAAAAAAAAAAAACAATGTTATGCTTTGAGGTGTGATTAGCTCATGAGTACTGCAGCTACTTTTCAGATATGTCTCATTTGGTTTTCTTTTGTGTACACTCATTGGATTCCGTATTTGTGCAGCAGTGCACTGGAGGTATACAGTTTTATTTGCTCTCTTCAAATCTACCAAGAAATATATTTTAGTACCATTTTCTTTTGCAAGATCATGACAAATGAGTCCTTGTGGTTACTAGGAGTGAGGTATAATGTATTACAAAACTAATAGGTTTGCCTGAAAGTACATCCAATAGGTACCAGAATTGTAAGCCATTAATACTAACCATTGGAATGCTAGGAGGGAGCTGCCCACCTGCCTCAGGAATGTGTGGTGCAGGGACCAGATCCTGCTCTGTCAGACATCTCTGTAAGTCACAAAGATGGAACTCAGCACATTCCCTGCAGCGTGTAATCTGCTTGGAACATTGTTCTCTTCCTTTTAGTCTCTTTTGATTGGAAGAGGAGAGATCAGCCTGATTATTAGCTTAGTTTTTCATAAATGTCCAATTTGATTTTCCCCTTCATATGACTTTTGATTTTAAATTGCTCATTTTGTTTCCTATATATAAAATTATGGACAAGGTTTAATACTTCTTAAGGACAAGCTGAAAATTAAACAAGGCTCAAGACTGGAAAGGAAATTTAGTCCTTAGATTCATGATCAAAATTGGGCATGTACTTCAAAGGCAAATTGTTAAAAATCTGCAGTAGATACATGGAATTTATTATCCTAAGAAGCTGTGTCAGCCATATATACATATTGGGTATATCTGTGAATAATGTATGTAAATGTCTAGCTGTCTACATATTCATCCTTTATCTTCTCTGTGTATTTGAGTGATGTATGTAAGTGAGAACTAGGCATGTGTATGTTTCGTGTATTTTAAAACCACGTTGGTTTATCTTGAGGGAAAGAATATACATTGACTTTTTATAGTTAGAGGATTACTCTAGCTCTATCAATTAATAGTATAACTTTGGCCAAGTTATTTTGCTTCCTATATCTTTTCTAAAGGGAGTAATAAGAGGGGTCTACTTAGAAAGCCACCCTTCAAGTATTTAATGAGAGACCTGCATTTAATCCTCACATCGCACTAACATGGTAGGTAGGGTTAATAATAGGAATTATCTTCCTGAAAAGGAATTGAAAGTTTGGCCCAATTTCTCTTTAGGTTGATGCTGTTGTAAGTCATCACCAGGCTGTCATACAAGACTGTTTTTAAACTTCTAGACTGTATAATCACCACTCTGATTTAGTATCACATGTTTCAAGAGAACAAAGCCTGGAGTTCGTGAAAAATATCAAGTTATTTTTGGATTTCAAACCCTAAACTGGAAAATATTAACATCTCCAACATTACTTATCACTAACATTACTGCAAAAGAAATGGAGTCTCTTAATAATGTTTTGAACTAATTAGATATAGAAATATTTCAATTTAAAAACTTTTTAGGAAAAGAGTATCTTTAAGATAATTTTCTTTGAGTTTAGTTAAAACTAAGAACAACTGGAACATTATTGCTGATTCGATGAATCCGTAACAATGATCAACTTAATAGTTAATAAGGCAAACTTTTTCAGTCAAATATTAAAGCCCTTGAGAATCACTATTCTCATTATGAGAGAAGAGATAGGAATGTAATATTCATGATGTTAAGTAAGGCCCCATAGCTCGGAACTTAAAGAGGAAGTATCTCTATGAGCTCTTTCTGTAGCTACTCTTTAACATATATACATTTCTAGTGTGACCACAAAGACCAAGGAACAATGGTCATGTAGCTGTGAGCATCTTTAGCCCCCAGAATGCCGCTAGCATCACTTCTCACTAAAGGAACTAGGGTTCCTTGAAGAAACTGCTGATTCCAGGTTTGGGCCAGGAAATATATTAAGATGAAACTAGAGCATCTGTCAAATTCAAAAGAAAGGAAGTAATCAAAGACTACTAGAATCCTACCTAGTGGATTTAGGAGCCAGCTGGAAATGATTCCCAATACCAAAGACAGGACAACTTGGAGTATCAATAATTGTAACTGCAATGGATTGAAATGTACCAAACATGGTTAAATACATCTGTTTATATAATAGCAAAAAAATTGGTCACTGTCGATGGAAAATAAAATATGATCTTTGAAAATTGATAAAGGGAAAAAAATCAAATGTTTTAATTGCCTTCTATCTCTAACTGTACTAATAGGTGAGCGGATGGTTTTCTTAGTAAAAGTATTCCAGCTAATATATGGAGAAGAGATAGGATGCTCCAAATAACAAATGAATCCAGGCACCCAGCACCAGAAGAACAAGGAATGTGCCTCCAAATAGAAGGAACAATTGCCTACAAAGTGAACTTGGCAAAGAACACAACCTGGATTTGATCAAATTTCTAGATTCAACATTCAATTGACTAGAAAATCAGAATGCAAAACAACAGGATGAACTTAGAACAGGACATAGTCAACAAGATGTGAGATGAGAACAAGTCTATAAATAAAAAGAACCTAGTTTCTTCAACAACAAAAAAATTACAAAGGAAAAAAAGAGATGAAAAAAGATTACAGAAAAACAAACCAAAACAACAAAAGAGACTTAATAGACATATCAACCAGACAAAAAGACATGGTCCTTGTTTGACTCTTGCATTTAAAAACTATAAAAACAAATTTTGGCATAAACAGACAATTGGAAATTTGAATTCTTGATATTTTATGATGTTACAGAATTATTGTCTCAGGAAAGTGTAATACCAGTATTATGGGTTCCTTAGGACCCATAGGGAAACATATTTTTGGAGGTATATGTTGAAATATTAGCAGATGAATATTATTAGGAATGTAATTATGTTAATCTTGTCAATATCACTCTGAATATCACTACGCAATGTTCAGGGGACGCGTACATTTGCTTCAATTTACATGGGGTGGAGGGTCATAGATGGAGGTGTAGATGAGGATAGATTATCCATGGGACAGTGGTTAATAGAACAGGGAAATGGGGGCATGAGGATTCAGTGTATTATTCTGTTCCTTCGTATATATTCAAAATTATCCACATTTTAAAAAATACATTAAATTGCTAACAAAGTGAGAAGTGTTTTTTCTTTCAAATAAAATAATCCATAAACATTTTGGGGAAGAACAAAGAAATATGAGTTTACCTATTTTGCCCTTTTCCTTTATCTTTTTTGAAAGTGGTATGACTGAAAGCACTTAAAACATTTTACCATGGAATCCTTTACCTACAAACTACCCTGGAACTTGTGGTTTGGCTCTTTGCATACATGGTGTCACACTGGATGTGACTTTTTCCGTTCTGGTTTTAGGAGCCATGCCTCTAGAATTCTTTCATTTTTTTCACCACTGTACAGCATTTCTTTTTTTGGTGGTGTCGCTGGGGATTGAATTTGGGGTCTTACCACTGAGCTACATCTCCAACCCTTTGTAATTGTCTTTAAATATTGAGATAAGGTCTTGGTAAGTTGTTCAGTCTGGGATTAGTGTGTGATCCTCCTGCCTTAGCCTCCCACAGTACTGGGATTATAGTCATGCACTACTGTGCCTTCTCGTGCACTATTTTATTGTGTGCATATATTACCACTCACTGTACTAGTGGCCTGTCAGTGGAGACTGGACATTCTTGTGCATGTGTGAAAGTAACATACTAAGACATACACTGCAGGGTGGAACATTTGGGTTCCAGACAGCGCACATGCTCAACTTCACAGCAATAAGCCCCAATTCCTTTTGACAGTGGTTCTTCCAAATGACACTCCAACTAGCAGTTTGAAAAGATTTCTTTTACTTTTTAATTATTCTTCATGATTTTCCATTAAAAAAATGCCAAGGCCCAGTATGGCGAAGATACTTTCTACAGGTCTACCTTTGTACGAGTGGCCTTTAATTTGTTTTTCAGAACTTCTCCAGGACAAACTCACTCCTGCTCACACATGTGAACCTTCGCTTGTTTGTCCTGCAATGCCGTTTACCTGTCTCACCATTATTAAAGTTTGCAGGCATTTGTCTTTTCCTTCCCATCTAGATTAAAACTATGTGGGAGAAGGACACCAACCACAGTTATCTTTGCCTGCTCAGGGTCTGTGCTGCACTTCAGTCTCCCTCTAGGGAACCACTTCCTACCCTTTTCTAAATGCCTACTTTCAAGTCAGCCCCTCATGCCCTTCCCCAAGGTGCATGTGGCACAGCCCTGGCCATGCCCAGGCACAGGACGGAGGGACACATCCCTCAGGATGTCCCTCAGGTTGGCCCAGGCAGGCACGATTCTTCAACTTCTTTTGGAAATCTGGGGAAACCAAAGCGTAGTTTACTTTTCATGTTTCCCTCTGGGCTTCTGAACCAACCGGATGTATGCTCAGAGGTCCTGGAGTTCGAGGGGACTGTGTGAATTCACTCAACAGAGAGTGACTCCAGCACTAAAGGGAACTGAACCAAAGAGGGACGGAGACAGACTTCTGGACTCAGCTGTGACAAAAGACAGCTAGATTTCCCTGGCTTAGCAAGAAGTAACTTTCCTCCCCACCCATCTCAACTTATTTAGGAAATATTTGTTATCCATACATGCTAGGGCTGAAGTTACAGCAAGGAAAACACTCCTGAATGTGTTTACTACGATTTTTTATGTGAATGCTCTTGATATCGGGAAATTACAGTTTTAGCTTGTTCAGTGTGTTAAGAGTATTCAAACAACTCTTCTGGTACTTAGTATGCTCAGGGAACAGAAGAGATAGTTCCTATTTTGGAATGGTTCATTGTAACACAATTGCAGGCAGGGGGGAAGCCCTAAAACTGACAACACACAACTGCAATATGTAGTTAGAGGCCTGTGTGCACATCCTAAGAAGATTCTGGCCTTAGTAGATGTGCACACTTAGGTGAAATCAGGAATGAGAAAGGCTGGCACAGGTCTTGCAGAGGTTTGGAAGACCCGAATCTCAGACACTTGGGAGCATCCTCCCTGAGGAAACAAATGTAAAATCAGGAGTAAGGACCTAGAAATCGCACTTGCAAACATGGACCCGCAAGGTTAAGATTTATGAGCATCATGGTGCATCCGTCTCTGCAGGACAGGGATGTGTATGTGTGAAAACCTAAATTGGGCTTCAAGAAAGGGCATGCAGATTCGACTAACTGTGGTGAGACAGGACGGCCGAGTATCAGAGGAGGTAACTGCGTGACTAAATGGTTGATTGAGAAGAGCAGTCCATTTAGGAGACCTAAAAGCTATGGAGATTAAGTTTCATGATGAAGTAGTTGGGAACTAGAACAGCTATCTGAGAAGGCAAGTTGCCACTTCTTGCCACTGGGTTTAAGATAGACAGGTAGATAGATAGATAGACAGATAGACAGACAGACAGATAGATAAGTAGATAGATAGTTAGAAAGATAAGTAGGTAGGTAGATAGGTGAAGGGGCTCCTAGAGACAGTTCTAGCAAAAAAACAAAAACAAAACAAAACAAAAAAAACGATGATTTTGTGAACCAGAATGGAGACTGCAGAAACCAAAAGGAAGAATATGAAGGCAAGTCCAAGTGTTATTAAAGTAAGTAGTCTAAAATCGGAGAAAACTGCGTTTAAAACTATGTGAACTTTCAAGGCTGAAGAAAACCGAGATTGGCAATGGATTCATTTTTTTTATGTTGCCTTTTCCTAAATCATAATCTTCTTCAGAGTTTAGGACTTCAGGATTATTTTGTACTTTTTTTGGGGTAGGTGCTCATTCAATAAATATCTAATATTCTTCTCCCATATTCCAGTGATAGAAGAACTCTTGATATTGTGCCCATCTGAGCTATCAAGGGGGCAAAACCATATAGCTTCTCCATCCCTTTCAGGATAAGTGGGAGTGTTAGACTCCATTTCTAGGTACTCCAGAAGAGGAATGACTGGGAACACAGCCAAGGGAGACCAAGCTCGCTCTCAGGTGAGCGGGATGTCGCCTCATCTCCATGTTCTCAACTTGAAATCCTTCGGCGGCTTCAGCTCAGTTCCTGTCTGGCTTGCGAGTAGGCATGGGGCTGGAAGGACGCGGAGGGGGATGCCAGCCAGTTCATCTCACCTAGAAACCACATTTCCCATTCTTCTTTCATGTGTAAAAAAAAGGGATTATGCACTGGAATGGCAGTGATGGTCAGGCATTCTCTTAGTGGTCACACTTGAAAAATATACAGAGTTTTTCAATCATTTAAAGGTAATTCTGTCCTAAAGGATTGAAATAATCCAGTTTGGGTCAAATCTTCCTGAAAGAAAAGCATAGACCATTTCTATGATTTACTCTTTTTCCCTTCAGAAACCCAAATCCACCACCAGAAATATTGAAAAGATGGAGTGCACCACCCTCTCCTCTCTTCAGTGATTTCAGGGATGGGAGTGTAAGTGCTGGAAACTGAGTTTGTTACTCAGTCTTAAGAAACCCCTGTGATATAAGCTGGCTCTATCGTGGGCTTCAGTCCACTCGCCCTCTGAGCAATGGCCGCTGTCTGGGGGCAGAAAAGAGGAATTCTCTGAAAGCTCAGCTGAATTCTCAATGGTCGGCCTTGGGCTTTATCCGCAGTTTCTTCACAGTGAACGTGTAAACAAACGAAGCGGGCTGTTTTGGAAAGGAGCATCCATAAATCACTGTTAACGGGAATCAGACCACTAGGGGGGATTGTTAAGCCATTTTGTGCAGAAAGAATAACTCTGAACTTTGGAAAATGACTGGAGTTTTGATATTTTAAATCATCATTAGTCAACTTGAAGCAGACACAGCACACCAGACTTGGAATTCAACCTTTGTAAGCAAATGCCTATCTCCACCTGAAGCGATCAAATGCCTGTAAACATCCCTTTCTTGTTTTAATTGCGAAGGGATTAATATGGGCTTTGAAGTAATAGCTGCTCCACTACCTGTTTCCAAAGCAGCTGTTCCCACAGTCCCGGCAGGTGTAGGGCTGTCTGGCCCTGCCCTTGTCATGTAGCGGGCCGAATGTTTGCAGGGTCCAGTGTGTGTTCAGTCCTGAATTAGTCAACTTTGTTATCGAAATTCTGCTAAACCCAAAGCCTAACAAGAAAATAGCGAAGAGCAATTCCCCTAGGATGATTAGAGAAGGCCGGGATCAGAGAGGAATGTGCCAGACTGAAGGAAGAATTTTTTTTTTTTTCAGACAAAGAGAAAAACTCTAGATTTAGAGAAAAGAAATAAAAGAAAAATGAGAGAGGGACTGAAATGCACACGTGGGAATTGTTTAGACAAAATGCCAGTATTTTTAGAATGGCTTCTCTCACGGATAAGTTACCTGGCTTGGACTATGTTAATTATTTTGAAATCAGGGACTAGAATTCGGGTCCCCAGCAGGTCCCGGGCTTGGTGGCAGTGAGGAGGCTCCCGAGGATGTGCACTTGGAAAACAGGAGAGAAGGAACTGGGGGGACATCCAAGAGGCTCATGATTGTTTCAGTCATTAAACACCGATATTTAATTTGAGTTTAGTAATCCAGGGCACTATTATTTGGGCCCAAGCAAATAGAGGAAAAAAAAAAAAGAAAGAAAGAAAAAGAAAATTAAATAAGTATAATAAAAGAGCGAGGCGGGGCCAGCTGCTTTGGGCAAAGAAGGGCAATAAAAGGAGTCTTTATGACTGTCGGAGGGCGGAACAGGTTTTCTCCCCTCCTCGCCAAGCAGAATGTCAAATTCTGTCCCCCTTTTTTGCCTCTCTTAAAGCATACTAAAAGGAAAATTCTTCACAGAATCTTAAAGAACTTTTTTTGACACAACAGCTGCAAAATCTATTTTCTAAACAAAGATTTATACATATTTATATGAGCTTAATCCAGATTTTTTTTTAATAAATCACCCTCAGAACTGCAGAGGTAAACTATATGTAAATACCTCAAGTAATAGGCTTGTAGTGCAAATCACATCATTTTATCTTCAATTTTGCATTCGTTTTTCTGGCTTAAAGGTGCATCAGAGATATGCATTTTAGCATATTCAGAACACGGGGCGTGAAATTAAATGTTTGACAGAGTGAGAAAAATATACAGACTTTGGAGATGCCTTAAAAATAGTAATTTATGCAGATCTAGAGGAGTGAAATCATTTGCAATGGAGTGACCCTCTCTCCAGGAATTTTGTGCTCAGTGTTCTTCCCTAATCTCCCGCTGTATCTTCATTTTTCATTGAACTAGCCAGTTTTCTGCGAAGCCGTCTTGTAGATAAGGGGAGTGCTAAAGAAGAAGAAAGAGGACGCTCGGTGGGTCCGTTTCCATTGCACTTTTACCCAAGGCAATGGGCAGAATTTAACGGATTCCTTCCAACATATGTTTTTGCCAGATAAGTAAACAGTGTGTGTCGGAAATGAAAAAGCATTTGCAATTTAATGACATTACAGCTCTCAGCTTAGGCTGGCGTGCTGCGAGGCGAAAAGCAGAAAAAGAGAGGAGAGTAGAAAGAGAAAAAGAACAAAGTTCATCTTCCCTTTTGTGCATTTTTATCAAGGAAAATATTACTTCTTTCCCCCTCTTGTTCTCTTTTTCTTTTTCGTCTTTTGGCTTTTTTGTCTCACTCGTTTACATTTTTTTTCTTTTCTGCCTTTCTGTCCTCTGTCCACTTTTACCTTTTTGTTATATTGCCACTGACTCATTTCTTTTTCTCTCCATTGTGTGTACTTATTCATCTATTTTGGCCATTCAGTTTTACCTTATAAGAAGCTGTTTATCCCACAATGTATCTTTTTTTCTGTGTTGTACTCCTAGTGCTATAGCTCATAGTCAACAGGATTGTCGGAGGGATTATAACGTTTCATTTCAAAGCACTACAAATCTGCTCTCTTGCCTTCAGTCTCTGCTCCTGTTTCCTCTGATACTTGTCATTTTATTTGACATTCATTGTGGTCTTTAGTTTCACCCCCAGACATCACAGTAGCCTGATGTCTAACCACTGATATTCCCTGTCTTTGCAGTACCATACTGGTGCCGCGAGGTTCTAGAAACTTCACCTGGACATGGCAGAACCATTCTCTCACACCCTTAGTCAGCTTTAGACTGGTCTAGAGAGTGAACCCGCCACCCGTGGGCCAGAACTGGTCCCCTCTGCCTGATGGCTGGGACAAACGTCATGTAGTTGGTTGTTATAATGGACCATCTTCCCCCCAAAAATGAGCTCCACATCAGCTCCTGAGCTTGCCGCTACTTTTCCTATCAAATATGGTGTGAGAGTGATGCGTGAAATGTGTGTGTATTTGAGTTTAGTGATCGTGTACCTGAGTATGTGTGTTTTATGTGCGTATGAACCAGACCCTGTAGTATGTGTACAAGCTGGGTGGAGCCACGGTGATGTTTAAGTGTGCAAACACAGGCATGCAGAAAGACATGACTGTCTTCTATCTTTGATTGACCTGAAACTTCAGAAGTAAAAGTGGAAATGAAAACCGAAAATTTCTCCCCACTGGGGTCCATAGCATTTTCATATCCAGGGTTATTTTGATTGCCACTTTTACAGGTGGTAATGTGATTTTCCACCAGGTCCTTCTTTTCTGGCAGACTACTTAGCTGATCAAGCAAACTCATTTTTGAGCAAAGAATGTCTCTGAGTCCCTTTTGCAGCCTTGAATCGTCAATCTAAGAAATTCTTTAAATAAAAACTTAGCATAAAGATTAGGATGGACTTGTCTCTATTTTTACAAAACAAGTTAACATATTTTCAACACTGTTACCATATATATTTGAATATTAGTACATACTCCAGATTTTTAACATAAATTCCATTCCAAGAACATCCTTGAAAGTTACTTGTTAGGTCCTAAGGTTAAGCTGCAGGTTGAATATAATTGAAAGAACAGTAATCAAATTGCAAGTCCTATCACAGAAGTACTGTACAGACTTTAAAAAGATGCTTAAATAAAATGCTCTTGTCTAAAGACATGTGAATGTTTTTACCATAAAATTACATCTTCCACATCTTCCAGATCCGGCACTTGGTAAGTAAAAAGAAAATCTATTTGGACATAAGGATGTAAAGTAGCTGGAGGTGGTAATTTAATCAACCAAGGATATATTTCAATGTTTTTCTGGTCTTCTAGGCATTAGTACTTTAAATTCATTATGTCGGTTTGACAGATATATGCAGCCTTAAGGATCTAAAAATGAAATCCTAGAAGTATAGCCTGCTAGAGGATATATATTGAACTTAAGAGATTAAAATGGTATAACCATTGCAGCAGAATGGAACATATCGCATTTCTCATTTTTTCCCCACTAAGCATGAGTATTTTGTAGATGTAAAATACAGTTTTCTCTAATTATAAAACCTGGCTCAAGAGCCAGAGCTTTCTAACTTTTATTACTGATGAAGTGGATATTAGAAAGAAAATGCTGGCCTCATATAGAGTCTGAAGATGAAGAAGTCTTCCATTTGGGATTTTCTATATCAATAATTTATTAAGGAAAAATGTACAAGTAGTTACATGCAGTCAACTGTAAGAGGCAACCATCATGCGTGCTATTGCTATTTAAGGCAAATAATAAAAGAACCAAATTATAAAACAGGTCTTAACGTAACTGGGACGTTAAATCTACTGCATCATTATGCCAATTTAGTAATGTTAATGATCTGTAATATTAATTCATCATCCTAAAAAAATGGGGAAGAGTTGCTGTAATTAACTATATTAAGCCACAATTAAAAAGTCATCTGAGCTGTTGTAAAGATTCTCAGGATGATAAGACTGTTTGGTATATTACAAACCTTTCTGACCAGGTACATTTTGTATATATGACTTTGTTACAGACAGCTGCTCACGCCGGATTCAGATATGTCAGAAGAGCAGCCACCCACGGAGACAGTGGCACTGACTGGACGCCTTATCAGCCATTTCCATCACCGAATGCGGTTTAACACTTTCTTACGGGGAGAATCAGCTTTGAAAGAGGTACAACCTTTTAGCATATCTACTTTAATTCCTCACAGGGAAGCAAAAACAGGCTGTCTAGTGAAATTCACATATGTCAGACAGACTATCTTCTCCCCTAAGATTAGGGTCATCCTTGAAAGTCACATTTCAAACTGCACAAAATGAACATTTTGATGTTTTAGAATGGAGACCCCATAACACCTAAGCCTAAACCTAAGTTGCCTATCATCAGATGTCTGATAAGCTTTTAATTCTCCTCCCTCCCTATTTGAAGTCTCTATTGTGCAAGGGAGTCCTTAGGTCACAGACAATGTCAGGAGAAGAGATAAATGGGACCAAGCCAGGGCTGAGATACAGCCAAGATGACAATCCCGTTGACTTTCCAAGCCAGAGGATTCCCTTTGCCTTTGACTGGACAGAGACCAGCCGGAGAGTGAGGACAATTTTCCTCTTTCACTGAGAGAGATAATAAACCCCAACTTTTTTTACATGTGCTGTTATCATCCTTCTCATTAATGGTTGTGAGTTCTTCCCTAGAACATTTGTATGCTGCTGTTTCCATGCATAAACATACCCAGAGCACACAGTTATCAATGCTATGGTAAGCTGGTGACTGAGGAAGAAAACTGGTAGCTTGTACACATTTATACCTGGAATTAGTTCGTAACAACTGAAAAAGAAAGCACATCACCACTTGTTCTAATAGGGTGATAAGGGATTTACATTTCCAGAGATTTATAAAAGACTCTTCTGGTGTACTTTGGTGTGGCCCTGGTGTTTGGTTAGCAAGCCTAAAGCCCCATGGCAAATCCAAAAGC
The DNA here is from genome assembly GCA_004026905.1 of Hystrix cristata. Lineage (NCBI taxonomy): Eukaryota > Metazoa > Chordata > Mammalia > Rodentia > Hystricidae > Hystrix > Hystrix cristata. The sequence goes on along the minus strand of PVJO010000045.1, from coordinate 136,891 downwards.
ACAACTGATCCAGTATTTCTTGGCATTTGATCAAGATTTTCAATGAAGAATTGACTGCAGTGAGCTTCCCCAGGAGAGTTCTTCCCACACCGCTTGCTTTTCTATAACATTATGGCATGTCCCTTCGTGAGAATGTGCACGTGTTTGACACTCTGGTTTCTGGAGTGTGCCGCATGTCAGAAAAATGTCGATAAGAGCATCCAGGTACTGTCTGAGCACTGGGAAAATCCTTCTGTGACCTCAGCCTTTCTGGTCGCAGTGGAGCCATGAAGTAGTCCATCTCTATCTCCCAGCTCAAGAGGAACCAGTAACTTGTTCTCAGGGAAGAATCTTCCGTTCCAGAAGCCAGTCTGAATATCATACAAAGAAGACTCGCTTCCCTTCAGGGAACGCTGGAAGTGTGCTACTGGGTAGGGAAATGGCAGATACTGCTTCTCAGGGGAGAGGGCTCCAAAGGAGTTTCCTGGTAGACATCGCCAGAAGGAAATCAGGCTCTTGTGTAACCTCTTAGAAATACAAAGAAATCTATCAATCCTACCCTGTCTTCCCTCCTACTGATCTGGAGCAATTGCCAGGCAAGACCTAATGCACTTTCTTTGTCATAATGCAGGGCTGGGGATTTAGCTCAGTGGTTAGAGTGCTTGCCTTGCAAGCAGAAGACCCTGAGTTCGAGCCCCAGCACCAAAAAAACAAAACAAAGTGCAATGCACGACAATATGAAGATGATGAAATGATCTTCATTTTGTTGAAGTTCTTTCTAGACAAATTCACAAAATTCCTAGCACTAACCTTGCTAAGAGGCTGGAGAGCAGAAGGGTAGGTCAAATTTTCATCTGTAGGTGTACCTGGGATCAGTTCATGTCTGTGTGTTTTGAGGACATATTCCAGGATTCGAAAAGAGCCAGAGTGGGGCCCTTTTCTGAGCCCTCAGGATATTCTCCCCCCTCTGTGGAGCTGAACCTCTGTGAAAACACATTACATGCAGCTAGTGGCTGCCAGTCATGTGTTTACTCTCACAAGACAGTACCCATGGAGTGCGAGCCACCTTGTAGGACCCTTGCTCTGAGAAGACAAAACTCAGTCTCTCAAGCCTGCCATCAGGCACTTCTGAGTCATCTTGGGGACCATGGCCAGTGTCCTCAGGCCTGACTTACATACTTAAACCAACACGTCTCAATGTGTTCACGTTGGTTTCGGTTCATTTCTGCCTTTGTTTGGTGAACCTTCCACGTAGAACAACAAATAGGGTGCAGGCCTCAACTCCTATTTCCTTTGCAGAATTGTTCACACAGCAAATCCCCTGTGTCTTCAAGTGACTAGGGAAGAAGTTATTCAGAGGAAAGGGAACACATCAGTGTTCTGCACTATAAGAGCCACTCAGAGTTTTTCTGTTTCTTGTAATTGGTGCATTGATATTTTCACCACCCTGAAGTAGCACTATGTGGGAGCTAAAGTCATTTTGATTGGCAGGTACCTGTCAAATCAGTGGAACCTCCAGTGTGCAGACAGCATGGGGTAGGACATGGAGATCTTGCACTGGAGCGTCAGTCAGAAAGAGCTACCTCTCCATCTCAGGTACACGTAAGTAAATCACGCCAGGTCTTTCTGTGTTCCTTACTGGCACACAGGTCTGCAGAGGAACTGAGGGATCACTGTGCATCTCTCTCATGAGGACAGTGAGATCATGAAAAGTTAATCATCAGCCTAACGCTGCTAGCAGCCTTGACCAACCATGACTAGCTCCTGCCTCCTACTTAATTTAATGCCATTTTTCATTGTGTATCTGGGAAACCTATTTGTATAAGGACTCTTGATTTGTCAAAATCAGACTTTACTGGCAGTCTTTAAAATTTGTTATTTTAAAGCGTGTGATCGCTGACTTTTGGCCAGTGGGTTGGGAAAGTGAGTTTAATTATCTCTCCCGTGACTGTCTGCTGGAACAGTATCTTTTTTCATGCCATCTAGTGTGAAAACCATTTCCTGGGACTTTCTGGATTAAGATGCTTTTGGACTCAAACACAGACTTCTAGCTAATCAAAACTGAGGTTGAGAAAATCATACCAGCTAAGGTTGATTTCTTTCATTTCTGTCTCTCTCTCTCTCTCTCTTTCTCACTCTTTCTCTCTCTCTCCTCTCTTTCCTCCTTCCTCCTTTCCTCCTGCCTCCCTGCCTACTTGGCCTTATTTTTGGAATGTACTAGACAATACTTTATGTGACACATGATAGGAACTTTATACATACCAAATGAATGACTTATGATGAGGCACAATGACAAGTCAAGAGACTTCATGGCAACTGGAGTTAATGCACTCTTTTTAAAAATGTTGCAGATTAAAGATAATATTTTGATCTTCAAAAACGATTTTCTAGATTGTTTCAGAGTTGGAGTGAAAGATCTTGTGATATTGTTTAATTGCACGTTAACAAAAAGCAACCAGATGACTGTTATTAACAAACTCTTGACACTAGCGCACACTTTTAGGGGAGTTTAGAGAAAGACGGAGAGGTTGTACAGTTATATGATTTCTAACACCAAGCAGAAAACTACACAACAGAAGCTAGTGTGTTTACTAGACTCAAAGATCTGAAAGGGCTAAATTATATGTGCTACTCAGAGAGGTTTATGTGAGACTCCAGCTTTCTGACTGGGTGAGGATTGTCAGGAAGGCCTCTGTAGGGCGCCTCTGCCTCCCGGTACAATGTGTTTCCCCGGGCAGCATCTGTCTGTCCATTCAGGCTGTTAGAATATCGCAGACTAAGCGGCTTACATGACAGAATCTTATTTCTCACAGTTTTGGAGGCTGGAAGGCCATGGTCAAGATGTTGGCATCATGGACTCTACTTCCTTCAGTTGACAGATGCCTGTCTTCTCACACGGTGCAGGGAGAGATCGTCACTCTTTGGTTGCTTAGAAGAGCACTAATTCCATTCACAAGGGTGGAACTCTCATGCTGATTCTTTCCCGAAGGCCCCACTTTCAGAGATCATTACATCAAGGATTTAGGATCCAACAGGAATTTGGGGAAGACACAAGTATTCAGTTCGGGGCAGTATTTTCCATGACCCCTACAAGTATAAGGACAGCTTTGCTAACCAGACGGAAAGCAGAGATTGAAGATATGTCTCCTTTATCCCATTAAAGCTTTATGTAAATATCTGTCAATAGAATTAACACATTTTAAACTGGGCGCCCTGACCTGTAATAACAGATACTCAGGAGGCCGAGGCAGGAGGGCCTCTGAAAAGTTTGAGCCCAGCTTGGGCAATTTAGTGAGATGAGACCCAGTCTTAAAATAAAAATTTTTGAAAGGCCTGGGGCCATAAGTCAGTAGTAGATCAGTTGTCTAGCATGCATGGGGTCTGGAGTCAATCCCCAGTACCACAAAAAAAAAAAAGAAGGAAGGAAGAAAATCAGTAAACTTTGCTCATAGATTTGCCAATGGCGATTCTCAGGTTTTTTATATTAATTGAAAAGTTACCTTAAATTGAAATTAGCCTCTGATTATTGTGCTACAAAACTTTGCTGTAGGCAAAGTCAAATGTATGACTGAGTGGTACCAACAAGCTGTACAGTGTTTGCTCAGGCTCCTGGCCCTCTGACCACAACGCACCCACTCCTCGCTCCTGTCACGCTCTCCTGCCACCTGGCCCCTCCAAAGTAGCCCAGCCCTGGCCTGTCTCAAGGTCTTCCCACGGCTTCTGGCTCAGGTGCCCACCTAGGATTGACAGATAAAATGCAGGGTGCCCAGTTAAACTTGAATTTTAGAGAAACAACAAGAATAACTTTTAGAAATATGTCCAAATGTTGGAAACTTACCCTAAAAGCCATTCATTGTTTGTCAACCCCGCCCCACTCATTAACTCAACTGCCTCAGGTTCATTCTTCAGTTGACTTAAATTTTACTTCCTCAAAGAGATATCTCTGAAGACTCATTCTAAAGTGAGTTATTCTGCTCTTCAGACCACACTGCTGTTCTGCATCTTCCCAAACACATCAGTTTGTACCTGTGTTTTTATTATTGTATTTATTGTATTCAAATCTGTCTTCCCCTTGAAAACAGGGATCATGCTTCTTTTGTTTGCTGTTAAAGAACCGAACGTCTGACACTTACATACTCTGTTTGCTCACTGACTGGGTGGATGAATGAATGCATGAGTGAATGGGCAGGGAAAGTCTTACTGAGAAACATTCTATGCCTTGCTTTATTTATAGTTAATTTATTTGATGGAATTGCTAATGAATTAAATAGACTTACAGAGGAAAATGGGATTCCTCAAGAAGTTAATGGAATTTTCAGAGATATGTTGACAGTAATGTTGTGGTACCTCAGATCACGCAGTCTGTAATCATATATTATAAAATAGATGCTCAAATAGTTATATATTAACCATAGCTTTATCTAATTTAACAGATCTATTCTAAGAAAGAATTTTAAATAGAAAGTGTATTAACTCTAATTCAGTTGTTCAAAAGGGTCCAATTAAACCAAGCAGCATTCCTATTCATTGACTGGAGAATGGGCTACAGAGAATTAATTTACCTGAACATATAAACCCAATATTTCTTACCGTAACATCCAGTAATCTTAGAAAATAATCATAATATTTTATGCAGCATGTTGACTTCTCCCCAGCTGTACAGTGCTGAGTAACCAAAATAGCCCACACTTTCAGAGCCAAGCATCACTTCAGAAACATATGTACGCAAACCTCAATTTTCCATACTGTTTATGAAATGTGCCCTAGCAACGTGAATATTTTCTGAGACTCCAGCATCAAATTCTGCTCGATTGGTGGAGTTTTCTTTTTCTGCCTAAGTTACCCCTTCCTAGATCTTGAATCACAATTATTGCTCTACGAACAATGTTAGAATGGATGCATTCGGGTTGGGTCAACTCGGGTGAGCTGCAGAGAATGCCTCCTCAACAGTGTAGGTGGGACACTGATACAGGATAGTCTCATTTTAGTCCATTTAGTTTTGTGGTCACCTGACTGTAGAGTAATATGCTGGATATTATCCAACAATTATAATTGTACATAATTTTCTTTTAAAAAAATAATAGCAAAAACCAGCTGTCAGATGAATAATCTCTCACCTTGCCCATTTTTACAGGATGATTCTATCCTATCGTATAGCATATAATTTAAATCATAAACTTGCAGTTAGCGATAGAGATATGTAATTCTAAAAATCTCTAAACATACTCTTTTCAACCTTTTTAAGAGCTGTCAGCCGCTATTCAATGTAATACTTTAAGGGAATATAAGTAAGGAAAACTTGTGAATACATGTCATATAATAATTGCTGGAGTCATTTATTTACAAACTTCTGTAGCTTTTGTTCATATATATGTGATAGAAGAGAGTACTTACATTTATCATTAGGTACACAGATTCCTGTTATTAAGGTTAAGTCATGTTTAGCTCAAAACTGTGGTTTGTATGCAAAATGCCAAACTTGTTCTTTTATCTACTATTAGTATGTTTTAAAAATGGTATAAGTGCAATATTTTTCCAAATATTCATCCACGTACAGATCCCAGTAAAATGTGCTGGTGATGTGGCCCTCATTCATTGATCTGACTCAAGGTTCCTAGCAAAAGCTGTTGAGTTTGCTTGTCTTGTTTTGCTTCTGGCCCCCATTTTGGAGTCATGGGTCTCTTGGCTAATCATTAAGTAATCTGTGAACATAAAAAAGGCAACCACAAATAGAGGCAAAAAAAATCTTTAACATTGACATCTGTAATCCCAGCACTCTGGGAGAGGAAGAGTTTCAGCTTATCCTGGGTAATTTAGTGAGAACTCTCTCTCTCAAAATAATAATAACAATAATAATAATAATAATAATAAAGAGTAGCAGATGTAGTTCAGTACAAAAGCCCTGAGTTCAACCTCCAGTTCTTGGGTACATAAAAAGTCAGCGTCATGTGATAGTTTTCACATTTTTTTAACCAGACAATTCGGATTTTTATAAAATAATCTCAGAGTAAATGGTCCTACGACTATACTTTTTGCAGTGTGCTGGAAAGCATTACAGTGTTCTGCCAATCCTGAACACACCCACAGTGGCTTGGTATCACAGGAATGTCAGCATCACCTAGGCTGGTGATTTGGGGGTTCACATCTTTGTTGGGACAATTGCTGCTTTGGGCACTGGATTCCAGGCATCTCTGCTGTCTGCATGGCAGAAGATAAATGGGAGTCTTCTTTCAGCAACGTGGCACGCTGAAAAACATGTTCTTTTAGTTTTGCTTTGTAACTTGGAACATCCGTTTGCTTTTTAAACTAGCATGTCAAAGGATCAAGTTAGGTAAAGTCCTTGGTGGCTTGTCCACAGAAGTTGAGCACCACTGATTTAAGTGTTTCTTTCAAAAAATCAGTAGCTAAAATGTCTACTTATGTATGATGTAAGAAGCTCATAGGAGGGCTGTGCACATGTGCATACAGAGAGAGAGAGACAAATTTCCTATGTGTATTAGTCTATATGTAGGACACCTGCACTACTGGACAAAAATCTCTAATTTCATGGCCAGAAACATTGTTTTACTTTGCAAACAGGCAAATAAATTTATTATGACTGACGATATTATTTTTCCTGAAACTAAACAGCTGCTTGCAACATAAATAAGTGCTGACATCCTTTTTTAAAATTTATTTTATTAGCAGTATATTTATATGGCTGAAAATAAACAATATGTGGCATATAATGAAAGGTCTTGTTTTTGTCCTGCTCCATTCTATTCACAACCCCTCTTCCATCCTTCTTTTATTTTCTTGCAGAGTTTTGAAGATTTTATGTTCAAAAAATAACGCATCAGCATTTTTGAAAATATACAAGTGTGAAAAAAAATCTGAAACAAACTGAATAATACAAAGTCTTGGTTAAATATTTCCATTTCCTATTTCTTAGTTCATTTGATTAGCTCTAGTCTTTTGGCTTCTAAATTAGGATTCTTTGTTAAAATATTTAAAATTATAGGAATGTCTGTGCGAAGTTAAAATGTAATTGTTTTTCAAGGGGAAGCGAAGGAAGCTGGCGGGGATTGTTCGAAGTTTTGAGGAAGTTTCTCACTAGGTGGCGCTCCTGTGCCTAAAGGTCATGGAGTGAGTTGCTCCACCATCTTCAGATGAGCAGTTAACTACTATTAGTTTTCGGTTTCTATGGAGACCTTCGAGTTCACATCCAGGGAAAGGCCTTCTGATTCTCTTCTCTCCAAAGAGTAATAGTTTCTCTCCGTACTACATATGACCTTCCAAGTAGAGTGACATTATAGTTGTTGGTTCATTAGTCGAGGGACTATGTGAATTTTGTATCCAGATCATGATAGTATTTAGATCATGCTAACCGCTACTGTGACATGGGAAAAAACCCTGAGAAAGTTGAATTTTTATATTGAGAAGTTACCTATCACACATGAATGATTTGGAAGATGTTCTCAACTTTTCTCTGAAGACCTTAATGTCAAACTATTAACAAAAGCTTTTAAATATGCTTTGGTGATATTACCTTTCTTGGGCATTGACATGGCCTCTCTACTACAAAGAGGCCAAAGTCTTTATCATTGTGTGGCTTACACCCTCCCTCCATGCAGTGAGTAGAACATTACAGGTGTGGGTAAGATAATCCAGGCATTTCCACCTGGCCACTCTGTCAGACAGTGAAGCAATCCGACAGGCAGTAGGAAAAGAAAAAGCTTAAGCCAAGATAAGAAATGTGCTGGTTAACTTTTATTAGCTATATTTGATATCACAACACTTACTTTGTCACGTGTTAATTCATCAGACAATTATTTCCCACCTACTGTAAGCTGATTGCTGTGGATGCAAAGATGGATTAGACTAACTTTGCCTTATCAAGCCTGATGGGAAAATGAACTTCTATCCAGAATTTTCCACCAGTCAAACTCCCATCCTCTTCATAGGAATCACTCCAACTCAGTCTGTGTGTTTTCGTATGCCACTCTCCTTCATTTTCTCTCATCTACATCAAAATCTTCCTTCTATTTACCACTTCTAGCATGACTTTTTAACTCAGATTACTTCTACACTGTGCCATAACCAAAACTTGTGTTTATGTATACATTGCCTTAGCCTGGGGACAACCTTAAGTCATGTGGGAGTTCTCCTGCCCAGAGTGATTTTGAGCTCTTCTAAATGACTTCCACGTCTCTTGCACACATGGTGTGACCTTCAATCTCATTAACCAAAATATCGTTTTATTGTGAAAAATGAAGAAAGTCAATAGTAGAAGACCCTTTGGGAAAGAGGATGAGCAGGCAGGAGGGCATCTGCTAGTCCTTGGGGGCTCAGTTGATGGCTGTCCAGCAGGGACACCAATAACATAGGAAAGCCTCCAGCTGGTGTCCCAGGTCGTGGCCACTGCAAAAGGGATGTCTTGTGCCTCTGGCTTCCAGAGACGAAGCTAATAATCACTTTGGCCTGAATTCCTTTTCCCTGTGGGAAGAGGGGAAGCACACACACACACACACACACACACACACACACACACACACAAAGTTCCAACAGCATCGATTCCCAGCGTTACTTTTTCTTCTAGTTTTTAGTTTTCTGTGGTTCTTGCCTAGAAAGTAGGATGGAAATAGGAAGGAGATGTTCTGTACCCAAAAGACTCTAAGGAAGAGTCTCATTCCCACAGCTTGTGAGATACTGTGTGCTCTGTACCAAGCTGTAAAAAGAGACATAGCTCCCGTAGGGGTCAGAGATGCAGGAATACCGGAAGTTGGGGTGAGGCAGAAGCAACAAGACCCTTGAGATGGGATGTATGCCTGACTGGTAGAGAGAAGAAAGACACCCTCTTGTGTTTTTAAGTGACTAAAGCCTCTTCCGCACATGGTACTTTTATTCTAAGCAGAGCTAAAAGATGAAAGATAAAGAGAGCCATGAGGGCTGCTTGCTATGTCTCCATGCCTGGGATACTGTGCCCCGACTCCGTGTGGTCCAGCATTCAGGCAAAGAGGCTGGAGCTACACATGTGTGAATATTTAGATGGAAATAACAATTTAAGCATTAACAGGATTGTACCTACTTTCCTTTCAGCCTCTCTCTGATTCTAGGGCTCTGCACAAGGGTTTCCTCATCGAATTTCATAGCCCTTATGGGTACAGGGTGGTATAATCTTTCCCTACAAATAATTTCGCCCAGCGTTTCTCCTTAATACCTCTTAGGGAATGGCTAAATTTAATTGAGCACTCATTCACACCCAATACATTCCCAGTCTTATTTGTCATTCTTCTCACCCACTGAGTTGTCCCAAATAAAAAGGATTGTGATGGACACACTATAGCAGTCATCTCCTTTGTCCATCAAACTCCAGACACCTTGTAACCAAATCATATCATAATTGTTGCTTATTGGGTATGGCAGGAAGTTCTGGCAGTTTGCTTATAATGAGAGGAAGCTGTGAAGATGTGTCTGGGACAATTCTTGATCTTAAGACACTGATAATCTATGTAGACAGAAAACACGAGTACTTCAAAAATCAAATAATGACTAATGGCAGATTGTGATAAAGAGCACTGAGTGTTCCAGGGTCTCTGAGCAGGACACAGTTAACCAGGCATAAAGCTGTACAAAAGGCAGAAGGACTGACAGGGACATCGGAGGCCAAACACAGATCTCAGCAGAGCTGGAGTGACTGCTCCAGGTGTGTGAGTGGTGTGACTATCCTGGCCTTAGAGGCATCTACAGAAGTCTGCGGAAAAGAATGCGCAGTAAGCTGGAAATGTGGATTGAAGCCAGAGAGTCGAAGGAAACTAAGGCGCTTGGACTTTATCCTGGTGGTAATGAAGAGATAATGAAGATTTTTAATTAAGGGTTTGGCATGATTAAATGGTGTTTTAGGGAGATTATTGTGGCAGTGGTGAATTGGAGGGGAGAAACAAGTAAGCGATTAGTTAGGATGCTATTATGATTATCCAGGCTTTAAGCAGCAGGGTTTGGGGACGATGGGAACAAAAAAGAAAGTGGGGTGGGAGAGGCATGCGAGGGGTTACCTGGCCAGCCTTGGTGAGTCAAGGAAAGAGGGCAGAGGCGAGCGTTGGTGCCTGCAGAGGGAGGATTGAAGGGGGAGCCAGGTGGAGGCAAGGTCCATGGAGAACTGAGCTTGCTGGGTTTTGGGGTGATGAAAGACTGGCAAGTTCAAATGTCCAGCGAGTAGCTGAAGATGAAAGACTGAGGTTTTTGGGGACAGCCAAGTAGGGGCCCAAACCTCTACCTAAGTCAGTCTGACTTCTTTCTCCAGAAAGAATTGAAATTCAGTGACTAAGCAAGTGTGACAGAATGTATGCAATTTAGGATGTGTCCCTACATATCAACAGGAAGGAAGAATCCAGGTCATTTACTGAATATTTAAACTTTTGGAAAATAACTTTTTGACAAATCACCTAAATATTTCAAAATGAGTACTTTTTATAAGCCCAGTTTCCCAGATAACATTCCCAAATTTTAAGGTTTTCCCTCCAGGGAGGCTCTAGTGTGTAAGACAGTTCAGTTATGGAATCATTTCCATGTTGACTCTGGTAGGAACAGCGCTGTCTACATAGAGCCCTGTAACTCTTGGGTAACTCTGGGCAGATGGCACAAGAGCCCAATTCTCTCAGGCAAGTTAGAGGGAAGAGAGGTTTCTAGATTTCATTGATCAGGAAAGCGCATCTATCTACAACAGAAACCAGCAAGGAAAGGTGCATGTGTCCTTTAGTGTGTGCTGCATCGCTGGTGGCACACAGCCACTTGGGATTCCACCACTCCAAATGCCAGTTGGCACTTCCCTTCAAAAGGTACAACACTGTGAACCAAAATGAGACCATGGCAGAAATAAAACAGCCTGGGACTTCACTTCAGGTGTGCATGCTTAGATGCTGCTATGGCTTGTGCCTAAATGTCCTCTCCAAAGCCTCGTGCGGTCATAGCTGGGGCCTTTTCAGAGGTGGCTGGATCTAGAGTGTGTGATGCTGGGATTTAAGACTGTGTGATTACTAAATTAGTCCACTGATTGGTTTGGCACTGCCCTAGTTCTGGCAGCCTGGATAAGATATAAGGGGCAGAAAGAAGTGACTAGGACCCATTGCTTGCCTTGTTTGCTGCCTTCTGCCTGTCATCATGAACTGTTTCTGCGATGCCTCTGCCACGCTGCCCTGCCTTAGGTCCAGCCAATTATGGATTGAAATCTCTACAAACTGTGGGCTAAATAAGTCTTTCCTCCTTCAACTTTGTGTGTTGGGTATTTTACCTCAGCAATGAGAAAAGTAACCAAGACAGCTGCCAAAACTTACAAGACTCAGATCTCAATGAACATTATTTGAGTTTTGCTATGTAATTCAAGAGCCAAAGAAGTTAGGCACATGAGCTATTATCTGAAAATCAAGGTCCAAAGTTTTTCAGTCTGAGAAACGTACACTAGTAAACGGTTTAGTTCCACATCAAGACGATTCCTCTTCACTCACGTATGCATTTGAGGAGGGCTTGCCCTTCCATGAGACTTACAAGGAGGTATTTGGGACTCAGTGTTTTTTGTTTGTTTGTTTGGTTTTTGTTTGTTTGTTTTTGTTTTTTGGTGCTGGGGATCGAACTCAGGGCCTTGTGCTTGCAAAGCAAGCACTCTAACCACTGAGCTAAATCCCCAGCCCCCTCTTTTTTGTTTGTTTGTTTCTTGTTTTTTGCTTTTTGGGAAGACTCAGTGTTTTAAATGTAGGGGTCACCAGGACTGCATGGCATTTTTAAGTAGGGGTCCCAAGAGCAGGATCAGTGAGTGTTATACATGTTAAAACCACCGTGTCTGGTTATCGTGTCTGTAATATCTTTAGGTCCTGTTCAGAGTGGTTGATTCCACTGGTACAGTTCATACCTGCTCTTCTCCAGTGGAAACCTCTCCTGGCTGGTCCAGGAGCTGTTGTCAGCTCTGGGGGCCAGTTCTAGTTGGACGAAGGAGTTACTGACGTGATTTTCCCTCCTGCAGAGGAAGAGCTTCTAACTGAAGCTCAGGATCTCTAAGAAACCATGAGGAGGATATTGAGAGCTCTTGGACCTCACTGGAAGACCCTGCTCCTGTCCTTGCCCCAAACTCTGCCCTCTCAAGAGACATCTGAATTTAGCATATATTCATGGTTATCCATCCCACGCACTAAATTGAAATCATTGGTCAAGAATCCCATTGAGAATTACGGTTTATTTGTGATCGAGGCTTTTCATTGAGCAATCAAGAAGTTCGCCAGAAAACCCAGGCAGACTGAATCATGTTGATGAAGAGCTCTTTCTGCAGGCTACCAGGAGAAGTTTGTTTTGAATACAAAGTAAGGGAATTAGATGACTGTTGAGAGCCCTTCCAACATCGAGACTCCATGTCCTCCCAATAAGATTAATATACTTGCACCTTGAACACTGTTCCACACATCAGCCATCAACTAAAATACTGCCTCTGACCTCTCCAGCAATTCCAGTAACAGTCTCAAACGATGATTCGGAGAATCCTTACCGGGATGCTCCAGGCTCAAAAATAGGGGGGAAGTGTACACACACACACACACACACACACACACACACACAAGTGCACACACACTCACGCACACTATACTTTTTATGGATCACACATTTTCTAATGTACCTAAGATTTAACTTTGCCCATATTTAAATAATAACTTTAACATTTTAGTATTAAGATATTTATTCTTATCTATGCTATAGCTTGCCAATAATCATTTCTAAGCAACATTTAAGAAGACACTATGTGGGGCTGGGGATTTAGCTCAGTGATTAGCGTGCTTTCCTTGTAAGCACAAGGGCCTGAGTTCGATCCCCGGCACCACAAAAAAAAAAAAAGACACTATGTGAAGAAACCTAATCTTGGCCAATTCATAGGAACCAAAGTTGATACTTTGGTCTTAGTTTTCCTTTAGTACAAAAAGACAAAGGTCAAAAAATAAATCTTCCTAGTTGTTCTTGGTTGAAAATAAATTCTGAATTTCTCTCTTATTAATATGTTGCCCTTTATTATGTGTCAGAAATAGAAACGGTAGAGGGCTGGACTGTGATCATGATATATGACTTCATTGCTCTTTCTACTAACTGCTGAATTATTATTATTTCACAAGAATTACATCTGGAGGGGAGGAATGTGTTTTTAAACCGCATCGTTCCCAGTGAATAACCTTTGCTGAGGTGATTAGTAATTTCTCCCAGCGTTGATGCTGGAAACATTCAGTTTCTAGGATCTACGACCCTTCCGTCCTTCCTCTGCTGTTCTCACACACTGAACAAAAAGCACAAGAAACATAGAAAAAGAGGGGAAAACACTCAGCCAAAATACTACTGTGAGGGAAAAACAGTGGGGTAGGAAGAGGGGGATGAAAGCAATGCACAATAGTTAAATTAACAACAGTGAATTCCCCGGTGGTGCCTCTCTACATTGATGGCGTGAATGGCACTTCCTCAGGCAAATTTAACCTCAGAAAGTGACTTGGGCACTGGGAAGAATAGGCCACAATATTTCACCAACTGCATCAAAAACAATTTACCTCAGACTCAGGAACCCCAAGACCACTTTTTGACATGAGCCCTGCTTGGAGGAGAGGGAAATCACTTTCTCCTGGAGCGGTGGCAGCAGAGGCTATAGCAGGGAGTAGACACCTGGTTCCTTACCCTATTCACCCTCACTTTATGAGGGGACATTATAGATGCAAAATTGGCATTCCTGGGGGCCCTTATTTGCACCCAAAGGTGACTTCATGTGACTTGTGAGATGGACATTCTGTTGCTTTGTTCCTGAGTGACGACCAAGGTGGCTTTAATGTCTGCTCGGAATCCCTGGGAAGGCTTTGGGAATGCATTTTGCCAAGACAGCTACAGGCACGACTTGAAGACAAGTTCTGATAGGACGTGGGTAGATTTCAGGTGCATTCTGCCTTTTAAAATTTAGGAAGAGATCTTGAAGGAGAGAAAGGCTGTTTTCTTCCCTGCTGCTGAAACCGAATAGCCATCCTGTATCTCCTTTCTGTCGCCCTCTGGTCTTTAATGATGCCTAGGTCCATGCCTACAGGGTGGAGAAGGGAGGATGTCACAATGATTAAAGTCATGGACTCTGAAAACTGCTTGCTTGGCTTCGAACACAGGCTCTAACCTGGGATGTGTTGCCTGGCGCTTGGCACTTTGCTCTGTGCCTCCATTTTCCCAGCTGTGAGATGAGCATTCATTTATTCATTTTTACAAATGTTTATTGAATGTTCCAGGCACGAGGGTGAATAAGACAGGCAAAGTCTCTATTCTCATGGAATCTCCGTGGTGGTAGGGGAAAAGGTGATAGAGGGACAAATTTGGGTGCATCAGGCAATAATAAATGCAGTGAAGAGAATTAAAATAGGTTAATGTGGTCAAGTGATGGCTGCTTAGAGTACATGCTTAGCAAAGGTCCAAGGAAGAGGTGGCAAGGCATCCGCCATGGAAAGATCCCAAGGAGGAGCATGCTAGACAGCAAGTCTAGACCCTGAGGCAGGATGAGCTTCATGTGTTCAATTTAGAGAGAGGCCAGTGTGGCTGGAGCAATGTGGGCCGTCAGCAGAGGGGATGAAGTCAGGCCCAACAGGCCGGGTATTTATCGGGAGTATGGTCAAACCCATGCAGCATTTTAAGCAGGGGAATGACGTGATCCAATTTACACTGACTCTGTTGTATGGATTATATCAGGGCAGGACAGAAGCAGAAAGATTAGTAAAGAGACTAACACAGTGGCCAAGGTAAGGGGAGTGTGACCAGAGAGAAATGAACAGACAATGCTGAACGTGCTTGGGAAGGAGAATCAGGAGAGCTGGTTGCTTGACTTGGATATAGGAATTAAAAGAAAGGCTGACTCCTAAGATACTGACTTGAACAACCAGGTATTGTAGATTGTAGGACAATTTATAGAAATGAGAGGGGCGGGGATAAGAGCAGGTCAGGGTCAAGGTGTGGAATGAATAAGGGGTTCAATTCTGATGCTCGAGATGCATATCTGATGTGAATGTGAAGGAAAAAAAAGTGTAAGGCAGAGCCTCGGAAAAAGGAGACACAGTTGGAGAAGATGTCGGGGTTGGTGACTTAAGAACTGTAGAAACATGTGTGGCGTTTAAAGCCAAGAGACTTGAGGTCAGCTGGGCAGGGACAACAGAGGGGGAGATAAGAGGCTTAGGAGTTGAGGGGAAGAGAAGCAGCCTCAGAAACTGAGAAGGGGCAGATTGTGAGGGAGGAAGAAAAACACAAGAATGTGACAAAGGAAGAGTTTCCAGAAGGAGGGAGGGTCAGCTGTGTAAGATGGTGCCACCTCTGCGTTGCACAAGAACCGACAGAACTGACGCGCTTGGATTGGGCCCTCGAGGTCCCTGGCGGCCTGGGGCAACATCACGGAGGTGAGGACAAACCCATCTCGGAATAAGCCCAAGTAGATGCGGATTCATGTTTTCTGCAACCAGAAGTCTCTACAATTTGAAGATTGTCTTCGAGAAAAATAATACAGAATGAAAGAAAATTATGTGTAAGGGTAAATATCTATTTACAATGAGAAAGAGAATCACAACATGAGTTATAAAAATGTAAAATCTGATAAACTACATGTACATTGAAATATAGAATAATAATATTAAAGTTTGTTATCTACCAGCTGCACCTCTATTTTTTCTTTTTTTTTTTTTTTTTTTTTTTTGTGGTGCCGGGGATTGAACTCAGGCCCTTGTGCTTGCAAGGCAAGCACTCTAATCACTGAGCTAAATCCCCAGCCCTATTTTTTCTATTTTTTATATATTTCCTTTGATCCTTTCTTCATAGGACCATGATTTTATGATGTTTCTGTTTTAAAAACAAAAATAAATTTGTCTTTCTGCAAACATGGATATTGGAAATTTGTGTTTTTATTAGTGACACTTTAGAAAATTTTGTTCTGGCTTCACAATTTGTTTGATAACATTGTGTAAAGTTTTAGAATTCCCAGAATTTTTAGACAAATTTGGGAAAATTTCTACCAAGTTTTTTTTTTTTTTTTCATGTGAGAGCACTGTGAGCACAGGGTATTTCAAATTTTCTTGTGTGGCGACTAATCTGGAGTCCTCTTTGAATCAATTACATTAATCAATGTGGTTGATGTCTTTCTTCTAACTTTACTATAAACTGGGACTCATAAAACAAGTGATCTCACACACAGCAGTATCTGTTGTTTGTAGAAAACATGTATGCCCCTCAATAGAGAAATTCTGGCAAATTCTATTTTTATTTGATTCCTACAAAAAGCGATAGTATGTTTATAATCAATATTCTGTATTGATTACAAAGCCAAGAATTTACATTTGAACTGATTTTTTCACTAACAATATTCTTTCTGACCATCTGGGAAAAAATTCCAGTCCAGATTCCGGCTTCATACATTTAAACTTGTTGCATAATGTTATGATGGCCCAATACTATTACATGATGATTCGAGTCTAGCCGGAAGTGTGAGAATTCCTGGAAGCCCTTCCTGCTCAGGTGGCTAGCATTATGTACCCGAGTGACTGCAAACTGTGTATATACATTCCACTAAAGACAAACTAAATGTAACCCCAACTTATCCTCAGCAAGATTCCCCCAAATTCCAAAGCCATCCGATACAATAGAAGTGTGACAGAAGAGAAGAGAGTGTCATCATAAGCAATCGCCAATAATATATCTTACTTTTACCTCTTCAGCAGAAACATATGATCATGGGAACCCACAGCCGGCCACTGTTCTGGCTCTCAGGCCCTTAGAAGAGTGCTATGCATGAATGAAGCCCTAGAGTTCACTGGTTACATGTGAAGTCTGCCCCTGGGATCAAAAGTGGGTGGCAGTTGAGGAAGAAAAGTTAGCAACTAAAATTAAGTCTTTGAATTTGGTTGTCCAGGCCGTGCAGCAAGCAGTGCCAGGAGGCGCCATTTACAAATACAGTCATTTATATCATCCCTGTTTAATGGAAAGAAGAAATTAATGGGATATTAGCTAGATGATGTGTGGGCAAAGTGAGCACACATTGGATAGGAATAATATTAAGACTGTTTGACAACTTGAATGATGCTAGTATTGCAAATCAAATTGGATGCTCACTTGAAGGAATGGACACTGGTTAGGCCATACTTGCTGGTTCCCAAGGCCTACTTTTGGGCAAATGAGACACTAGAGAGTATTTCAAATCCATTCAGAAACAAAGCAATAAAGCAATGATGATTTAGGGAAAAGAATAACGTTAAGTCAAAGTCTTTGGGAAAACAAGAAGGGCTGGAGTGCAGAGAGTAGGTGGAGAAGATGGCCTTGAATAATGTCAAAGACATTCTCATTTGTCGCAGGGCCAAATAGGAGTCAGGTGCTTGCTGTACCCATGTGCAGCTCACATGGGGACTGGTCAAAGCAGCCAGCCACAGGGGTTTCACCTACGTCTCCTGACCTTGGAACCTGAGAGCTGGCACTGGGGAAAGTACCGTGTGTTCGAAGTGACTGATCGTTTCACTCATGTGATGGTTAATGTTACGCGTAGACTTGGCTAGGCTCCGGTAGCCAGTTGTTTAGCCAAACAGGAATCTAGGTATGGTTAAAAGGCTTATTTTAGCTCTGATGAACAGCTATGATCAGTGGATTCCGAGTGAAGCAGATGACCCTTGGTAATGTGAACGGGTCTCTAATCATCTTAAGGCCTCAGAAGGTGAAACCTTAAGTGTTTTGGAGAAGAAACTGCTTTAGGTCTGGTGGATTAGTTACTAAATCACTCTCCAGCCTGCCCAACTGCACTATGGGTTTCACACTTACACCTACAAGCACGTGAGCCAATTCTTTAAAATAAGTCTTTGCATATGTACATGTATATAAGTACATATATGTACATATATTAAATAACATCTGCATATATGTCTTATATAAATATGTTATTTTACATATGGCTAAGCGTTCACTGCAATCACAGGTGCGATATCAATATTACTTGTTAGCAGGAGTACAGAAATCTGAATCTTCCCCCACTCCCATTTGAAGGTTTGACTGGAAAGGCAGAACCAGTCGGGTTTAGCTAAAGCTGTGAAATGTACCAAAAACCAAAGATAGAAAAAGTCCTCCCTTGTGCCCTGTTGTGCCTTGTGTTCTGCTATACCAGGGTTGCTCAAGCTTGTACTGTTAACATTTGGGGCCAGATAGCTCTTTTTCGTTTTTCTTTCCCTTTGGTTGGGAGCTGTCCTGTTCATCCTGTGATAGTTAGCAGCCTCCCTGTCGTCTACATACCAGTAGATAATCAAAAACATCTCCAGACATTGCCAAATGTTCCCTGGGGGAGCAAAATTATCTGAGTTGAAAGCCACCGTGTTACACCAAGTTTGTGTGGTCCTTGGACTGATCGTTTCCTGCTGTGAACTTGTGGTCCACAACTGTTTGTGTTTATCACAGGGTGCTTCCAGGTTGACTTTCATCTCTCTGAAGTTACGCAGGGACAAAGCCCTCTGGACCCCTCCTACTCCTTCATGTGCCCCCATTCTGACTGACAGCTTCTGCCTGCAGCCAGAGCCCTCAGCCTACTGAAGAAAACTCGACTCTTGGAGGATAATTTTCTCAGGGCACATTGCATCTATAGAACCCTGAAGAGTGAGGACAGACTGGGCGTAAAAGGTCTCCACGAATGGGTTATTAGAACTAAAGAAAAACTTGTAAAAGTTGAAGTCATCAGTTTTTAATTTAAATGACAAAAGCCTTATTTTAGACAGACAGTACATCTGACAAACTTGTCACTCCAAGATTGGTACAGGTTGAGAAAAAAAAGCAGGCATTGTTTAATAAATGTATAAGTAAGTAAGACAAATAGGATGGCACACATGTTTGGGTGAAGCATTTCTGAACTTTTTGACAGACAAGAGACAATCAAATGCAAATCAAATGCTGCAGTGAGATACCATTTCACACTCACTAGGATGGCTGGAATCAAAGAAACCAAAAGCAACAAGTGTTGACAAGGAGCGGAGAAATTGGAAGCTTCATGCACTGTTGGTGGGAATGTAAGATGGTGCAGCCACTGTGGAAAAGTTTGGCAGTTCTTCAAAGAGTCGATTTTAGGATTACCATATGACCCAACAATTTCACACCTAGATATATGCCCAGGATGACCGAAAACATACTGACATAGAATTTTGTGTCACAAAATTTATTGACACAAAAATTTGTGCATAAATGTTCACAGGGTTATTCACAATAGCCAAAAAGCAGAAGTGACTGAAATGACCTTCAACTGATGAACAGGAAAATAAAATGTGATATAGCTGTAAAATGCAGTATTACTCAGTTGTAAAAAAGGAGTACATACTGCAACATGGATGGTCCTTGAAAACATTATCCTAAGTGAAATAAATCACACACTAATGGCCACGTTTTGTGTGTGATTCTACTTATGTGAAATGTACGGTATAGGCAAATCCACAGAAACAGAAAGTAGATTAATGGTTGTCAGGGACTCGGAGGGATAGAACAGAGACCCTTAATAGATGTGGAGGTTCTTTTTGAGGTGATGGACATGTTCTGGAATTAGTGGTAATGGTTACACAATTCCATACATATACCAAAAACTAACTTTTAGTAAGTCACTGAATTGTGCACCTTAAAATGGTGAAGCTTATGTGAATTCTGTCTCAACTTGAAAAAAAAAAAAAAGCAACAACAGAACTGGAAAGGACCCTGGGAAACTTCAAGTTTTGTAGCTGAGAAACCTAGGCATTAAATACAATATGATCTCCGGAACAGTGATCTAAACACATCTGTAGATTCATCATTTAAAAAACTAATAATTTACTAAGGGCCTACTATGAGTCAGGCACTTTTCTAGGGCACACTGGGAACTGAACGGACCCAAAAGCCCTGCCTCCAAGAAACTTGAACTCTAATAGAAGTCCTTCCTAGAGAGCACATTTTAAAAGCTGTGTTGTAAACTAGTGCACATTTAGAAATCAAAACCGGTTTCCATAAGGAATGCTTGAATGAACTGAGCATTTTCACTTTTAGAAAGAGAAGATTGAGGGAGAACATGATAACGGCCTTCAAAAGCTGTTTGGAAGGGAGAGCCGTGTCATTCTCCACTGCTCTCCAGAGCACAACCCGCATTAAAGGGTAAATGTTACGAGGAGGTGGATTTAGGCTCCCATAAAAGGAAAGAAGAAAACTCACATTGTTGTGTACCCACTCAGCAGCAGGCATTCTGCTGGATATTTTCACAGGTCTTATCCCATTCAGTCCTCGCCATGTCCCTACGAGGTGCAATGATTAGCCCTGTTTTTAAAAAGAGGATGTGGAGGCTTAGCCACGTTGTAAAACCACCCCAAAGTCACACAACAGTTCAGTGGCCACTATGACAGTCGCATCTTGCCTAGGTGGCTCCACACTCCTGCTACTTCACCATGCTGTCTTTCCAAAACCAAGGCTTCCCAAAATACAGATGGTCATGGAAGGGAAGCCCGTGTGGGGCATAAAGGTGGGCTGGCATCCCAAAGCTTTTTCCTGAAATATTTTGACACTTCAGAAAGTACCTTCCCAATATAATATCTTATCAGGCTCACCAACAACTCTATGACGAATCTGAAAGAGTTAGAATGAAATGAATAAGAATCCACAGATTTTTATGGGTTCCAGAAAATGGTGTAGGTACAGAGTCCAGGACTGAGAATCCACTTTCTGCCAGGTACCAGCCTGGTCTTCACTGAGCTTACAGTGTTGTACGAGGAAGAAAGGGCCCCACACACAAGATGCAAAGGCAACTCCCTGCCCCACTCCCAAACCCACACTTCCTTTATGTAGGGCAAGCTACATCCCTAATTTTGTACTCATGTATTCAATCATCCAACCAGTTCATGGGTATCTTCTGTGTATCAGGCACTGTTCCAGGCCTTGGAGATAAAGCAATGAATATGCCAGCTCCATGGATTATTTTACTTTGGTGATTACAGTAAGCAAATACAGGTGAAATGTATATTACACTTGAAAGTGCAAAGTGCTGAAGAAAAAAGGCTTGGAAGGAGAATCGGGACTTCTGGGCTTCTGGAGGTTGCAATTTTCCATAGGCGGTGAGGAAAAGCCTCACTGCAAAGGTGTCGTCTCAGCATTAACTCTAAGGCGATAAGGCGGTGAGACATGATGTGTTGGGGAAAGAGAACTGAGGTGGAGGAGGGGCAGGAATGCGGGAGTGCGTTTGGCACCAAGGAGGGCCATAGGGACTCGAGGTCAAAAAGATCCTGGAGAATCCTGAGCGAGGGCACATGGCCATTGGGAAGATGTGGGTCTGCTTCTGGCAAGATGGGAAGTCACCGCAGGGAAGGGCGGCAGAGGAACAGATGTACAAGCAGGGAGACTACTTGGGAAGGGGGCTGTGGCAGACAGACGATCCCCCTAAAATTTCCATACCCTAATCCTTAGAATTTGGGAATATGTTACATCCCACGGCAAAAAGGGCTTTGCAGAAGGAATGTTATGGTCTTTAAAATAGGGCAACTGGGGCTGGGGATTTAGCTCAGTGATTAGACTGCTTGCCTTGCAAGCACAAGGCCCTGAGTTCGATCCCTGGCATCACCAAATAAATAAATTAATTAATTAAATAAATAAAATAGGGCAACTGTCCTGGGTTGTTGAACAGGGTTCAATCTACAGACAGAACCTTTAAAAGCAGGATGTTGTCTGTGACTGGAGTCAGGGAGATGTAGCAGCTGTCTAAGAGGTGCAATGCATGAGAGGGGCTGTAAAAAGAAACTATCCATTGCTGGCTTTGGAGCTGGAGGACAAAGCCATAGCACAAGGAATATGTGTAGCCCTAAAGAGTTGAGAGTTGCTCCCAGCTGACAGCTAGCAAGCAAATAAGGACCTCAAACCTACAACCTCTTGGAACTGAACTCTGCCAAAGACCTGAATGAGCACAACAGCGTGCTTTTCCCTAGAACTGCAGAGAAGAACCCAGACCAGCTGGCCCCTTGGCCTCGGCTTTTGAGTCTCTGAGCAGAAGACTGGCCACACACAACTCAGACTTCTGCTCTGAAGATCGTGTACTGAACATGACTGCCTTTTCAGCCACCATATCTGCAGTAACTTATTAGGTAGTAATTAGAAAGTTAATCAGATCATCAAGAGTGTTCAGGCGGCGATGAGAAGAGGCTGAAGAACAGAGCTCTGGACAGCTCCGTGTTTAAAGCTGATGAAGAGAGAGGAAAGAAGGGAGTGGACAGGCGATGGGGGGAGAAGGCCAAGAGTTAGTGGGGAACCAGATGCCAGGTGAAGAAAATGCTTCCAGAAGAAGAGAGCTGTCATTACACTATGCTACAGACTGCTGAGAGGTCAAGTGGATGATGCACTTTCATAGATAAGAAAACCAAAACTCAGGAGGGCATGACCTGTTCAAAGTAATGTAAACAGAAATTTGCAGAACATGATCAGCTGGCTTCTGGTTTTGTTCTCTTTCATTTACATTATATTGTCACTGCCAATTCAGTTTTAAATTTTGTATTAAATTAGATCAATTTCAAAGCAAGATATTTTGGCTTATTTATTTATTTGCCAGGATACACATGTATAGAAGTTGACTGCAGCATTAAAACACTACAGAGATCTAACTGTGGGTCTTACTGGTCACTCCTTTCTCAGGTTGAAATAATTGTCATCAATCCCTGGAGCGTGCACCACAATCATTAGGGAATATTTTTGAAGTACAAGTGCCCGAGCACTAATCCTGTGAAATTCTAATTCGGGTGTTCTTCGGAGAGACTTCAGTGTCTGTGATGGTTAAAAAGTCATATTGATTCTCTTGCTATTTATAGGACTGGACAAACAATGTTTGAACATTTCTTGTAGTCTTGGTACAAGAAGGGAAGAGCAATATTTGCTGAGACACTTCCCATCCAGCTCTTGAAAAAAAAAATTTTTGAGAGTAAGTGAATTTTAGATTGTGAAGGAAACAGAGGCATAGAAATAGTCGTTGTTACAGGGGTGTTCCCTGTGCCCCTTTATATAGATTTGTACCTTTCTCTTTGTCAAAGTGTTGGAAGTGTTTGGATATTGTAGAATGAATAACTGACTTCTTAGAACTTTGAAAGAAACAAGTTTTATGTTCATCAATCTTCTTTTTTATTTCTTAGCACACAACTACATTATATTTTCTGCATTTCTTATCACGAGGTTGGTATGTCAGCCAGGTGAAGATGGGATAGAGCAAAGGCTACTTGTCCAGGCTTGGCCTCAAAAACTCATCAAGGGCCATGGCTATTCACTGCCCATCCACCAGCTGAAAGCAGAGAATCCAGAAAGCCTGAGGTTGTGGGCGGGCAAATAAGAAAAGTGTGGATCCCAGCTTATTGCATAGAGGGGAACCACAACTTGCTTTAGACTATGACATGCAGGGAAAACAAACTTTTAATGTGTTGAGTCACTAAGACTTGGGAGTTATGTACCAGAGTGACTCATGTTAATTACCCCAACTGATACAGGTTCCTCTTGGCTAGTGTTGTCAATGACTTCTTTCTTTCAACCCCCTTAATGCCCAAGAAGATATGCACGAAAAAGATTAAGATAGGAACCCAGTGGATTTGTGACATAAGGAATTACATGTCAAGATTTAGACTTCTTTAAAGTAGATCTTGCATTCAGATTGGTATTGACTGAAGAATGTGTAGTAAGTATGTAGTAAGATCAGAATAGAAAAGAAAGCTTGGAGTAACTATAGTTAGATGTTTCCAATGGTCTGTAGGTCCAGAACGTGTCAGAAGATATTCCAATACAGAAGAGAATAAATTATTGCAAATATTTGTGGAGGGTCAAAGTCTGAGCCAGGCAATGGAAGGAAGTGGAAGGGGCTCTACTGCTACATAAAGGCAAATAAGACATCTCTGTTTTTGCACCACTAGATACAGACGCATATATAACATATATAGAACTACTAAGAGTAACTAAGTTAGTAAATGCCCACAAGAACAAAACCAACAATATGCAATTAAAAAAAAAGAAAATTCTAGGTAGCATCCAAAAGTGGTGGTATATAAAGTCTAGAAAAATTTATGGAGAAAATGAGATCTGAGCAGATCTTTGAAAAATGTACAGGACTTTGGGAGCAGCAGGAAAAAAGGTAGAAGCCTTACAATGCAAGTTCCTGGAAGGGAGTCATTTGCTGGGATGTGTGTATAAATGTGGATGAATGTGGGAATGCATGAGGGAGAGTAGAGACATGGTTGGAAAGACAAAGGGAAAAGCTAGGGCTACAGTTTGTTGCCTCATCCTCCTCGTCCTTCTCCTTGTTTCTTGGCACAAGCACAGATAATTAGAAACTAACTCCCTGAGGAAGTATAGTTTCAAGTCCTGTGGTGCGGTTATGGACCGTCCAGAAATCCTCAACAACAATGAACTATCTATGAATCCAGAGTAGATGGACATTTAAAAAAAATCAAAGTCTGAGATGAAAAAGCAGGGCTGCAAGCATCCCAAGTCTCTCCCCAGTGTGGCTGTACCTGCAAAGCAATGGAAAGTCTTTTCGGTTTTGGAAGGTAAAAAGACCCTTGGTTAGCTTGGGGGTGGTTTAGCTACATCTTCCAAAGACATTTTCTCATCACATAAAGGAGCACAGGTGATCATTTTTAAGACTAAGAATATTTAACACAACATCTGTTGGGTTTATCAATAGTGCAGTCAACCAAATAGTTTGGGTCTCTACCTTCTGGGCACATGGTAAGATTGTACTTCTGTGCTCCCTTTGAAGTTTGGGGTGACCATGAGGTGCTGGCCAATGCCATGGGAGCAGAAGTGATGGGTGCTGTTTTTGGCAAGGAATTTGAAGTGCTAATGTACGATGGATTATGTGTTAGTCAGCTTTCTGTTATACACCAAATATCTGAAACAGTAGTCAATTTATAAAGAGAAATAATTTGTTTTGGTTCATGATTTTAGAGGTCTCGGTCCCTGATTGGTTGACTGTATTGCTCTGGGCTTGTGGCATATCATGGCTGTTGTGCAGAGTGGGGCAAAACTGCTTGCCTCATGACTGGGGAAGGGGGGGGCTTGGTGTCCTACTATTCCTTAAAACCTCCCACTGGGCCCCACTTCTTAAAAATTCTACCACACTCCAACAGCGTCACATGGGAGACCAACTTTTACTACATGAATCTTCGAGGGACACTTAAAATCCAAATCGTGGGGACTGTCATGTTGTATTTGTCTGTGGGGCAGTCAGAGAAACACGTCAAGGTGGAGTTTCTGTCAGCTGGGACGAGCGCAGGTTCCTGCCAACTCGTGTCAAAGTGAGAAATAAATTTTCACTGTGTTAAGTCACTAAGATTTGGGGCTTCTGTTGTCTTGCAGCTTCCTGCTGCTCACAGTTCCTGTCAGGCCTATATTGTAAATGACAAAGATCCATGGTTGACAGTAAGTGGTTTCTTTGGAGACTTACAGCAACACCAGAAGACAATTGCAGTGCATTTGGAGATGGGAGAGATATTGAATGAATTCCCATCTTTCTTGATAAAACTTGATGCGAGGTTGGAGAGAAAATTAGGAAAGGAGAATGGCAAAGGCATCTGGTAAGGGAGTAGAAAGACCCAAGGACTGTGATGCCCTCAAACTTCTAGGTGGAGAGAATGTTTGACTCCGGTTAGGTTAGATGACATCAGGTTAGGTGAGAATTGACACTGTACTTAGTACCAAAAAGTCCTGAGAGTCCCGGGTCGGAGCAGGCACTGGGGAAGGGGAAAACCTGACCATGGAGGAGTGAGAAAGAAGAGGAAATAGGAACTAGAACTAGACATGAGTTTTAACTTTTTAAAGGAATTCATTAAAAAGGAGAGCAGTGCAGAAGGATGGTAGCTGGGGAGGAAATGGGCTTGTGTGAAGTTTTTTGTTTGAGAAGGAATAGCTTTATTCTTTAATGCCAACAAAACTAATTCAGTGGCGAGGGAAACTTTTGATGTTGCAGGAGAGTGGAGAGAAATTTTTCTTTGAGTATGTCACAGGACACATTAACTACCTATTGCTGGGTACCAAGTCACCCCCCCACTCCTGGTTCTGGGGGATGAAGGGGTCTCAGTCGTTGAGGTTCCTGGATCTGGCTACACTCCAGGTGTGAGCCCAGGCTGCAGCGCTGCAAGGCTGGATGGGGAAGGACCCACTTCCATGTCACTAATTCCAGCGTCATCAAGCCTAGACCCTGGCTGGCCTTTGGCCAGAGGCCTAAATTCCTCTCCCCCTGGGGTTAGAAAGCCCTCTGGAGCAGCTCACAAGATGAGCTGGCTCCCCTCAGATTAAGCAGGTGGCGGAGGAGTCACCGTGTAACTTCAGGACATCATTTCGGCATAATCTGTTAATGGAGCTGCTCCTTCCGGCGGACACCCAAAGGGAGGGTTGCATACAGAGGAAGGAACAGAGGCGTTGAGGATTGGGAGAAGCCACCTGGGAGGCTCCCTAGGGAGGTCCTCCTTGCTGGGATAGGGATTGCTCATCTGTCCCCGCCCCTGGGGGAGAAGGCAACATTTGTGGGTCCAGGAAGGGAAGAAGTGGGTAGCTGTGTGGTTGGAAGTGAAGGTCTTTGCTCATTACCATTGAGTGCCTTCCAATGGCAGAGATAACAGCAGGAACTGGCCCTTACGTTCCTTTGTTCCTCTATTGTATACTTTAGCATAGCCTGAAGGGTTCCAATTCCAGCACAGTGAAGCTCTCTACCCTCTGGAATCATTGACAAGGACACATTTGAGGCTTTATGCCCCAGGTTACTAACACTTCTACTTTCCTGGACTAAGAAAAATATCAGGAGGCAGGAGCATTGTCTTGAGTTCGAGGCCAGCCTAGGCTGCATAGTGAGACCCTAGAAAAATACCAGAAGGTGCACAAGGAGCTCTGACTAGGAGCAGGGAAGCAAGGAGGAGGTGAGGAATGAAGAAAAGGTGAGGCATCACCTGCAGACTCTCTTTTCAAAAGGGGAGCCAGAAAGGGAGCCAAAAAGGGAGCCAGAAGCTCTTGACCTTAAACATTTGTGGCTAATGGGAAAAAGTCTTTTTGATGGTTTGTTTTGTTAAAGTGGAAAAATAACACAGCCTTCTTTTCCTTCTCCACCAGCAATGTCCCCAGACCCACCCGCCTGCAATCACAGATGCACCAGACATAGCAACTTATCAACAAACTTCTGTTTTGATTCTCAAGGGTGACCAGGGGAATCTTATTGTCGGTGGAATTGTGGAAGGGCACTTCCTCCGATCTGCACTGAGGGGAGGCAGGGTTAACGAGGTCAGGCTCCGAAATAAGCCAGACACCATCCAGAAGACCCCCGTACTGGTCTATGGAGGCTTGACCTTGGGCGAGCCCTCCCTCCCCATGTGAAAATAGGAAATACTTGGCTGGAAGATCCAAGTTGAGAAGTGCCTTCCAGCAAGCTCTTTAGAGTACTTTGGGAAGATGCTTCCTGACCTGGGGCATTTTGACAAAGGCTCTCCTGGCACAAGTAGAATTCAGGCATAGCAGGTATCACTGGGGACTCATCTCTGTCCCCAAACTCTTAGAACCCTCTGCCGTGGTAGTATAGTGACGCTGGACTCTACCTCCTCTTTCAGTCTTAAGTGTCTTGGCATCCACTCCTGACCATCTTCCAAGACAGCGTTTCAGGTAACTGACCCAGCCCTGATCCTTCAGAACTCCCCCCAGGCTGGCTCCACCACTCCCTAGAACTGTGGGCCTCTGTTCTCCCTGCAAGAGAGTCGCAGACTGGAGTGACCTTTATGTCCAACAGAGGTGATCGGAATTCACAGCCCAGGACTCTGGCTGACGTGAGAGAGTAAATAGATGTGCCAAATCCACTTTGGAGAAAGCCTTAGGCCCGGGAGAGTGAGACCTCTCAGATCTCCTGGGGTAAGTCCTTGGTATGGATCTCATCCCCAAAATTTTACCGGAAGCAAATTCCGCTTCTGATTTTATAAATTGATTTATGCTGACCTCGGACAGGAATCTAGAGAAAAAAAAAAAAGTTCCAAGGAGCGTGCTGGCCCTGGATGTGAGCCCATTGCGCGGACCCAACCAGCAGCACATTACATGCTCTGTCCTGTAACCCGCAGGGCCCACCGCCCCAAGCCAAGCGCGCAGTCCCAGCGACGCTGCGGAAGTCTTCCCTTCTGTTAGATCAAGGTGCAAGCTGGGGCAACCACCGCCAGGACGTGGGACGTTGGGTGTTTGCAGCAGTGGAACTCTGAAGGCTTCCGAAGACCTTACTGCGTTTGAGGCCTGGATCTTGCAGGCCCCGGAGGGCCTGGGCCACGGGCAGGCCGGGCCTTGCCTCCTGGCTGGGACGCCCAGCTTAGTTGGGGCGGCGGGCACCTGTGCGGCCCAGGCCAAGTGTGGGTGCAGGAGACAGCGACAGAGGCGCGGAGGCCGTGGGCGGGACGCGTGGTGGAGCTGCCAAGCCTACACAGACGCTTAACTTTGCAGCTTCTGAAGACGACCAAGATGCTGTGGTTTCAGGGAGCCCGACTTACAAGGGCGACCTTTTCTGAGCTGGAGATGGTGAGGGCTTTGGAAGTGTAGTGAGAGGGTGATGATTCCTCAGGGGTCGCCCACAGGCCCCTTCAGCAGAAAACAAAACTGGAGAGTGGGGAAACGCCCTGCCCCGCCCTGGCCCCGTTTGCCACCTCCGTCGAGAAGTTGAGGCAGCTTTCCATACCCAAAGACGCGAGAGCGGTGGGCGCCGATCTATGCGGCTCACCGGTGCAGACCCGGCGCGGGCGTCCCGGGTGTGGGGCGCACGGAGACTGGAGCTGGCTCAGGCACTCGCAGGGCCGCGGGCTCCGGGATGAGCCCGTCTGCAGCGCCCGTTCCCAGGGCCCTAGCGAGGCCGCGGACTCGGGCTTATTCACGCGGCCCCCAAACCCTGGGCTACCAATGCAGATTAATCAGCAGCTCCAACTGCTTAACTCTAAGTTCTGTCGACGTGGTCCTTGCTTTCTTCCGGGAGAAAATCGGTCCCTGGAGAGGAACAGCAGCAGCTGGGCTCTAGAAGGGCCAGGAAGCCTTGGTCGGGGCGAAGCCCGCCGCTCCCCAAGTCGCCCACATCGGACAGTGGCCAAGCGGGTCCACAATCAAAGGCTCATCGCGGGAGCCCGAGCTCCCCGGTTGTCAGGGGCAGATTAGACTTCCCGGGGAGGAAAAAGCCCTTCATTTGCCCCGATCGACCTTGCGACATCCTATCAAGATTCGGAGTTTTCTTTCTGCAGTAGACCGATCCCTCCCTCGGCCCGCATGAGTTCCGAGCTGCACAAACTCTGGCACTGTGAGTCCCAGAGGCTCAGTTCGCGGCGGAGGGGCCGGCCCGCTTTGCAAAGACTCCTGCTTCTAACGTGACACGAGCCTCGGGGTGCAGGCGGGGGTCGCTGGGATCGGGGTGGCGAGGCCTCCAGGTGCTACCTTGCTCCCCATCCCACCTTTCCACGGATGCTGCCGGAGCGCGCCGCCCCCATCTCCTGTCCCAGCAGGGGCCTTGCGGAGGGCGCAGGCTGGGCCGGGAGGGTCCGGGGGCCGGGTCCGCTCCCCTCCGCCGCCGCTCCGCCCCGGCCGGCCGCCTCCCGCAGGTGACTGAAGGAGCGTCCGTCCCCGCGCAGTGCTTTTCTTCCTCGTTCTGATTCTTTCCTTTTCTTCTTCTGCCCTCGCCCCTTTCCCCGTTTCGCCCAGCACCCCCTTTCCTCTGCCGTGCTGAAGTTCAGCACGTCCCGTCCCGGGCTCGACGGGCCTCCCCTCGCTCCTGGGCGCCGCGGCTCTAAGCAGGCAGAGAGGGGGCATGCAGCAGCCATTCACGTGGCCCAGTTTAAAGCCACATTTTTACCAACAAATTCGGCGGAGCGGAAGCGGCGAGTGGAAGTCCAGGCGTCCGTCGCGGGCCTCCCGAGTGTTCGCGCGCGGTTTCCTTGGCGCCCGCACTGACTTTCGGTTGGGCCCTCGGCGACGACTTCTAACGCTGGAGTTTACCCTATGGTGGAAAATAAACCGGGGTCCACCCCGAGCCTGGCTGATTGTGTGTGTGTGTGTGTGTGTGTGTGTGTGTGTGCGCGCGCGTGTGTGTGTGTTCGCTGGTGTGCACGCGCACTGAGTGCAGAAACGCGCTTTTGGACTTGGAATACCCGCAGGGCAAACCGAGAAAGCGCTAAAGACTCGCCAAAACTCAGAGGTAGTACCTTCTGCGGACCCTGGGGAGGACAGGCTGGGCTTCCCCGGACGCGTCACAGGGGTGCTAAATCCACTCTAGAAGGTTTGCCCCTCCCTGTCCGCGAGAGCCCTTTTAAAAGTAGGGTCTCTCCTGCACACAGACTTCTCTCCGACTTGGGAAAGGGCGGCCCCAGCAGAGCCAAGCAGCCTGAAGAACCGCTCTTGGTCTCTGCTATCCTGGGCTGCGCTTCTTCCTTAGGGATTTCAAGCTGTCTGCAAACAGCTAATTACCTTGGGTGATTCCGAAATAAAAAGGTCGGACTGGGGTAGGTGGGGTGGTAGGAAGACGTTGCTCCAGTGAAACTGACAATCTAGGAATATTATTCCCTGAATAGTGTCTGAAGACATCCTCGTAATTTCCCTTAAGAAATCTGGTTTTACTGGTCTATCTCACCAGAATTCTTTGCCTAGAGGCTCAAGATGAGTAATAGGCCGCCTGTCTTCAAGTCCTTGGAGAATATGAAAATAAATATATTCAAGGAGAGGAAGAAGCTGCTTACGATTAGTACCTGAACTTCTTCTGTTTGTCAGAAAGTCCCCAGTAACCCCTCCTCCTATCAAGCGCAGAGCCCAGAGCAGTAGAAATCAGGTGGAGACATCGTCAAAAGGAATTAAAAAGCCAAAGTGGATTTTATTTCTTCCAGTCAAGTGTGAATGATGGGGCGGCCGCGGCCAGGGCCACAAAGTCTACCTGACAAAGCGGAGTGAGGGCCTGGGTCGGCAGGAGGCGTCGCAAAAGCGGAGGCCACTGAGCGCCTCGACTCGCGGGTGCCACTTCCCTGCTCCGCGCACGGCGGTCCCCGAGGGCCTAGAGGCCTCCTTGACCCTGGAAATCCAATCCAACAGGTCCCTGCCTCCCCACAAGTACCTATCCCCTCCAATCGCTATGAGTTTTATCTCCTTGGAGTGACTCGCCGCGGGTATACCCCGACACAGCTGTTGGCACGTTTTTCAAGATTTGTTAATTTCTGGGAATTTGCATGTTCTAAGTGAAGTTGAAACCGCGAAGACTCACGTTACATTTTAAAATATGCAAGTCTCTTCTGAGCAACCCTGTACATACCAAGACTTAATTGCTTCTTAAAAATGAAGAGGGGAGGCACTGCTTTGACCCTCCCACTCCCCACCCCACCCTGTTACAATTCAGAAGTTTCATTCTCTTCAGCTTTTCGGGAGGTCGGGAAAGTTACTGCTCAGGGCTCCCTGTGAGGTTCTGGGTATCTGCAGAGCCCTGTCAGCTGGGCCGTCTGTAATTTCCATTATTCCATTACGTTAAGAACAACGCGGGCATATAGTGGACAATTGGATAGCTGGGTTGACCTGCTGGTCAACCGTCGAAAACATGGTTGGTAGCACAGGCCCCTGTGGACACTTCCCGGCAGGGTAGGGAACCCAAGGGTGCCCTAGATCTCCTTGAGCTGAGGCCCAGGCTCCCACTGTCACTTCGGGATGATCCCTGTCCCACTGGGGTTTAGTAGGCAGGAGGGGAAGAGGAGGGGGAAAAGAAAGAAAGCCCAAAGAGATAAGTTTTAAATGTACTCTTAGCTCTCTAAATGGATAAGTAGTGTTTCTGTGAAGACAGGTGGGGATCGCTCGCACCCTTCCATTCCTCAGCCCTGGAGTGGATTTAGCAATAAGGATGGGAATGGAGTGGGGTGGGAGGGAGTCAGTTGCTCTTGGCTTGTCTGGTCTCATCTTTTCCAGTGGTCCAAGTGGGCTGACAGCAAAACCCTCAGCAAAGGCCACAGTGGTCATCCATCTGAACCTCTCCCCCTAGGTAAGGGGTGGGACAATGAAAGGCAAAAGCTGGCCTGGGGTGACCCTGGATGTCCTCCTCTCACTTCTAATAGGAAGCCTGGGTTCCACCACTAACTTTATCATCATTCATTCCACAGCTCTTCATTGAGCACCTACCATATGCCAGACACAATATCAGACTCTCAAAAATGCAGTATACATGGAGATCAGGCTGTACACGCAGAGCGGCAGGACTGTTTCCCTGATGTGCTAAGACCTGCGTGCACCCCCCGGTTCTTGCCAGAGTCACTGCTCCATGGATTCCGGATGCTGGGCAAATGGACACAAGCAAACATAACTTCTACATAACTTTTACTTCTCCTTTCCTTTTTTCTTTCTTCAAGTAGCAAAGGACCATTAATTAGAAGAATAATTACTGCTACCCTATATTATCTCAACCTGTTCAATTTCTATCTGCTGCAGACAATGTTAATAATGGCAATTATTGCTTCTATAAACATCCCGAGGCGGCCCTCTTCCCCTGCAGTGTGTGTGTGTGTGTGTGTGTGTGTGTGTGTTTAAAGAATATATATAAAAAGTTCCCCCACTCATTTGCATAGCTTCATCTTTACCTTTTCCCATTCAGTCTTTGCAAAAAGCATATCTATTCAAAGCCCTCGCAAAAAGCATATCTATTCAAAGGGCATTTAGTCCATTTCTTTCTTGGCCGGTAAACCTATTCATCAATTGTTCTGCCTTGTAGATTGCATTCTAATGCTAATCTAGCGTGTTAAATATCTTTTTGTTCCCCTTTCACCGTTTTGTCATTCAGTTTATCCAGTTTTGGTCACCCATTTTATTTATTTATGCGCCTGCTCCTATTCAGGGGCTCATGTATTTTTTATTATGTTGTTTCACTGTCACGCAGTGTCAACTTAGTCTATTCAATGGGGGCTACTTGAAGGCCGGAGGGACAAAGCGTGTACACATTGCACCGCTATTCATTCCGGCCAGCTGGATCGGCTGAAAAAAAAACCTTGTGAAAAGAAACGCCTCACAATGGACACAGAAGAAGTGCACAATGCTAACAGTTTTCCAAATACCACTGATTGGTTTCTTCACAATGAAGAGAAAGCCGCCGCTTTTTCTTAGCTCCACTTCAACAAACAACACTCTCACAAAACCTCCCAACCCTGTGTTTTGTTCCCGGACAAAACCTCCTCGACTGTCTAAACGCTCCCACTGAAGGACAAAAAAAAAAAAAAAAAAAAAAAAAAAAAAAAAAAAAAAAAAAAAAAAAAAAAAAAAAAAAAAAAAAAAAAAAAAAAAAGGATAAAAAAAGCTCTTTTCACCATCCCCCCCTTTTCTTCCTGCAAGAGAGAAAAAAAGAAAGGGGGGGGGGTTGTCAGTGAATTAATAATATCAGTCTTTTAAAAGAAGAGGGCTGACC
Organism: Hystrix cristata; assembly: GCA_004026905.1. NCBI lineage: Eukaryota > Metazoa > Chordata > Mammalia > Rodentia > Hystricidae > Hystrix > Hystrix cristata. Next base: position 103,497 of record PVJO010000045.1, on the reverse strand, counting down.
TTTGAGATGCACCGGGCTGAGGGAGAAAGAACAGGGGAGAGATTAATAAAGTTTGGACGCCGCTCTGTGCCTCGGCCAGGCTGTGGGCACTAGAAGACTCAGCCACTTCGGGCGGGCGCGTTGCGGGCACTCAGCTCTCCGGGAGGATGCGGCCCCGAGCCGCGCTCTGATTGGCTGGCGCGCGTCGGCTCCAGGAAGAGCTTTGCATCATCTGCGGCCCTCGCCGAGGCTGGGACGACAGAGATCCGCGCGGCTTGGTCCTCGTTTCTTCGTGGGGTGGGGGAGGAGGAAGAAAGTGTCAAAGTAACCACAGCATCGAGCTGCACTGCTCCGCGAAGCCACCCGGTCGCACTCAGAGCCCCCAGCACCGGTCCTTATTGCTCACACAGAACTATTCCACCTGTTCGCTGCAAAGCCCGAGGCAACGTGCCTGGACCCTCTGAGATCCGGCTTGTTTCCAGCTGTCAGTAACCGTGACTACCAGAGAAACGTCGTCCTGGCTTTAAAAAAAAAACCTTCTATGGAAAAATAGAACAATAAGAAGGAAAAGAAGAAGGGAGGAAAGGAGGAAAGAAAGGAAAGGAGGAAGGAAAGAAGGAAGAGGTGGAGATGGAGATAGAGAAATAGCGAGAGACAGAGACAGAGATGATTCCAGCCAACAGCCGCTCTTGGCCCAGGCCAGCGCTGTATTCGTATCACTTTCAGACTCCTACACCACCCACCCCGGCCGGTTCTCCACGCCCTGTGTCTCAGAGTCGCTCCTCTGGCGCCCAACCCTGACTTGTGCGCAGGGTAACTTGGCCGGAGGCTCTCCCCGGGGAGCAGAACCGGCCACCTTGTTCTCAAACCGCTCGGAGCCACGGTGGGTGATGCACGAGTCCTGGGGCCCTGTGGAGGTACGCAGGCATCCGCACAACCTGTTGGCGAGGTGACCCCAGGGCTCACCCCCAGCCTCCTCCCCTTCCTCTTACCCGTCTTTCCAGTCCTCTCCTTCCTCTGCACTCGGAGCGTTTCTCCCAGAAAACGCTGATCTTTGGGAAAAGGGGAGGGGGCGGAGGGGCGGAGGGGCGGAGGGGCGGGGAATCTTCGGGCCGCTAGGGGCGAGCTGGAAGGCTCAGGGAGGTAACTGAGATTTAGGGCTGGGGTGATTTCCAGCGAGCCGCAGGAAGTTCCGTGTTGAGAAGTGATGGGCTGCTACAAAAGGGAAAGACGAAACTTTGAAAGGATTTAATTAACCGTGTCAGGGATAATTACCCCTGGACAGTCCAAATTAGTTTTGCATAATCGCTCAGAACCATATGAATTAACTTATAATATTGCAAAGAGCTCGGGGAATAACAGAAGAGGGATCGTTTTAATTAGTGAATCAGGGTCAAACCAGCAGAGCCTATTTCTCACATTTCCAAAACTTTTCATGGTTTTTAAAATATTATTCCTTTGGGAGAAAACAATGACTTTAAAGACTTGGGTTGCTTATAAAGACGTGTGGCTCCAGGGATGGCCTCTGTCAGTAGGGAACTAGTTTAAGACTTGTACATAGTTTGAGAAATTCCATCTTCGGTGGTGGTGGTGGAGCTGTCTCCCTGCAGTTTTTGTTTTTGTTTTTTTTCTTTCTCTCTGATATTCTCCTAGATGCCCTATCACTTCTTTTCTAAGACTAAAATCTTTAGGATTGATTTAAAACTTTCCTCCAGTGAGACTTCCTAGCCCTGGAAATTCAACTTTCCTCATTAGAATTGTTATACTGCACTTCTATTTTAGTGCTGTGAGCATGACAGAACAAGCGGCAAAGAGGCTAAAAGTTGTATACTTCTCTGGGCCCTGCCTGCCCTTCCAAAGAAAACCTGAAGGTGCAAAGAAGAACACCCCAAAGATATGTGAACAAATTACAATGATTTAAGTGGTGGGGCTCCTCTGTTAACAAGATAAAGTGGTCAGGCAACTTTCTGCTCTGAAGATGTTACTGGAAACTAGTGAAATGCTTTGAACAGGCCTGGATGTTTTCAATGGGTTCTGTTCTACTAGTTCATGAATGCCTTTTTTTTTTTAAGATAATGCAACTACTTGAGTTTTTTTTTTTTAATCTTCTTTCCTATTCATGATTAAAAATGTGATAAATCAGGTTTTTGGCTCTAAATAACAATGGCTTGATTTAGATTTCCTAGTAAATCTATTCAAAAGTGAAACAAAGGCGGCCTTTGGAGGATACCTTACACTTCACCTGGACCAGGCACGTAAGGGCAATTCAGATAAAAATCTTGTTAGGAACTCAACAAGAAATAGAGGATTTTTCTCTTTTCCCTGGTTCAGGCTTTATTTAAACTCTTTGTTCAAAAAAATGAACAGAGTGATAGCTGGATTCTAATTTACAGATATATCTTAGACGCATCTAATATTAAATTAGAAGATCACACAAGAAAACCATTTACACATAAAGGTTAAAACCAATATTTAAACTTTTTAAAACTTTATATTACATAAAGCCAAAATGAAACTAAATACATGTTAGCCAACTTCATTCACAAACATTAGTCAAAATATATACATTTAAAAAGAAACAAAAAAGCTATATTTGAGAAAGGTTCTTTCCCCCTCCAAAATGTGTTTTCTCATAATTTGCAAATGAATTGCAGGCGATCTAAAAAATAAACTAATCCAGGAGGGAATTCCAAAACACATTGAAATGGTTCAAGTTGGGAGGGAAATGCTAGCTGAAAAACAGAGGCACCTGTCAAAACAATTCTGTGCTTTTTTTCAGTTTTGCTAAATAATAAATATATAATTACCACTCAGACAAAAAGTCTGATTTAATCTTAGGTAAAATTGCGCTTCTGAATAGTTCCCGCAATTTCTTAAAGTTAACTTCTGACATTTGTCCAAAATGTGTTTGAGTCGAATACCGACTCAAAATCAGGGCAACGAAAATAACACACTTCCCCAGACCCAATGTTTTCACTGACACATCCCCATTTACAATCTTCAGGTGAACTCACCCCGAAGGGGAAAGTTGGAACAGCGCCTTTCCCTTCTTTGTAAACTGTGTCAAAAACCCAAGCCAGCGGACTCAGAGAGATCCTAGTAGATTTTTTTTTTAATGAGAGAGAAAATCCAATTGACAACTCTCATCTCGTATTTCGCACATTTCTTGTTTGCATTTCTTACTCTTTTGAGCGAGCTCTCGCTCTGATTTGCACGCGGTCTGATAAACAAAAGAAACCGTGATGATCTCACATAGCAAAGGTCAGATTCAAGCCGGTCACCGGTCAAGAATGGGTCCCGTCCTGGGGGTTCTGCTTGCGAGAACAGCGATCTGCCAAGTCCACAGGGTACAAACAGAGCCGGGCTGCTCGGTGCCATCCCCGCTAGGAGAGACGCCCGACCCAGCCCGTCAGCTCGGCCGGCCCGAGGGCCGGGCGCTTCAGACTCGCGCTGGAGCAGAGTGCATGCAACGCAGACGGGGGAGGGAAGAAGGGGTCGTGAGAAGCAAAAGCAAAATCCACAATAAACTTCCAATAAACAAAACTGGAAAGCCCAACGTGTCAAAAAAGTTACTCCTTCACCTCGGTGGATCAAAACGCAACAGGTTCCGAAGTGCGAACACCCGCTGCTGCGGGCCAGCTACGACCGCCCTCCGTAGGGCGGCTGCTGCGCGGCGCGGGTGGCGGCCGCTCCTGTGCACTCACGCACCCGCGCCCCCCGGCACCGCCGCCTGGCACCTGTACATCTATGCACATCCACCCCGGGACCCCGTCGCGGGAGGGCGCCCGGGCGGCCGCGAGCTCGTACCTATACCTATGTACACGCGTGCGCACGTCCCCGCGGGGTCATAGCGCGGCGGCGTAGGCCGCGGGGTAGGGGTCCAGCTGAGGTTTGCCCATGCCCGGCAGCAAGATGTAGGCGAGCGGCGGCTGCAGCCCGGGGCTGGGCCACGCGCTGCAGTTGCACGGGATCATGTAGCCCGGGTTGCCCGGGCTGGGGTGCGAGTGCGTGTGCCCCCCGGCGGCCGCGGCAGCCGCTGCAGCCGCTGCGGCCGCGCCGTGGAAGGCGCCCGCGCCCGCGCCCGGGTAGCCCAGCGACGAGGCGTACGGCAGGCCGGACGACGACGACGAGATCTCTGCCATCTTGGAGCCCAGGTCGAGCAGCGAGTAGGGGCTGCCCGCGGCGGCGGCGGCGGCGGCGGCGGCGGCGGCGGCGGCCGACTGCGGGAAGAAGACGCGCGCGGCGGCGGCGGCGGCGGCGGCGGCGGCCTTCTCGGGGTTGGCGAGCAGCGACTCGGGCACCAGGCCGCCGCCCGCGCCCGCGTGCAGCCCCGCGCCCGCCTTGAGCGCCGGGTGCTCGGCGTCGGCCACGCCGCCCAGGCCGTAGGGCACCGGGAAGGCGAACTTGTCCTTCTTGAGCAGCGTCTTGGGCTTGCGGCGCGGCCGGTACTTGTAGTCGGGGTGCTCCTTCATGTGCATGGCGCGGAGCCGCTTGGCCTCGTCGATGAAGGGCCGCTTCTCCGACTCGGTGAGCAGCTTCCACTCGGCGCCCAGCCGCTTGCTGATCTCCGAGTTGTGCATCTTGGGGTTCTCCTGGGCCATCTTGCGCCGCTGCGCCCGCGACCACACCATGAAGGCGTTCATGGGCCGCTTGACGTGGTCCACCGGCTTGGACATGCTCCCGCCGCCCGGGGCCTCGGCCTCGGCCCGGAGGAGATCAACGCCGGCTGCCCGCGGCGACCCCGGCGTCGCCCCCGCGCGGGAGGAGGGGCCCGGGGGACCAGCCCAGGGCCGCCTCGGGGTCCCTGGCCAGGCGCTCGGGAAATCCTCTCCGCGACACCGGCGCCTCTCGGCGGTGCCCCCGCCCCGCGGTGGCCGTGCGTCTTCTGCTTCCTTTTTGTCCTTCTTCCTCTCCGGTGGCGTCTGCTCGCGAGGTCCCCGCAGGTGGCCGCTGCCCGGCGGAGCTCTCCCCCGCCTCGGTCCTCTCCCTCTCAAATGCAAAGCAGCCCCGAAAGTTGCGTCGCGGAGGCTCCACCAAGTTGAGCCGAGGCGCCCGCCGCCGCGTGCTGCCAAATGCCAAAGGGGGCTCTCGGCGGCTGGAGTGTTTGGGTTCTCCTCGGTGACTTTCTCATTTGACAGAAGAGGATGGGGGTGGGGGAGGAGGGGAGGTGGCCCGGCAGGAAGAGGAGGGGGAGGCGGAGGAGGGTCCGGGCGCGCACCGGAACGCAGAGCGCGGCAAGGGATATAAATACAAATACGGCAGCAACCCCGGGTCTTCTTGGCTCCGGGCACGGCGCGCTGATGGGAACCCCCAATCGACCTGGGTTGGAGGGGTAAAATCTGCCCCCGGCACCTGCTTCTCGATCCTTCCCCTCTGGCCTTGGCGCAGAAGGGGTGCGGCTGGGGGCCGGAGCAAGCCTGGGTCGCCCGGCCTCAGACGAGAGGCTCCCGGCTCGCAGAGGCTCCGCGTCGGGCCGTCCCCGGGGCCATGCTGAGTCCGCGCGCTCCGATTCCCTCCAGGCGTGGCGGGCGACTCCGGTTCCCAGCGCGCGCCCGCCGTGGACGCGGCGCGGTCTCGGCCGGTCCCGCCGGGCCGCGTCCCCGCTCGCTCCGGTCGGCCGCTCCTCCCGGCACTTGCAACTAACTTCGCCCAAGTTTCCTGCGCCGGCGCCGCCGCGCCCCTCTTGGCGCGCTCGTCTCGGAGCGTGCGCCCGCCTGTACGCCGCGCCCGGGGCCCCTTTCTCCGGGCTTCTCCGGCTGCAACCCTCAGGCGCAGGGGCCGAGTGCTGGAGGAGGGTTCTAAAGAAAACGCGCCTTCACCTCAGCTCTGCGGTCTGCTCTGGGGCTGCTCCGGCGTTCCTCACTGCCGCAGCGCAGCTTCCCGTCCCGGGCCGCCCTGCCGCTCGGGAGGCGGTTGGAACCCTTGGAGTGGCCCAGGTGAGTGTCGCCACCTGCGTCTGGACGCACCCGGAGCCGGCGCTGGGTGTGCATGTCCACCCGCGGGTGAGTGTGTGTATATCTTGGGGCATGCGGAGGAGGTGGAGCCCAGGACTCCGGGAGGGAGGAGGGACCAGCGCGGAGCCTCCTCCTGCTCTCACACCCCCTGGACCTGGAATTAACAGGATCCCCCTCCCTGCCCTCCGCCCCCTCCCAATACGCCTCCTCCTACTGCTTTGCACTTGAGAGCAGGTTTAGGCTAGTGGAGAGTCCGCAGCGCGCCGCGGAGTCTGCGCACTGTTTGGCGTTGGCAACGCTTGGTGTCGCCGCCAGGAGCCCTGGCCGGCCCGGCTGCTGCTCTGGTCTCGGCTCGGGCAGTCTGTGCCTGGAAGAAACAGGCGTGCAGAAGGAGAACCTTGGGGACTACGGGACAAGAGGGTTAAGCCTGGGGTCGGGGTGGGGGGCGCACACTCGTACTTGTTTGAGGCTGTTTCTGGCAAGAAAAGTGTTCATTCCTGGGAGATCCAGATGTTACAGGCAACAGATGCTTCCTGCATTTTCTTGCACTGGCGATACACCCAGTCAGAGGTAGTGGAGTGAAAAATAGTTTAGGAGGGATCGGGCGTGCTCTTGGCAACCCTTTCTAAAATGAGCCAGCTCAGGATGAGAGTGTGCATCCCTGATTGACGATTCAGCTCTTTAACAATTCTGTTTTGTTCTGTTTTAATCCTAGTCGCCTGAGCCATCTACATGCTGATCTCTTTAAGGTACAGTTAACTTCACAGTATCTCACTTAAATGGACAGATGGGGTGAAGATGTTTAAATTCGTTAAGAAGGTATAAATCGTTTCTCTGAAAGAAGTAAAAGCATATATATCACGCTCTACTGGGATATTTTTATGTTATTGAGCATATTTTACGCTATTGAGTAGTTACAGCAATTTTTTAAAAATAATTGAACACCATGCAAAAATAATCAAGTTTTGTTTGTGTGTATTTCTCACTTCTTGATCTACAGCACATCTGTGCGGAGATTTTAGTCTCAAGGTAGCCTGCCTTTCACGGGGAACTTGCTTGCTTTCCTTCTTTGGCAGTTTGATTTTGACATTACCAGATGGATGTGCAAGTAGCAACTTCTGTAAACAATTAACTTTTTAAGTCTTCCTGCAATTTATATTTAATTCGCACCTACATAGCAGCACAAAAGCATTGATTGCAGTTATGAACTTTAAGAACTGTTTTAAGCTATCATATTTATTTAAAAGTTAGGCATATTTTATTCGTCATTTTAATAAAAGAAAAGTGATTTAAAATTTTTAGTCGTCTTGACATAGAAATTTGAAGGAGCAGTGGCATGTATGTGGGTTTGTGTTTTTCTTAAAATGTCACATTTGTGAATGCTCATTTTGTATCATTTATGCAGTCGTATTGCTAAAACAATTGGTCTGATTTCTCTAGTACCCATTCCTTTAGAAGGTTTTGTAAAGACACTGTTATTTGCAGACTCTGGGTGGTACAATGTTAAAACACCAGTAGATGTAATTACATAGGCTACAATATTAAATGTGTTGTTTTGTGATGATAAACTACCAAATTATCATCCCTGAGCTTTTAACCTGCTACCTTGTATAATAGGTTTGAGACAAAAATATTATACATTATCACACAAAGAACGTATTTAGAGGGACACAGGCTATGAAAAACAGTTATTCACTAAACATCGTGAATAAAATTGAGTCTAATCGTAAAAATTATCTTGACATATAAAAAGAGAAGGATTGAGGAAATGTGTTTTATATTGGTGAGATAAATTATTTTATACTCTCAATTCAAGTTTTGAAATCTGCAGTAAATAATTATTACATTGTAAAAATGTTTGTGTACATGACTGAAATGTATGCTTATATATGCTACATCATATAAAACTGAAATATACAATGTTCTTTGGGTATAGTTTTTCCAATATAAATTGTGCAACATTGCCTGTTTGGTGATAGAAGGTGAACTGAATTTGAAAGTTCTAAAGTCTAAGAATGTTGAACCGTAGAAAACAAAGGTGTCATAAAAGAAAATGACTGTGTGTTTGTTTGTCTCTTCACCAAATAAAATTTCACACACTTTGAAAGAGAAGACATTTGATTTTCAGTTTTGGATTTCAGAGAATCAGTACTCATGGCTTAAGCCCTTCATCTCCTAAGCCCTTCACAACCAAGGACAGAACTCTCACAACAAGCCATCCGTTGCTGTTATTAACCAACTTCTCGCCTCTTGCCTGATCTAGATTCGGCTTTTAACACATTTTCAAGCTACTTTCATTCATATGTACCAAAATGTAAATTCACTTTTTATTTCCTCCTGTGTTGTGTTCTAATTGATAGAGTATTATAGTTTTCTTGTGCATTTTTGTCCTAAAGATGAAAAATACGAGGTTACAGAAAGGTCTATGTGGTCTATGTGAGCAAACAGTGAAGGAAGATTAATTTGAAAGAGAGGCATGGTGTGATGGGTCTTATTTTGTCAAGCTCTGATTGCAAGAACCTGGAGAGAAGTCTGATTTGATCAGTGGGATTCATGTGAGTTTATTTTTCTTGTGGCCATAGGAATACCTGTGATCAGACAGATATGTAATCAGAAATCGAGAGATACTTCCTCAGAAAAAGTCTGTAGGTCTCTATAAATCACCCCCCACCCAGTTCCCCTAGTAAATGGGGTTTTCAACTCTAAAACTTTCACTAGGAGGCAGCAATGAGGTTGTTGGTGAATTAAAAAAAAAAAAAAAAAAAAAAAAAAACCAACCTGGCAACACCTGACTGACTAGCTGACTTTCTCTTTCTCTTCTGTTAAAAGCGGGGAGAATACGTGGGTCCCAAAAGGAGCTAAAACATTTTCCTCCATCTTTCCAGTTTCCTCTCTGTCTCTGGATTTCCACCCTTGTGGCTCACTGCTGTGTTTTCTAGAGCCACAGCCCAGAAAGGAAAGTGACAAGATACCCAGAGAGGCCAGATGGGCACAAGGGGCAGGAGAGGTGCTGCCTTCAGTGTGCAAAGGCCACATCCTGGGACCTGGCACACCGAGGGCCTGCAGCTGTAGAGGAGCAGGGGTTCTGTTCCTGGGCAAGGGCAAGGGCAGGCAACCCCTGAGCTTTCCACCTGTGTGGAGAGGTGATGCAGCCTGTTTGTCCTGCTGAGAAGGAAATGGGCAAAACATGGCAACAACTGAACTTCGGGTTTTGTCACAGCTCTCCTGGCCTGCAACAGCCCCCGTGAAGGGAAAAATTCCAAATACACGCTGCACATAAATGGTGAGAAACTGAAAGAACAGACTAAGTCCAGTCGTCCTGGCAGGAGCTGATTGCTGCATAAGTTTACCAGTTGCCGCTAAGTTTTCATCTTGAGATTTCTGTCCCTTTCTCCTCACTGCTCCTGTCAGACTTGGAAACCAGAAATGTACTGATCAATTATGAGAATGCTTTTCCTCTTCTTGACGGTGCTCGAGCAGGCTGACATTTTCAAAAGGAGCTTTATGTAGAAGACAGAGCAAGAAAAACAAAACAAAATGCTTCCCTCCCTCATGCCCCCTAGAAAAAAAACCTCTTTGAAAAAGAATATAGATAATTCAAGGTGGATGACTTCACAAAATCCTGATTCTAGATCTCAAGAATGCTGTAAAAGCAGCGGAGAGCTTTAATTCTCTTAGGATAAGTGCTTTTTCAATGGGAGAGAGCTGGTCCTGAACAAAACCAGAGATGAATGGGGAGAGTTGGACTCAGCCTGTCACGTGGGCTGTACAGTGAGGGATCCCTCCAGCTTCCCAGAGGGGAGCCTGCGTTCCGGCAGGGCGGGAGCCGCTTGGAAATTCCATCACTAGTGTGCAGTGCTGTATTTCGAGACAGAACTAACTTGAACTCTCCCCATCACCACAGAGTTTAGCAGGGGGTAGACAGGCCAAGCCTCTGGTTTCACAGAAGTTGCTGACTGTCCTCCCTCTGGTGTTCCTCCTACTTCCTGCATAGGGAGGGTCGGCTTTATTTTGTTGAGCACATTGGCTACTTTATGGCCACCAGTCAGTTCTGAAGAAACCATGCCTGGTACATGCATTACCTTGAGTTTAGGAAAACCCTATCAAGTAAGAGTTACCATTTCCAATTCGCAGACTGGGGAATGGAGCCTTATGGCTGATGAGTAAGTACTTTGTCCAAAGTCTCACAGTGCTAAGTGGCAGAACCTGGGTGTGCACCAAGCTGATGTTCTTCACCACCACCACTTTTGAGTCCCAGTGGAAGGTTCAGCCACTTCTTGGCTCAGATCCTCAATTCCACCTACTTCCTCCTGAGTTCTGACTCACTGGCCACTCACTCTGTGAGGGAAGGAGAGAGTGCTGGTGCCAAGCTCTCCACTGGGCCTTCGCTGCGGTCAGGGGGCGGTCCTCAGAGCCCTTCTGGGTGCCTGCTGGCAGGCCTTCCCTGGCTCCTGTGGTTGGTAGGACCGGGTCTCTGCTGCAGTCCACTTCCCTCGCTCCTGGGCCTCCCACTGCAAACACTGGACCATTGCCAGCCCTATAACCCGGTCTCTACCCTTTCTGTGATAGCCAAGGGCTGCTAAAAGGACTCTCATAACAATGTTATCTAATCTCCGTCTTTATTTCTCCCCAACCCTAGTTGGAGGCCCTCCTCTCTTGTGTCCTTCCATTTTCCTTTTCCCTCTACTTTTCTTTTGTGAAATCAAGCACACAAATTTGTTTAATCAGTTTCTCGTTCATGATACACTCTTAAAATTGGCCCATCAATGGTTCTCTTTTATTGAGTTAGTTATATTTCATAATTTCACAAGCACCTATGAATCTACCACCCAAAATAAAATCTGCCAGCAAATCTATATCTAATTAAATGATCTCCCCAGTAGACCATCCACTTGCCCGTGTCCCATCGCAGTGGAACCGTTTTCATCCCTTGATTTTCATATAGCTTTAAAAAATATATAAAGAAAGTTTCTATTTTAATTTGTTTTGACTTATAAAAGTTTTCATAGGAAAATCTGGATAAGGTCTTCATCGACTTCTTCATTTAATTGTTTTCTGATATGTCAATCTTAGTGTGCATCTCTGTGGTTCGTTCATCTTGGCCACTGTCTCATATTCTCGTGTGTCAATATGTCACAGTTTATTCCTTGCTCTCCCTGAGCATGTGGGTAGTTTAACGTCGTGGTGGGGCTGCTGTAGGTGTTCTGGTTCACACCTACTGTCACCTGTGCCTCCAGACAGAAACCTATGGAAATGGGGAATTCACCCCATATTGCGCCCTTTTCCCAAGCGAGTCCTTTCATATTTCCGTTTGCTTTTGACTTTTCTCCAGGCATTCAGAGATGAATTTTTTTCAGTGTGCCCTCTGCAATGGTTAGTCTTATAGGAGCTATTTCTCCATTACCAGAATCCATCTGAAATTGATTTTTGGGGACAGTATGCAGTTTGATTTCTTTCCAGATGGATACTCAAGTTTTTTAGAACCATTAATTGAAAAGACTGCCCTTTTATACTCTCCACAAGCGCTACCTTCACTCTGAATAAAATTGATGTGAGTTGGTTTCTGAGCTCTCTGTTTTGCTTCATATTTTTTCAGTTTTTGCACAATATGGCACCATCTTAATTCCGGTAGAGCAAGTCCTCTTCTTCAAAAGTATCCTGGGTACTCTTCACTTTTGCATTTCCATACATATTTTAGGACAGATTCTCCAGTTCCAAATAGTCTTCCTGGACCCAAGGCTATTTTTAAAAGCCTTTAGTTAACATTGCTGTAAATTTCTAGAATGATTTAGAGAGAACTGCATCTTTCCAATGTTAAGCCCTTGAACTCATGAACCTAGTATCACTGCACTAATTTTGTTGTTCTTTTACTTCCCTCAATAATACCATAGAATTTTGTTTTAGTGGAATCCTCACACCTCTATTATTCTCAGGTTTTAAGATACGATGCTGTTCTAGGTGGTGAACTCTTATCTTTCAGAATTTGGTGTTCTGTTTGTTCTTGATGCACAGGAATTCAACGGTTTGGTTTGGTTTTTTCTTAAGGCAGTGCCGGGGCCTGGGGTTGAACCCTTGGCCTCAAGGCAGAGGAGGCCAGTATTCCACCCAGGCACTTAGTACATTTTTTATATTGACTTTGTGAGCGGCAGCTTTGTGAAAAATTTGTTTTTTCAGCACTAAGGATTAAATTCAATGCCTTTAAACTGAGCTATATCCCTAGACCTTTTTTTTAATTTAAACCAAGTTCTCATTAAGCTGCCCAAGCTGGGTTTGACCTTGTGATCCTCTGCCTCAGCCTCCTAGGGTACTTGGATTATAGGTGTAACCAAATATACCCGACTCTGAAACCATTTTGAATTCAAAATTCATCTAGATTTTCTATATAGGAAGTAACATAATCTGAAACTATTGGAATTTTTCTTTCTTCTTTTCTAATTGTTACACATTTTATTTCCTTCTCGTGACTTTCTGCACTGTCCAGACTCTCCCATTACTCGGTTGTCCTTTTTCTGATCCATGCCTGACATATTGGAGAGCTCGCTGTACTCTTTTCCGAGCTTGGAGCTTTTCCCAGCCTGGTTCAACCGCCCACTGCCGCCCAATTGCACACATCGACACTTTCTCCTGGGACTCTCCTTGGTTATACTTTTCTTAGATAGTCTCTGTATCTCTAGAATAGGAACCTCACCTCACTGGGTCCATGAACCCTGGCGAAGTAACCCTCCTACTCCATTACCTGCCCGGCGGATGCTTTTGCACATTCGCTCACAGCTTGGCTGGTTACGATCTGAGGCCATTCGCCTCGGCTTGCTTTTATACCAGTGTGCTATCGCATATCAGGAATTGTAGGTACTGTACCTGCATCATTAGGGACAACTCCAGGGCCCTTGTATCTTGGCCAGTTTTCTACAGTTTCTTGCACTACTTCTAGACCTCATTGCCTGGTGAGTTGAGGACAAGCCAAACCCGTATGGTCCATATCTAACTGAGGATGTTTCTTTTACCCAACATTGTTTGTTTTCTTTCTCTGGATTCAGAGTAAAATAACTCATAAGAAAATCGTAATTCCTTCTAATTTCTGTTACTAGTTATAATGATCAGACACAAAGCAGGAATCCTGAAGTGTTAAAAAGTAGTGATTAGTCTGGTGGCAATCTGTGCCTAATCGGCCCAGCTGTCTGAAAAGCTGGCTCCTAACCTCAGTGGACTCATCACCCCTGGTATTTGTAGAGCCGAATTGTATTTTAGTGCTTTGTTTGTGCACTAAAGTGTTTCTGTACACTAACCTCCCAGTTGACGTGTCCTTTTGTTCGTTATCAGCCTCCAATTTCACATTCCAGTTGGTTGTCAGGAGTGGCTAGACTCCACGATCACAGGCGTGCCCGCAGAGCGGCTTTTCAACGCTCTTTTCAAAACAGTATTTGACTTTTATGCGTGTGTATTGTCTACCAGCAAGTACATCTACTGCTGTCCAGCAAAGCCCCATTTTTGATAACATTTCTCTTTGTTTATGTACTTGAAACAAAAGGAGATTTTCTTTGTATCACAGGATTTGCTTTTTAATAAAATTCTCTCTACTGTTAGGATACACGGAAGTTAGTTAAGAGGCTGGAAACAAACAGACAAGAAAATATTATCTACTGGATTCATTGATAATAGTTTGGAGTTGCTTTTTCTTTAAACTTTTTCTGACATATCTCTGAAAGGCTGATTTGCCCAATCGCTGCTTTGTGCTTCTCTATGCCCTGGATCAGCTTTTACTTTCATTACCACTATTAACCCATGTGTTTCCACACTTAACTTTGAATGCCCCAATGACAAGAACCATAGCTTTTGCTCTTTATACCTCAGCACCAAGCAAGACTCCTGACATCAAATAGGTGCTAAATAAATTATTGGCAAGTGAATGAATCAGCCACCCACTGTAACGCTGCGTGTGCACAACCAAAGGCCAAGGAGAGGTGGAACATTTAACCCCATGATTTAGAGAGAGGATTATCAAGCTACTTTTAATTCATTAATTAATCTTAATGAAGTGCGGAAGACTGCTAGAAATGAGATGGCTTAAATAATGTACCCCCAACAAAACTCACATATTTTTATCTTCTGTCATCAAGATGTTTGGTCATGACTTATGCCCTTCCTTTTAAATTACTACTAAGGACAGGTTTATAACAAAGGCAACAGGTGTGAAGTTTCAACTGTAAAGTTGTTTAATCCCCTCTGGTTTTACAAGTGCCTTGACTATAAAGTGAAAATTTATAATTGAATTAAATATAAAGTTTTCATATTTCTATAAAATGAATGGACTGCTTGAAGGACTGGTGATGATACGTTCTCATAGAATACATTCTAAAAATTACATTTCTCTGCCTGGCAATGCTTTAATTGTGAATGATACAAATTTTACTCTGAGTTCTTTGGACCTGGGACGGTGAACAGTCAGGGAGCTCTTGTGTGTCTCAGCCCTTTTCCAAAAGCTTAATTTGATCCCCAAATAGGGGACTTGGTATGATGGCCAGTAAAGAGGGCCTTAAAGATTTTATTCTGAACCCATGCTCTGAACTGAATCACCCCCCAACCCCGGCCATCTACATCTTAGTCCCTAAACCCCACTGGGTCTGTATTTGGGGCCCCTAAGGAAGAAAGCAAGTTAAACGGGGTCATAACAGTGAGGTCCTGGTATGATAAGCTCAGCGTCCTCCTAAGAACAGACACCAGAGAGCGTGTTCACCCCCTTCCCCTGACTCAGAGAAAATCTGGGTGCGGACACAGCAGCCATCTGCAAGACAGAGAGAGAATCCTCACCAGAAACTCAGCTATACTGATACCTTGACCTTGGACTTTCCGGCCTCTAGAACCATGAGAAAAGAAATTTCTCTTGTTTAAGCCTCCTATTCCATGGTATGATAGCCTGAGCTGATTAATGCAACTTCTATGGTGTTTGGTATTTTACATAAAAATTGATTTTTGTGTCACTTTTGTCCCAGAAAATTATCCAATAAATGCAGTTCCCACCCATACATAACTTTTCTCCTCCTCATCCCCAAAAGAAAAGGTTTTTATTCTGAAGCAGATACTTCTTTAATCTCAAATTATGCTAGTTCTTTCTGTAGTACAGGAGAGCTTAGTGCATCAACTATGAGAATGGGTGGACACTGTGTTTGATCTACTAATTTAGACAGGCTGGATGCTGGGGACTGAGGGGCTCTATCTGGGGGTCCTGGGAAGGATTATGCTCAGATAAATTCTGAAATGCACAGAGTGATGACCAGAGAGGAAAAAAAATTGGAGGTGGGGGAAAAAATGGAGAAAGCTACTAGGAGCATTCATACCACCCAACTTTTAAAGAATTATTGTTATTAAGTCTATATGGAGTTGGGATGACAAGCTGATGCTTAACTGTGAATCTTTGATCTTATGTTAACATAGAAACTTAATTGGCTACTTTCTGCTGCCTGTGCTCAGTGGCTACAGACTTTGTTGTAGATTAGTTGGAGGAAATTCTTTGTTACTGGTGCACTGAGAAGTCTAATAACTAAGCCCCACTGTATTTTTTTTAATAGTGCTGAGGATTGAACCCAAGACCTTATGTGTGTAGGAAAATGTTCTGTCAGTCAGCTACATCTCCAGCACCAGTAATTTACCCCTTTACACCTGAGTTCTGAGTTGGCCTTAATTACTTGGTTGACCGATGTGACACAGTAAAATTGTCATTCTGGGACCTCCGAGTCTAGGTTTTAAGAAGTTTTGCTACTTCTAACTGGGAAGTCCTGTGAGGTACCATGTGAAATAGGAACTACTCTGAGAATACTGGTTTAGAGGTGCGTGCTGATACCCAGTACCAGTTGACTCAAGCTTTCTGGCCATCCCCACGAAGGTATCAGACATGGAAGTGATGTTGTTTTGGATCCTTCAAAGCAGGTCATCCACCAGCAGATATCACACAGTGATCTGGGTCATGCCTGTGAGACAGAAGAATCACCCTGCTGAGCCCTGCCTGGATGCTGACCTATAAAATCTTGATACATAATAAATTGCTTGTTGGGTAAAGCCACTGAGCTTTGGGGATAGTTTATTATACAGCAATAGATAATGATAACAGCCTTCATCTGAATAGCAAAGTCTAAAGTTACTATAATTAACCAACCAGACCAATCTACTAGTTTATAAGTAGAGTCTATTGAAGACACTTTAGTTTGTTTTAACCCCGAGGAGCTAGATTTAATATAATAAGCCATTATATTCCATTGAAGAAATGGTTGTAAAGTCTGCAAGAAGTGGCTTCTTTTGACTGCAAAGAAAATGACTCAGTAGCTACAGAAATCCTGTAGCTGACAACCCCACCCCACTCCTGCTTATGAAGTTATATGCACTTTGGGGAAATGGAGGGAAAAGTCAGTCAAAAAGCTCCTTTGCATGGCTGGGACCACTCTTTCATAATCTTTTCTGCTCCATAGTAATGGCCCGTAGTTTTCAATCCTCAAAACATTTAACTTTTTCTTAGTCTCTGTGTAGACAGGAATAAGGTCTCTTTTCCAGATTTTCTGGGAATCATCAGGCACACATTTATTTTCCCCAAGGAAACTTTCTATTCTCATATACTGTATGTCGCTTTTACTGAAGTGATTGGAGATTAAAGGAAATTCTTTTAAAAGTTAAATAGTTCAAATCTGGAGCATTAGATTATCTCAATTAAAAAAATGAACACACACGTCTAATATTTTATATTCCTTGGTAATATTTGTCTATAGCAGGGAGGATTCTGGAGTCACTCAACATAGTCTTAGGTTTAGAGGTTATGTTGGGAATTATATATATCTTTTTCTTTCTAAATTCTTAATTTCTAATTTTGTAATTCTGAAGTATGTGTGAATAAATTCTCTTATAGGACTGAGAAAATAGTCTGTTGTCTATGTTAGGGCCAATTATACGTCTAACAATGATGATATTAAAAAACAGAGTAGAAACAGAAGACTTTGCTAGAGGACATAAAGAAAAAATTAACCTACAGGTTAACAATACATTTTGATGATGTTTATTTGGTGGGATTCCATCACCTTTGCTTTTGCCATGGGTTTTTTGCTTTCATTTCTTTGGGGGGAATACATTGCTTGTGGAAAATATTAGTAATGTCTGCGGAGATGGATTAATAAATTCCATCGCTGACTGGACTCCTACTCAATCTAATGAACCAATGGTTTTGTGGTTTCTGAAATCAACAGAGCCCACCAATTAAAATACATATTGCAATTGATGTTTTAAATTATAAACAGTCTGAATAGGATGCTACCTCAGAGAATAAGCAACATGTGTTAAAAAGGCAAGAAGGAACAACATAATATATGGAACAGGAACTGGGAATCAAGCGTGATGTGTTCGAGTTCCACATTTGTTTCGTGCTGATCGCCAGCTTCGCTTTTGACACCTCGGTCTGCTGATGTGTAAAATAGTAAGAAGAATACCTCTCCTGGCTAATGTATGAGACTGTGAAGATTAGACTGAAATGAGGCAATCCTAGTAAGTGGTAACATGTTATTTTTCAGATAAAACATCTATGAACTGCTCAAACCTCAAGTGGAGACAGAGGTATATTTGGCTCATCTGGGCAGTAGGGCAAGATTGCAGGGCATTAGGACTAGGAAAATCCCTGTAGACTTGGCTAGAATTGTGAGTGCAATCCCTTCCCCCACGGGATTTTTGCATTTATTTTAAGACACATTGTGAGACTGTCTGTTCTTCCTCATTCACTTTGATTGCCCTCACCCTTCTCTTTTCCATGTTCCAGAAATCAATTTTAACTATCAAAGTCAATGTCACATAAGGAGGATTATTATTCTTATAACTTTTTTATTAAGATTTAACTTACACAGCATATGATTTACCCATTTTCAGTTTTTTATTATATTTACAAAATTGTAATCACCGCAATCAATTTGAGAACATTTTCATCACTACAAAGAGAAATCCCAGACTCATTAGCAGTTTTTCTCCATTGTTTCCCCTCTCTGCCTTCTAATCAGCCCTATGCAACCACTCATCTACTTTAGACTCTGCAGATTTGCTTTTTCTAGACGTCTCATGCAAATATAATTGTACAGCATGTGGCTTGGTCAGAGGTTTCTTTCACTTAGCCCAATATTCTCAAAGTTCATCCATGTTGTAGCATGTACCAACAATTTTTTTCAGTTTTATAGGTGAATAATATTCCATTATTAGACAACTCACATTTAATTTATCCATTCATGAGTTGATGGACATTTGGATTATTTCCATCATTTGACTATGATAAGTAACGTTGCTATGAATATTTATGTAGGATTTTTGTGAGGACACGTATTTTCATTTTCTTGGATACTTGCCTAGGAGTGAAATTGCTACATTGTATAGTAATTCTATGTTTGATCTTTGATGAACTCCTCATCTAGAAAATGCTAATAATAATAATGCCCATCTTAGCTAATTTTTTTTTTTTGTTTTCCAAAAAGACTGTATCAATGTAAATTCCTATGAGTAAGTAGCATGTGGAGGTTCTGATTTTTCTACCTCCTTGTGGTATTAGGATTCTTCAGAGAAACAGACCCAATGGGAATTGATTTGTATAATTATGGAGGCCAAGAAGTTCCAAGTTCTGTGCTTAATAAGCTGGAAGACCAGGAAAACTAGTGGTGTAATTCAGTCTGAGTCAGAAAGTGAGCCTAATAATGTCTCACGTTTTTCTAAGGTTCTATTCATTTTTGCTGGTTCATTTCTCCCTTTTCTTCAGGTTGTATAATATCTGTCGGCCTGTGTTTAAGTTCCGATTCATTCTTTTGCCAGTTCAAATCTGTTAAGACCCTCTAGTGAATTTTTCTTTTTAGTTTTTGTATTTTCAAACTCTAGGATTTTTATTTTTTTAAATAATTTCTATTTAGTCATTCATTCTTTTCTCAGTGTTCAGTAATTATCATCCTATCTTGTTTAACTTACTGTCTTAGTCACTTTCCTCTTTGCTGAGATGCAATCCCCACAGTTTAAAGGACAGATTTATTTTGGGTCATGTTTCAATAATTTTAATCCATAGTTGGCTGGCTCAAGCGCAGAAACAATATGGTGAAAGGGCCTGAAATGAAAAAAGCAGTTCACATCATGGTGGCCAGAAAACAGAGAGTGAAGGAAGGAGCTGGGGAGGGAAATGCACCCCTCCGGATCACACCCCCAGGGGCCTGCCTCTTCTGACCAGGCCACACCTCCCAACGGCACTCTCAGCCACGAGCTCACCAGTACACGAAGCCACCCGTGAGTACGGTGCCCCCGTGATCCAACCACACTCTACTTCTGGGCATCTGGGAGTTTTAGGGGAGCCTGTCTCCTAATTTTGTTTTGAAAAACCAACTATTTTAGATAATATATGGTAGCAAATCTGATTCCTCACCCATATCTGGGAGTTGTTGATTTTGTTTGCTCTTTTGTTGGTGACTTTGCAGGACGGTGTTAGTGAAGTTCATTTCTCTTGGAGTCTGAAGTCCAGCGTCACCCCTCTGAAGGCATAGTGGTGGCCATGCACTCCAGGAAGGCACTGGCCGCAGCAGAGCCTTCTGACTGTCTCTTTCTGTGATATCGCTGTTACACTCTGTCTGTTTGGTGTCACATCCAGATGTTAAGCCCTGTTCTTTGCTGGCCGATAGTCCAATTATTTATGACAATACCTTGGGGAATAAATTGCTCTACAGTATAATCCAAATAAATTTGGGACCTTTTGCAGAGATACCCCTTGAAACTGGTGTCTGAGATTGGCTTCAGGAGGCTCTTCTCAGCAGTCTTCTCCAGTTATCTCCAGTATAATTTTGGCTGGTCTCCAGTTTAGACTTTGTTTCCCTGGTGTTCCTCCCTTCTTCCTCTTATTGCTCCCACCAAAACCCACATTGTTTCTGAGATGCCCTCAGGCCTGAGCTTTCTCCTGCTCTGTTCTCAAGACAGTCAGTTTCTTTGGGGAAAGCTTTGGAGAGCTCAGATGTGATGGCCTATTTCTGCCATGCGGCAAAATTTCCTTGCCACTACTCAGGATCGCCAGTGGGGACAATGACACACGGCTCTGTGCTGAGGGCATTGCGTGGCTGTGGTAACTTTTGGTACTGTCATCTTTTTTGTCTCAGTATGGAACCTGGAGCTGGGCCAAGGACAGTCATAGCCCCAGTATCTCAGCCTCCCGGGCTGAGGGCGGAGTTTCCATTCTGTGAGCGGAGGCCGGTGGAAGTTTTCAGTCTTTGTTGCATTTACAAGGAATTTAGTCTGTGCTACGCGGGCCCGGGGAATTTAGTCCATGCAAGTAGCATCGGTGGCGAGCCCCACTGGAGCCTGTGACTGAGGGGCCAGGTAAGGGAGCAGCCTGTAATCCTGGCCATATCCACGTGTAACGGAGCCAGTGGTGCTGGTAAAAGAGGGGGAGGGGGAGGTCATGGTTCAAGTTCCACCTACTCTCATTGTTCTTACCAATGAGCGTATCTTCTTAAGTAAACGTTTCTGTATTTGCCGTATGCTCTTAGGATAATTATAAAGGCTTTATATTTTTGTCTTGATTTTTATAATTTTCACTAGTTATGGGGGTATCACGGAGGGGAGGGTCTGGGTAACCTCTCATGCTGCCTGCCCTCAGGGACCTTGCTAGTTCTCTTGATCTAAAACATTACAAGTAAACCAGAGTGCAGGGCATTCTGGAGCCATCTTGAGCATGCCAGGTGGGATGGGGTTAAGATGTGCACATCTACCATACTGCTGTGGAAATCATTCAGATTTTTTTTTTATCAGTGTGGAGGGAGATTAGATAAATGATAATAAAAGCAAGCACAATTGCCACAGCATAGAAAAATACAGAGAGGAAATATGGGCCTTATTATAAGAGATAGGAAATTCTGACTAAAGTTTAAAAACAAAATGATTGCGTGTATTGAGAAATAACTTAAGAAGAGATACTTTTCTGTGAAAAGTTGACATATAATTTATAATTTCTACAAGAATCCAAATTTTTAGTTAATGTAATTATTTTTTTGGAGCCAGTGTCATCTATCAGTATCCATATAATATGGAGTTCTCAAGGATAATATTTCAAAATTAGAGCTAGATTTTTAGATCTACCTCTAGTATCATTCCTTCACTCACTCGTTTATTCATTATGCTCAAAATACTTCATTACTACAAGGTGTTTTTGAACAAACTATTTAACTTCTTTATTTGTAAAATAAAAGGATTGGATTTGGTCATATTTTGGGATATTTTTTCCAGCTCTAAAATCTAAAAGACATAATTGAAATAATCATTACTTCATTACTTCAACACATATTTATTGATTATCTTCTAGTTGTGAAGCACTGTTAGGAATGGTAAATGTCTTTGACATAATTCCTGTCTTCATGAATGTTAACAAACATTTAGACAAACAATAACAAGAATGACGGCTTCTATGAAAGAACCTTAGACTACTGCAGATATGTAAGTCAGGATTTTCTAACCAATTCTGGGGGGATGGCAAGTATTTCAGGGGAATGTTTTTTCTGCAGAAGTGAGGTTGATAGTCATTCTAGTTCATTCCTGATGCTGTAACAAAACACAAAAGACACATCGAATTGTTTCTCTGATATGAGAGACCATAAGTGTAAATAAGGACAAAGGGGTAGAATAGTTATTGTATTTAAAAGAGAGAACTAGATAGGGAAAAGGGGGATAAAGAAGAAGGTTAAAAGAAAAGTAAGATGAAAGGGGGGAAAAATGGTAAAGTGTAGTTACACTTATTGCAAATAGGGAGGGGTGGGTGAATGGAAGGGGGGAAGAGGGGGGAAAACCAAGATGTATCATGTACAGGTACAAAATAACCATGTTGATTATGATCATTATGTATGCAATGTACCAATACATGTTCTTGGTAAAAAATAATAAAAAAATTAAAAAAAAAAAAGACAGGGTAATTTGTAAATAATAGAAGATAATTTTCCACAGTTCCAGGGCTGGGAAATCTAAGATTAAGGTACCAGCAGATTCCATGTCTATGAATGACTTACACTTTGTGTCCAAAATGGTTCCTTGGTGCTATGTCTTCCAGAGAGGAAGAGTTCTGTGTCTTCACGTAGGGAAGGTTTAGAAAGACAAAAGAGACTTGCTTTTCCATTCCCTTTTATAAGAGCACAAGTCCTGTCCATGATGGCAGAGCCATCAAGGCCTAATTACCTCCCAGATGTCCCACTCTGTACCACCATCACTTTAGCATTTAAATTCCAATAGGAATTTTGGAGAGACACATACATTCAGGCCACACCAGTGCTGAAACCTGAAGGGTGAATGAGAGTTGAAGAAGAAATAGCATGGGAATAAAGTTCTAGAAAATGCTAAAAGGGGGGGGGCAAGAGGTAGCTCGTGGAGTTGGAGAAATTCATGCAAGTCCAATATAGCCAAAATTCACACAGAAAGTGGATGGAAAGGAGATTGGAAGGAGATGAACACAGACCACAGAAAGCCCTAGGTCAGTCACTTAGTGAGGTTGGTCCCTCACCAAAAGAGAGTAGCGGGTCATCTAAGCTTAATCAGATTTGTCCTTAAGAAGATGCTTCTGGAGTAGAGGGAAGTACTGGAGGTTTATGCAGTATCCAGAGAGTCTGCACTAGAGTGTGCATGAGGATGTTGTAGAATAGTAGATGCTTGAAAGATTTATAGAAAATTAAGTGGAAAATGTTCTCTAATAGATTGGAGGAGAGAGCTAATTAAATAGAGAATTAATTAAAACTTTACCTTGTGCTTAAAATGATTTAATAGAACTTATAAAGGTCCTTATAACTTAGCTGGACAAATAAATACATCTACATACTTTCTAAAATGAGGACAAGGGAAAATGAGAATTAAAACAGGTAGCAGTCAGGAGTGAGGTTAGTTCTTGAAATAAAAACCCTATGTTTCTATTCTTTTGGAAATGGGTAACAAATTTGGGAGATTTGGGCATATTTATGATTGCCTCAAAATACAGAAGCAAAGAAATGTGTTTCTCTGCAGAGATGATTTTAAATAACAGCATACTTGGTTTTAATCTCAACTTACATGCTCAAGTATGTAAGAAATGCTGCCTCTCTTTATTTCTGTGAATGAACTTGATCCAGGCTTCAAATCCAGATAGGTTGGTGATACGTTTAACATTACTTGTTTTGTGGATCTTTTCAAATTTCCTGCATTTTATTCAGTTACATAAATTCTTTAGTGCTTTCCTCTCTTAAGTGTTAGGTATCACGCTAAGCGAGTGCTTTATGACTGAGCTACATCTCCAGCTCTATCTTTTAGAACTGGATTCTGTCTTTTAAATCCAGGGATCCTTTGTGGCTTCCATTGTCTAAGACTCATGAATCTGACTGCAATATGAGATCTAGATATCAAATCAGGTCTCATTAGGAAAACCAAAGCCACACTAGGGTCTTCAAGTAGAAGGGATCTGCTAAGGAATTTGTCACATGGGTGATAAAGGACTGAACGAGCAAACAGGCACCACTAAGTGATCAGAGCTACTAGTTATAGGAAGGCACTACCACACCTAGTATTACAGAAATAAGGAGGAGGATGGGTTTTCCCAGAATCTAGAATCTCAGGAGGAGTACCACAGGGTTGGTTCTCTGAGCAATGGGTACCACCTGGGTGCTGCTGCCATCTTTGGAATAATGGGGCTGGTCCTGATGACATAATCAGAAGATGGAAGCTGAACCCAACTGCTGTTGTTGGGGCCATGCCGAGAAAATTCCAAAGAAAGCAAGAGGGAAAGGGGGAGATTTTACTTCCCTTCTTCAATCTTTCGTTTATCTGCAGAAACTCGTCTTTCTTTGAGCCTCTGTAATAAATTATGATGAATTGGGTGACTTGCAAACAACAGAAATTTATCCCTCACAGACTTAGAAGCTGTAAATTCACAATCGAGTGCCAGCATGGTTGGGGTGGGTTCTCGCGAGGACCCTCTTCTGGATTGCAGGGTAACATCTGCGTGAGAGCGCTGGAGAGCTCCCCGATGTCTCCGCTTACCAATTCCGTTCAGAGTGCTCCACCCTCAAGGCCTAAGTTATACTCAAGACCCCATCCTCTTAATAGCACTGCATTGGAGGTTAGGATTTTGATTTAAGAATTTTAAGGGCAGGACACAAGGATTCAGTCCCTAACAAGCCTTCTGTTGGCAGAACATAACAGGAATTCCAGATGGCAAAAGACTCTAGAAAAAAAGATTTGCAGAGTCTGAGATCCAGCATCACAGGGAGGAAATAGCACGGTGGTCTAGAGCTGAGACAGAGGGTTTATTAAGAGACTTATTAGGAAACCATGTCCCCGCAGCCTTGCTACCCATGAATCACAGGCTTCCTTCCTTCCTTAGCCCAGGCCTTTCCCCAATCCGAGGTAGGGCCTTAGCTTTTCGAGTTTCTCAAATCCTCCTTCAACTTTCTTCTTTCTTTTTGATAATCTACAGTAAATGGTAATGTCCACTGAAAGCAGGGTCTGAATCATTAACAAGTAAAAATCTGGTTATTCTTTCCTCAAGGACAGATCTTTCAGGAGGTGGAGATAAAATGTTTGCATTCTATACTTCTTACACAGAAAAGAAAAATAAGAAAAACAAATAGATTGTCTTCTGCAGTAAAGCAGAACAGCCAGTGGGGCCACAATCATAATACTGACTGTGGTAGGTTCAGTAATGGCTGCTGTGATGTCCACAGCTTAATTCTTGGGGACGCACCTTATATGGCCAAAGAGGCTTTGTCAACGAGGTTAAGGGTTTTTAGATGATATTATCCTGATTATCTAGATGGGCCCAATGTCATCACAAAGGTCCTCATGAAAAGGAAGTAGAGGATCAGAGAATATGTAACCATGGAAGTAGAAGTGGGAATAATAGATTATTATGGTCTAGATCTAGGGTTTCCCCCAGAGCCTCATGTATTTGGAAATTGGATCATGGGGGAGCTATACTCATCAGTGGATTTGGGTAATGGGGCATGACCTGTAAAGGTCTATCTCCTTCTCTGCCCACTCCTCCCTTTGCTCCTTGTTTCCTGGCCACCATGACGTGAGCAGATTTTTCTCCACCAAACCCTTCCACCATGCAGTTTTTTTCCCTTGCAAGTAGCTGACCCTGCATACTGAGACCTCTGAAACTATGAGCCAAAATAAACCTCTCTCCTTTAAATTGTGGATGTTAGGTATCGTGTCTCAGTGACAGGGAAGGTGGAGTGATGCGGGGCCAAGAGTCAGGGAATGTAGGTGGTCCCTAGAAGCTGGCAGAAGCCAGCAAACAGATTCTCCCTAGGGCCTCCAGAAGAAATGCAGCCCTACTAACACATTCACCGAAGCCCTGGGAGTCTCATTTTGGACTTCTGACCTCCAGAATGGTAAGATAAGCTTGTGTTGCTTACACCATTGTTTGTGATAATTTGTTATAGCAGCAGTAGGAAACAGACACTGATTGATTACTATGTGGTTATGACTGAGCCTGTGCCCCAGGCTGGAAACTGTGCAAGCATCAAATTATATTGAATTTACTCAAAATGAGATTAAAGATATTATTCTCATAGAAAATAATCCACAGATGAGAAAAACGAGACTCAAAGATATAAAATGAATAGGCCTCATAGGTTGCATAAGATGTATGGTCAGTGTGGATGGGGCTGGCATTTGGAGGCCGCCAGTCTGTCCCCCAAAATTTTGCTTTTACCCTTTCTGAGGACGGCTTCCTGCCTGGACCCTGTTACCTGAGCCTCAGGCAGAAGTCCTGTCACACAGCCTTTAAGGACTCTGTACACAGGTATACACACAATATTCACATAGTGGCAATTGAAGCAAGTAAAATGTGGTTGCAATGGCACCCCGATATTCTGTTTACTGAGTTAATTTTTGTAGACTTTTTTTGAAGAAAAAATTGTTGCGGAGGTAAATTTTAAGCAACATGCATTGATGTATAAGCTCAGAATCAGCAGCAAATACAGTTTAATTCCATTGTATGTACTGACATGGTACTTGTTAACATACAATATCGTTACTTTAAATATATCGTTACTTTAAAATATAAAGTAAATTAAACATTGGTATGTACTGGGAAATTCATAGTGAGTTTTTGAGGATTATGGGTTTTAAAGTCCAGAAGGATGGGCGTATTTAGAAAACATAGGCAAATACGAAGAAGAAAATACATATTAATTAATTCTAAATCCGTGTTCCAAAACTAGTACACGATGGAAGATTTTAAGGTTTATGACAAGAGTACTAATTTACCTACTCTATAATATAGATGTATTTAGAAAATATAGTTTGTGTGTTTTGTTTAAAATCAACCTAGTTTTCTAATGAGCTCTCAGTTCCTAGCACATCTGAATCAACATTTTAAATAATCCTACATACTATTTTTGCAGCCCTCTTACCATTTCCCTGCTTCTCCGTCAAGTGGCATCTGGGTCTGTTGAGTAGTACAGCTCGTTTGACATCAAGAAGCTGGGTGAAAGGGTTTTTCAACCCACGTTATCCAGAGCATGTGAGGAAAATGAAAGCAAAAACAAAAACTTATCAAGATATTTCACAAAGGAAGAAATCTAAAAGGTGAATATACATATGAAAAATGTGCAAAGTCATAAATTACTATCAATAAATTTTTTTTTAAATGACAGTGAAGTAACCTTTGGGCTCCTGTCACACTGCTGGACTCTGAAGAGCTTGTGGTTATCCAGAGTCGGCGAAGACACAGAGCGCCCGAACAGTCATTCACCTCAGTAAGAGAGTGAAGGGATTCAAACACTCGGAAAAATTTTAGAAGTATCTACTAAAATTGAATCTTCACCTACCCTATGACCCAAGTGAAAGAGAAACCTATAGTTTTTCTTTTAACTATATACTCAACAAAAATAAGTACATATGCTCACTAAAGGGCGTACTTCTGAATGTTCATGGCAGCTTTGTCTATAATCATTCAAGACAGGCATAACGCAAATGTTCATGAAAAATAGAATGAATAAACTGTAGTATGTTCATTAAATAGGATCCTACATAGCAATGAAAAATGTTGAGTACTGTCACATGCAACAGCCTGAATGGATGTTACAGATGTAACAGTATTGAAAGTGTTGAGCAGAAAAAGAATTCAGACACAGACCATTTCCTGCTGTTCAATTCTGTATACATACGAAATTTACAAAGGTAACATCTGGGGTTAGAAGCAGACAGTGGGAAGAAGGAGATGATACTGTACGGGAGCGTACAATGAGGGCTTGTAGGGGAACTGGAGCTGGTGATGTTTTATTTCTTGTGCTCCATGGTGGTTAGGTAGGTGTGCTTACCTTGTTTATAATTTAATGAATTATATGGTTAGGATCTGTCTTCTTTTTTATACACGTCCAATAAAAAGTTTGAAGAAAAAGATCTTGAGATGTTATATAAATGTAGAGTGTGGAAAAAAAAAAGAAAGGAATCACTTCGGAATGTCACGGTTTATGTCTAGATGTCCCCCCAAAGCCTCGTGTGCTTATAGGTGGGGCTTTTGAGAGGTGATTGGATCATGAGGACATGATATTCAGTGGCTTGGTCCACTGATGACTTATAGTTAAATGTGGTGTTGGGAGGTGAAGCCTGGTGGGAAGAGGGGGGGTCACTGAGGTGAGGCCTGGAAAGGTTGTGCCCTCCTCCTCCCTTGATCACTCTCTGCTTCCCACAGTCCCCCTACCATGTTGTCCTGCCTCAGAGTCAGCTGACTCTGGACTGGAACCTCTTTAAACTGTCAGCCAAAACGACCCTCTCCTTTAAGCTGTGGATGTCAGGTACTGTGTCTCGATGAGAAAGTAACTAAAACACAGTCCTTCGAAAGTGAGTATTCTTGACACCATTGTTTAAAATTGGGTAAGCAGCATCTGGACAGAACGGTTCCTGTTACTTTAATCCTGGAGCAATCACTGAGTAAAGGTACCAGAAAGTGGACAAAAAGTCTCACCAAGTACCACCCCATGAAGGAGGCGCTGATGGGACTCTTACACCAGGCAGGAGCCCCTTTTCAAGTGATGACAGTAACTACCATAGAGTGGTGTGCGAGGGGAATCCGTGGGTCTGCCGCACGTGCTGGATATAGCGAGGGGCTTAGAAGCTGGATGTCCTGGGGCTCAGAGCCCAAAGTGACCAAAGGACAATGTGAGAGTCAAGGGAGGGTGATAAAGTGAATGTAGGGAAGTAGACCTGACCCCAAGAGGAGGAGCCGTGCAAAGGGAGCTGAGTTTTGAGGTCAAGGGGTGCTTTAAGAGCAGGCTGGGGTGCAGAGTATGGCGTTGCTCGGTCAGTAGTTCAGGGCTGACCCGGGACAGGGAGCAGATGCTCTTGGGTTATTCCAGCTCTGCTCACTGTCTGAGAGAAACAGTAAACCTGGGTGTTCCCTAGTGCACTGAATTATCATGCCAGCCAAATGACGGATGCATTAGCCACAACCTATAGAAAATTAGAAAAGAGGGGTGCACAACTAGCAATTATATGTCATTTGGGAAGTGTGGGCTCCTTGGAGTCCTTTTTTGGGTGTGGTATTGGGGATTTAACACAGGGCCCTCCTGCTGTTCCCCCAGCCCTTCTTATTTTTTATTTTTTACATTTTGAGACAGGTCTCACTAAGTCACTAAATTACCCAGGTTGGGCTCAATCTTGAGATCTTCCTGCCTCAGCCTCCCAGAGGTCTGGGATTATAGGACCGTGCCACCATGTCTTGCTTGGGAAGCATTTTTAAACTTACTCTGCAGGCCTGCGTGGCTCATAGGAAAGCACTGTGCTGTGCAGCTGGAAGGGGCGCACCCCAGGACTCCTATGGGAATATGGCACAGGAAGGGTATCTGATGCTGAGAATGGTCACACTCGTCCCTACGTGGCAAGGGCTTGGCTTTGTGCTTGATTGCAGAATGTCACAGCACATCTGGCTATTGATGAGAATGGCTTGAAAGCTTTTGGCTTCTCTGCAAAGTATTATGAAAAAATCCTGTTGCCATATGTAATAAGTTTTGTTATGATAATTGTGACATCTGAACCAATTATCTTCCTCATATTTTCTAGAAGGATAAGTTTTCACTTCTCAGAATGTTAAATACCTAAAAGTTTAGGCAAAAAACCCAGATGTGTCTGTACTAGAAAAAAATTGTTTACTTGTTCTATTAGCTGAAAAGGTCCTTCGGCTTCCTCTGTTTGCATTCCCTTAGCCCAAAGCTTAGGCCACTTCACCCCTACCCGTGGGTTCGTCTCCGCTCCCAAATCAGGTGTGAAGACTATTCCGAGACTTGGTGAATGTTACGAGCGTTTGGTGTTTTGATTTGGACTGTGTTTTGACTTCTGATTCTCAGTAACATACACAACACAATAACAATCACCTTTAGGGACAGAATGTTTACATTCCCCCTCCCCCCATTAAATTCCCAGTGTGATTCTATTTGGAGCTCGGGTCTCTGGGAAGAAATTAGGCTTAAATGAGGTCAGGAGGGTGGAACTCTTGTTTTGAGATTTGAGTCCTTGTAAGAACAGTAAGAGGCCAGAGCTCAACTATTTTCTGCCTTGTGAGGGTACAGTAGAGGGCCACTATCTACAAGCTAGGCTGAGAGCCTTTACCAGACTTTGAATCCACCAGCACCTTGGTCATGGGTCTCCTCCTCCAGAACTATGAGAAGTAGATGTTTAAGCCACCCCTACTGAATTTTATTATAGTAGTCAAGCTAAGATACCAATATATACTGGTCTGCAAGGGGAATTCATCATTAATTAATGGGAATAATGTAAATAAAGAGCTTTCTTTTTATTGCAGTGAAGATGGATCAAGGATAAGGAAAGAGAAGACTTTCTCAAAAGATATTCATGCGAGCTTCCTAAAGTCGATGTCCCAAGAGTAACTTCTTGTGACAAACAGCCCACTGTCAGATTTCTAGCAATAGCTATTTACAGATTTTTGTGATTTCTAAGAAATTTTGCCACAGGTCAAAACATAACATTGTCCCTGGTGCTAATGCTGTTACTTTGACTCAGATAAGGAGTGGTTTTTTTTTTTTTTTTCCTCAAGAACAAGATAATTCATTTTTCATGATCAACCAGAGACAAAATTGATTTCTGTTAATTTTAGGGCGTGTATATTGCTGTGTTATGCGAGCCATGTGTTAAGATCTGTGCTAAATGCTGTATTTGAGTGAGCTCATTCAATCCTCAGAGTTACTCTAGGAAGTAGGCACTTTTTTCTCCAAGTTTTTCACCTTACAAATAAGGAGACATAGACCCCGAGAGCTGGGTCATAATTATAAAAGATGGAGGATAAACATGTTCATACGGTTTGCATATTATATCGTTGGCTCTCAGCTGATCCATTTATCAAAACCTCAGCGATTGGATAATGAGCCACCGTCTTCACTCTTATTTCTTTGACAGACCTGCTGGCCGGAGTTTGGCCAGACGGGCAAACAGTCGGGATACAAGACAGACAGTCACTGGGAATGTTTTTCTCTTTTTGTTTCACCTACACCGAGACGTGGCAGAGGAGACATTCGGTGTGACACGCTATGACACTTTATTTGGGGCGAGTGCACGTAGGGTCTCAGAAGAGACCTTGCCTATTCGACGAGTGGTGAACGTAACGCCCTTTATCGCAGCCCGTGCTTACTATGGCTGGAGTGATTGGAAGCCAGACTTCCAGTCTTTAAATAGACAACGGTAACCCAAAAACTGCTACCAAATCCAGGGAGACACTCTTAAGCCCAGAAACCCCTGCATCTGGGCCCGGAAGTTCAGCTTTAGGAGGAGGACTCCGAAGCCTGGAGCAAGCATTAGTGAAGGTGGGACAGAGCCATCCTGCGGTCTGCCCACAGGGGTGCAAGTGGCCTCTCAGAGCCCCTCGGTGCGCGTGAGAAAGCCGGGGCGGGGAGACACATTTAACGAAGATGCGATCCTTTAACCTCTCGGTTCCGTTAGCACCTGGGGGAGGGACTGGTGGTTCAGAGGCTGCGTGGTGCCGGCCTGAGACTGGGGCTCTCCAGGAATGTGCATCATCGCGGTACTGTAGAGGCGGCCGCTGAGCACCGGCCTGAGGAGCGGCAGCCAGGTAGGTAGCCTGGTGTTTTCATCCTCGCCACAAATGGGTGACTCGGAAAAAGTCACCCATCCCACCTCTCCTGCCAGCACCACTGGATTCTGTGTCTCTTCTGAAAGAACGTTAAGTGTTTTGGCTATTGTTTTCTTTCTTTTTCATTGATGTATTATGAAAATCTTCAAACTTAAGCAAAAGCAAGTAGTGTGATGAGCCTATCATTACCTTCAGTAATTCTCAACATTCCGCCTTTAACTTTTTTCTGTTGTCCCACCTCTTTTTCCCCCTAACAATTAACTTAGCGATATCTTAATTTGTTCTAGGAAATCCAAGACATCATGTTATTTCACTGGTAATACTTGAGGCTATATCTCAAACGAATACCTGTCCCGGACTCCACAGAACCACAGTAGCCCGGCACATTCAAGAAAATTAACAGCGATAAATCAGTATAATCTAATACCCATACTGTGTTCATCTTTCTCAAAACCGTTTTGCATTGTGGGCTTGCTCAAGTCAGAATCCGCACAAGGCTCGCACTTTCCACAGATAGTTGTGTCTCCTTAGTATCTTTGAATCTAAACAGTTTTCTTGCTTCCTGCACTTGTCTGTCTCTTTTCATTTTGCTTGTTTCTTGGGTGCGTTGTTTGGAGATGAAGTAGGACCAGAGATGAAAACCAAGCAGTTTGCCACAACTGAGTTCTTTCCCTTGATTTACTTTATATCTTGAATATCTGATAAATAAAATTATTCAATGACACATAACCACTTCATAGACTTTAATTAATGTTCCTGTATAGTTTTTGAGTTCTAAAAACACCTACTTGTAAGGTACTTTTCACATTCCACAAACAACTTTTAGGAAGATAATTTGGCTACCTTGCCAAGTTTATGGCCTGTTTTGGGGGGTCAGTTTGCATGTAGGTTTTCAGAAATTTTAAAACCATAAATTATGCAGCTTAATCATGTTTCATGTTACATTTGATGGTTTTCACTGCTTTATATTCTAATCTAATGACAGTGGATTCTCTCTTTAGATTGCTCAAAAAATATTACATGCTCATAAGAATGTAAACCTTCTGGTCTCTTAGACACATACAAGCAGAAATGGAGCTCCAGCTAAACTCATGGTGTGATTGTACTTAATGGTCAGGAGTCCCTGCATAGTGGACATAGAAGATGACCATGATCTGCAGAGACCAGAATCCTCCACTCCTTCCTTTGCCCCTGCCGTGTACACGGGACCATTTCCTTCCCATGTGGCCTATATATGTCCGCCTCATTTTTATAGTCAGGATCTTTTTCTGCTGCAGTTAGTATTTAGGATTTCATTTCATTTGAGAAGTTTTCAGCTCATGAAGTTTTCCTTTTAATGTAAGCAGTGACATTATCCAGCAGTGCAAGGAAACCAACACTGTAGTTAGGATGTTTGACTGTCACACAGCTGGCTTCCATTAGATAAACATTATTGATCAAATGACAATAGTGTATAATCCGTGTATACTGCTAGGAATACGTATGTGAAACATTCATGTTTTTATTTAAAAGGAGTTGAGAAGAGGAAGAGGAAGGAAATACAATTAAAAAGCATATATGTGCCAGATGTGGTGGCACACGCCTGTAATCCCAGCTCTTGGGCGGCTGAAGCAGAAAGATCATAAGTTCGGGGCTGGCCTGAACTACAAAGTGAGACCCTATCTCAGGAAACCAAAACCACCCAATAAACAAAAGCATACTTCTCAGGGCTGAGGACGTGGCTCAGTGGTAGAGCACTTGCTTAGCATGTATGATCCCCTGGGTTCCAGCCCTAGTACAAGGGGAAAAAAAGAAAAGAGAAAGAAAAAGAAAGAAGCCCATTTCTTTGGATTCTTTTTATTTACTCTTCATACGCTGCTGTTACGTTTGAACAAAGGTATTTAGGAAGAGCGATATTGTTGAAAAGCAATGAAACGCTGTCTGTTACTTCTTCACTCAGTTATTTGAGGGAAGGTAAAGGAAGAGAGAATAGGGTTGGTGTGGGGGAGGTGCCGGAATTTGGATGTGCTTTGTCCCATCCAAACTCATGGTGAAATTTGATTGCCACCACAGTGATTGAGAGCCGACCCAGTTATTACTGGAGATTAAGGCTTTCTGTGGCTTGTGGGTTCCCGCCCTCTCCCAGGACTGGCTTAGTTACTGCTACACAGAATGTGATAAAGCGACACCCAAACTCATGGTTTCTCCTCCACATGTACTCACTTGCCCTTCTGCTTTCTACCATGAGTGGAAACAGATGAGGCCCTCGAGGGTGTCATGGGCTTGGACTCCCAGCCTCTAGAATTGCGAACCCAAATAAACTTCTTTCCTTGTAAATTTCCCAGCCTCAAGCATTCTGTTACAGCAACAGAAAATGAGTGAGACAGAAGGCTAAAAGGAAAATGAATAGAGACTTGGTAAATAATGAAAAAAAAAATTACTAGAGAAAAGAGACTTGAGGGAGGGTGCAGGGCTATTAGTGTGCAACTGAATTTCAGGAAGAGCAATTTAAAAGATCACTTAGAAAATTTCATACATCGCGAAAGTTGGGTTTAATTAAAAAACATTTTTCTTGCCTTTTCATCATAATAGGCGTCCCTTTAAATTATCCTCCTGTTTCTAAATCCTATTGTGTTCATTACCTCAGCTTTTCATTGTTCTATTTTTTAAAAGTCAAATAGTATCTTCATTGGTTACAAGGTCATTTAATTTCATAGATGTTATTTTGTACATGTAACCTTGACTACCTTACTGTTGTTATTCACACGAAATAATAAGACAAAGTATTCAAAAGTGATTTTTTTGCTGTTTCACACTACACTCGTTCATCTTTCCCAGGGTTAGAAAAACATACAAATGCACACAGACCCTGGTACATGCACAAACCACTTTCACCCTTGCTAGTGTCAAGACCTTGGTCTTGCACTAGTTTTTAGATATTTATATTGTTTACCGATCTTCTCTTCTTTAGGTATAATCCATGGTTTCTTCTTTATGTAAAAATGAAATAATTTGTATGAACTATAAGTTACAATTGAACAATATAAACTGCATCAAGGCTATAAAATTCACTTGTGTCTTCCTGAGCTAGTCACAAGCCACTTTTAATACCCTTGTGTTATAAAAGGATTAAATTATAGCTTTGCAGTAGATTAGGTTTCTTTGTATTATTGTATTTACACATCTGTTGGTCTATTATGCATTTTCTCCATACTGTCTTATGAACTGATTAGGACATAACTCCTTCTCTATTGTGTTTATAAGAGCCCGCCGTAGTATGGACTTAAAAAGCAAGATTAAATACCTAATATCTCTGGCTTAGAAAATCGCTGAGACTCGATTTCTGCATTGTCATTCTGCCTATGGATCTACCTACCTACACTGAGCTTTAAAAAGAAAATGTAATTAAAGACACAGATTCCCATGAACAAGGAATTATATTCTAGCAATAGTAATGAGTAAATTTTCCCCTTTCTTGACCCTGGAGAGCCCATCTTTGAGCTCCTCTGTAGAAAGATGTGAATGATACTCTTATGTCTTAATACAATACGTAATATATAAGAATACTCACAGATCAGCTGGCATTTTTTTGGATTTAAGAAGCTGAGCCTTTGTGTCCTAAAATTATGGGCACATAATCCTTGAATCTGCTGTGTGGCCAAAAAAAAAGTTGAGCATGCTCTCTCTGTTTGCTGAAGACTCGATACGCAATATGAAAGCACAATGTTTAGTCTTTTAGTGATAAAATGTCCTTCGAGTGATAATAGCTGTGGGGCTGCAGATGTGGCTCAGTGGCCAACCTGTGTCAGGTGATAAGAGCCTCCACCACTTAGCAGTTTCCAGCTTTCGCATTTAAGAAAACAGGTTAGACGAACCGTTAAATCCTGGGAAGGGAAAAGGGGACTTTGGACACTTTTCCTTCCAGTTTTGAGACTCTAGCCATCATCTTCCAAAATGGGTTTCTATGTCAATCGAGAACTAAAGCTGAGGAGAAGTGGGTGTTTGTAAAGCTCTGGGTACAGAGAAAAATATACGTGGAAATTTTATGAAATTCCTTGGCATTTTTCATCTAAAAAAATGAGAAGTGAAGGTTTAAAGGGCTCGGATCTGATGTCTCCCCCAGCCCCGGGGGTCTCTTGCTTGCCCGCGAGCGTTTCCCTTCTTGCCGCTCTCCTGTGTGAACTCCTGAGGGACCAGGACCCTTTTCTCTAGTCCATTCACAGTGCGGGCTTAGGGACATACACGTAGCAGGTGCTCATGAAATGCTTGCTGAATGACACGAACAAATGTGATGCGCTTAAGACATTGCTTTACGTCTGTAGATGAGCCCCATGAACCAAGCCTCTAACTGCACTGCACTTGTCATTACTACTCATACACTTAGCCGGATATGGTGGCGTACGCCTGTAACTTCATCCTTTGGGAAGCTGAAGCAGGAAGATTTCTACAAACTGAGGCCAGCCTGGGCTATATAGTGAGTTCAAGGCCAGCCTGAATGACAAAGTGAGACTCTGTCTCAAAAACCAAGCAAACAAACAAATTTATAAGTTTGCCTGATGGGCTGACAGGAGAATCCAGAAGTGCTCAAGTGGTTATTAGAAGCATCCAAAGCTTGTGGATTGGGAAATAAAAGTGATTTCTAACATGCATCTAATAGGTTTTTGCTTCCTATGACCTCAAAGTATCTAAATATAATTGTCCCAGTGGCCTTTTAGATCACACTGCGTGTATATTTTGTTGTTGTTGTTGTTGTTTTTGAGACGGGATCTTGCCATACAGCCTGGCTGTACACGTACATTCTTAGAAAGGTCGTACTGCTTTCTTTGGCTGCATGAAAAGTCTGGAAAATTACAATTACTGTTGAGAGGTGTAAAAGGAAGAGTGTGGATTCAGTGGCCCACATTATTTTATTTCTGCTCGGTCCTCCTGGTTTCTTTCCTCTCTCCCTCATTTCCTTTCCCACAACCTCCCTTCCTGCCCTATCTCTTGTCAGCCTCCGACTGCAGAAGTCTCTCTACCTGTGAAAATGTGCATTGATCCCTGACCGGCAGTCCCTGGCATTGTTCTCAGGGAGAAAATCCTTCATGGGTATTAGGGACAATTAACGTTTCCATTTACCACTCAACCCGAAGCTTTATGAGTGGCAAAGATGTAAATTTATTTTAACCTTAAACCTAAAGTATGATTCTTGTGTGTGGGAAGCCAGCAATAAGAGAGTAGTGTGATTGGGAGATACATTTCAATTAATTTTTCCACCAACACCCTATCTGTTCGGCATCAGAACCTTTTATAGTGTTAAAATTAACAATTATGCAGCCGATGGCTGGCTAAATCCGCCAGGGGACTTGGCGAGAGCCTCAGATAACATGACACGTATAAATCATTCAGGAGAACAATGCATGAAAGAAAAGTTATCTGTGTTTGGGATGACATTGGAAGAGTTAAATAGGAGTCAGTTTGAGGAAGGGACATTTAGTCCCATTGTCCGGCTCGCCTATTACTTTTTTCGAAATCGTGTCATAATATACACTTTTAAAATTAATTATCCATTAGTCACAAGATAAATTTTCTTCTTGTGTGAAGGAAATAGGGGCCGTGGTAGTGAAGGATCGTCTCCTCCGAGTACGCTCCCAAAGACAGCTGTTCCCAGACAAGGTGGCAACTGCTCTTGGAGGAAGCAAAGGGAGGGGGACAAGCCAACCCAGTGAAAGATGTGCGGATTTCAGGCCACTGGTCAGTTACATAAGAAAGGAATCTGGGTCAGGAGGACTTCCCAGCGCACCACGTAGGTCGTACCAAGCGCTCCAGGAAATAATAAAACACTGCGTCCTCAGAAACATCAGCACTGGTTACAGGGTCCCTTCATGGAGATGTCTGGAAGCATCTTTGCAAGTGGTTTCATCCTCAAATCTTCAGGCTCCACAGAAGATGTCTATCCCAGAGTGTTGTTTTGTTTCGTTTTCTTAAATATGCTAAAGAGAAAGGGCCTAAAAGATAAAAGATGCAAGGGGTGAAAAAAGAATTCGCCCATTTGTGTCACACACTCATTAACATATAGGAAATCATGCTTGGGATACAGACCCAACGATCCCAGAACAGAGATCGTGAATATGCTGTCACACAGGAGGTGAGGAAAGAGTCCAGAGTGTTTCCTAATGGAAACTGTTCCTTAATCAGGCCTGCGAGAGGCCCCAACAACTTTCAGTGAAGAAAAATTGGAGTAATTACCAGGATTTTTAGATACTACATATATATGTTTACTAGCTACAATGTAATATTTATGTATCTAGCCATTTAGTATATATGCACACTAAATATGCATGTAGATATAAAAATGATTTACGTACAATAGAATGGTCTTCATCTTTATTGCATAGGCTGTCTTTGAGTCACTCCTTATCAATAAATCTTCATGCTGTTTTCATAATTTCAAGGTAAAAAACTCCTTTAGATTTTGTCATGGAGGGTGGAAGACTGGTAGGCCCTTGAGTAGTTCTCCCCTTGACCTGGGGAAGTTTCTTCCAGATAGGCTTTGCTGGTCTTTTACCTTTTATTCAAGATGCTTTAGGGAACAAGGGAGGGAGAACGGACAAAGGACAAGAGAAATAAGAAATGGAAGGAAAAAATGGAAACAAAGCTTTTGTAGATGGGAGTAAGGGGAGGGGAATGGGAAAAAAGAAGCAATAAGATATGTCATGTACAGGTACAAATCCCCTATGATGAATGTTATCACTATGTACATCTAAAATGTACCATTAAAAAAAAACTAGATATAACTCACGTACCATAAAGTCCACCATCTCTCAGAGGATTCTTTTGTTTACTGAGTAGTGCAGCCATTGTTACTATCTAGTTCTGGAGTATTTCCTTCTCCCTAGAAAGAAATCAGCAACCTGTTGGCAGCCACTCCCCATTCTCTCCTTCCTCAGCCTCTGACAACTACGAATCCACTTGTCATTGTGGGTTTGCCTATTGTGAACATTTCACATGAATGAAATTACACAATTGGTGCCTTTTTGTGAGTGGCCTCTCTCACTAAGTACTGTTTTTGTGCTGCAAAGTAGATGAAGATAGGAAGGAGGAAAACCTTTCTGCT
This sequence comes from Hystrix cristata, assembly GCA_004026905.1. Taxonomy (NCBI): domain Eukaryota; kingdom Metazoa; phylum Chordata; class Mammalia; order Rodentia; family Hystricidae; genus Hystrix; species Hystrix cristata. The sequence continues at coordinate 65,393 of PVJO010000045.1, read as the reverse complement.
CTTGGGGAAACAATAACGTTGGAGGACAATCAGGCTAGATAAGTATGTGTGATGCATGGTATGAGCAACACGTCTTCCTCTTGCTCCTGTCTCGAATCTCTGGTGTACTATTTATAAATACAAACTGATGGTCATCATTATGTAATTGCCCTGGCAACATCACCCAAGTAGACCAGATCCAGGCTCAGTCTACACAAGGTTCTCCTTTTTATGTTCCACTTTGTGCTCCATTTTTACACTCTACTTTTCTCTATTTCTTAGTTGGGGGTGGAGCGAATTTAAAGACCAGTGATGGATTTTTGACCACTTTCAGAATGTCTTTCTATAACCAGCAGGCTTGCCCTCCATCCTTGTCCTTAGCTTCGCTCCCCTTCTGTCCATAGAGTCAGGAAGCTGCCACATCGACTGTCAACCTGTATCATCAGCATAGACGACAGCATAGCGCCCCAGACTGTCATCTTTTTGGATGATCCTGAAGTCACTTGTCTGGTTCGTCTAAGAGTTGTCATTTAAAAATCTGCACAACAACAAAATCCTTCTCTTACCACTTGGAAATATTCTAGGAACATTTTTTTTTTTTCTGGTACGAGGGATTGAACCCAGAGCCTTCACACGGAGCTACATCCCCAGCTCTTTTTATTTTGAGACAGGATCTCACTAGGTTACCCAGGCTGAGCTTGAATTTGCAATCCCCCTGCCTCAGCTTCCCAGAGTGCTAAGAATATCTTGTAAATGTGAACAACTTTTATAACCCAAGTCAATAAAATTACTTTCTTTACTTGTAAAAGTTAGAAATATTCTCCATAGAAAACTTGGAAAATAAACTATATAGAAGCAAATAAGAATTGCCTTTAATACTGTGACCTAAAATAAACTAAGGTTGATATTTTGTATTTAGTTTTAGTTTCTTTTGGGGCATGTATATATTTTTAAATTAATAAAAGTTATCAAATGTCTGATATGCCAAAGGGAGGGGAAATCAGTAGTAAATAAGAACAAATTTCTTGGTGCTTGGAAGTTCAAAAAATTAGGATCACGTTGGTTAAAAGATTTGCATTGTCTTCTCTCAGAAGACATCAGAGCAAATATATTTTTGTATTTTTTGAAATATTCTCTTAAAAGCATGAATTTTGGTATCTGCATACAAGTGGACCATAATTTCTAGATTGCTGCTCACTTATATTGTCTTATTTTTTAACTATTTAAATAATGTGTTAAATATTTAAATAAGCTTTTGTATAAAATTTATGAGCATATATTATTAAATCCTTGGAACAGATTGCTGAGATAATTACTATGCCAAATGATATCTTTGTTTATCTTAAGCATATTTATGCATGTTGCTAAATTACCTCCAAAACATTATGTCAACTTAAACCAACTTTGAATGGGAATGTTCACTTTTCTATTTCTTCAAAAATACTCTTATTATTATAATTGTAAACATCTTTAGCTAATTTCATAGGTAAAAGTGCTATCTTTATTATTGATGAAGTTGAACGTTTATATGTATTTTTGGTTATGTGTGACCTGAGTAATCCTTCTTTTCTTTTTCTTCATCTTTGTCTTCTACATGCTAAAAGACTGGAAGATCTTCTAGTCATTAAAAATGAAAGGCTTTCGACAATTTCTTAATGTACTAAATTAAAATTTTTTATCCAGTTATGACAGTAAGAGTGGACAATTTTCTAGATCCATCAGAAATGTTCAAATTTTTAAGATATTGGCTTTAGCTGGAGTAATATGTGCAGGAATTTAGTACATTGCAGGGTTCTTATTACCTCAAAAAATGTGAGGATTCTTCTTGCTTTTCCTGAAGTGTCTGTTTCATGCCATAAATCTCTGTTTCGCCCATGTTTTTTATTAGCAGAGGCGATTCATCACCTGCCTTTTAAACTCCAGTGTCTAACATGGGGCTTGGTACAGTCTTAGACCAATATTTGATGACTGGATGACTGAAAGAATAAATAATACATGCATAATATGAAAGGCGGTAGCTTATCCACCCATATTCCAGCCTTACTGATGGTCAGTGTAGTTTACTCATTCTGCTGGTTTCTTTGCTTCCTTTCTTCCTTTCTTTCTTTCTCTCTCTCTCTTTCTTTTTCTTTCTTTCTTTCCTCCCTCCCTTCCTCCTTTCCGTCCTTCTCTTTCTTTTTTTGTAGTCCTGTTCCAGGCTCTTAAGACACATATCTGACTAGGCATCCTATAATACCATTCCTTTTCAGATCGAGTCTAAATATTAGAAGCCTTATAGTTTAGGTTACATTTAATTGTTTTCATTTGCCATAACACAGAATGCATGTCTTTCCATATGTCTGTGTTGTGTGTTTGTGTCCGTGTGCCTCTGTGTGTGTGTGTGTGTGTGTGTGTGTGCTTAATAGCTTTTCTCTATACCAATAATGAATGCACTGAAAAAGTAATCAGGAAAATGATTCCACTCACAATAGCTTCAAAAGCAGTACCTAGGAATCTACTTACCAAAGAAGTGAAGGGCCTCTACAAAGACAATCACAGAATGCTGAAGAAAGAAATTGAAGAAGACACTGAAAGACTGAAAGACCTTCCACGTTCACAGATCAGCAGAATTAAGATTGTTAAACTAGCCATATTACTGACAGCATCTACAAATTCAATGCAACCCCCATAAAAGTTCCAGTGATGTTTTTCACAGAGGTGGAAAAAACACCATGAAATTCATACGGAAACATGAAAGATTTAGAATCGCCAAAGCAATCCTGAGCAAAAGAAGCAAGACTGGAGACATCACAGTACTAGATTTCAAAATATATTACAAAGCCTCATTGACAAAAACTATGCTACAGGAACAAAACTGGACCTGCGGACCAGTGGAAGAGAATAAGGGACACAGAAACAAAGCCGCAGAGCCACAGCCGGCTGCTTTTTGACAAAGGGGCCAGAAACATACACTGGAGGGAAAACGGCCTTCTAAACAAGTGGTGCTGAGAAAGCTGCGTGTCCACAGGGAGAAGGCCGAGACTGTTCCCTTCTCTCATCCTGTACGAAAAGCAATTCAAATGGAGCAGAGGCCTGTGCCTAAGGCCCAAGACCTCGAAACTGCTGGAGGAAAACACAGAGGAGACACTCGAATCCACAGGCACGGGCGTCCTGAGTAGGACTCAGTAGCACAGCAAATAATAGCAAGAATCAGAATACAAAATGTGACTGCGTCCAATTAAAGTCTTCTGCACAGGAAAAGAAACAGAAGAGTGAAGAGACAATCTGCAGAATAGGAGAAAATCTTTGCCAGCTACTCTTTTGACAAAAGATTAATATCTAGGATATATAAAGAACTAAAAAAACCACACCCCCAATAAATGAGTTGAGCAGACACTTCTCAAGTGAAGCACAAATGGGCAATAAGTATATAGCAGAATGTTCAGCATCTTCAGCCATCAGAGAAATGCAAATTAAAACTATATTGAGATTCCATCTCATGCTCACCAAAATGGCAATCATCAAGAATACAAAAAGAAAAAAAAAAAAACACTTATGAGGATGTGAGCAAAAGGGAACTAGTACAACCACTATGGAAATCAGTGTTGTGGTTCCCTGAAAAATTAAAAACAGACCTACCATTTGATCCAGCTATGCCACTACGTGGTATACTCCTGAAAGAATTAAAGTCAGGACACTATAGAAATACACATATATCCGTGTTTAATGTGGCATAATTCACAATAGCTAAACTATGGAAATGTACTAGATGCCTGTCAACAGAGAAATGGATAAAGAAAAGGCATTATATATACAGAATGGAATATTATTCAGCCATAAGAAAGAACAAAATCATGTCATTGGCAGGAAAATGGAAAGAACTGGAGACCATTATGTTAAACTAAATAAACCAAATTCATGAAATCAAATATTGAATATTTTCTCTCAAAAATGGAATGTAAAAATAGATGAAGAAGAGAGATGACAGGAAAGTAGAAGGGTGACTATTTAAAAAATGAGGAAGGGAATCAGGGAGATGAGAGAGGGAAGGGAAAGTGGGATGATGGGGAAATAAAAAGAATCAAAAGTATGTTATATGCATGTACAAATATATCAAAACGAAACCAATATTTCTCTATAACTAAGATGCATGATAAAAATGTTCCTCTTTAAATTTGAAATCTGACTCTTCTTCCTCAATTCTTGATATCCTGGATCTCTTTTACCTGATCTTGCATACTTTGAACTACATTTGAAGAGTTACATTTATTTCTTATACTAAAGTTTACATTCAGTTTTTCTTCTCTTTGAATACTGTAGACTTAGCTCCAGCGTTTAACAGTTTTCACGTAAATATTCATGTTAAAGTGTGACTCACAGTTCACTCTTTCCTTTAAAATATTGTTTACCGTATTTTTCAGTTCCAAAGAACTCTTAAAAATTTTTTTTGCTGCTGCTTCTGCCTTCTCCTCCCTCTCTTCTTTCCTGTCTTCTTCTCTTCCTCTTCATTCCTCTTTTAACAATTCATACATATTTACATATTATTTCTTTTTATTTTTACACCTATTTTGCCTAAATTCACAGAAAATAAGCTCAGGATCGCGGGCTCCTCACGACGGCTTCTCCCAAAGTGCGCCTTGCTGGGTGCAGAAGGCTGGTGCTCCAGCTGAACCCAGGGACTTTCTCTTTGACTTTCTTCTCCTCGTTTCCCTTCAGGCCCTTCAGGAAGCTGTCTCAGCTCTCAGAGTGCTTACGATGCTCAGCGTGTGTATTGACCCTCTTGGCAACAGTCTTGCCCGTAATCTGTTCAGCACAGTGCTCGTAGCTTGCTGGGCTCCGCTAGCGACTCCGGGCCCCACTCCAGCTACAGTGACAGTGGGGGGACTCATTCCTTTCCGGGCGTCGCCCGGTCCCTTGGCTTCTGTAGCATCGTCCTTTGCCTGGACGCTTCTCTTTTCTGCGTCTTGGATTCTAACTACTAGACTCACCGCTCACTTTCTTTGGTTTTTCCCTCTTGATGTCTTCCTTTCCTTTCTCTTTTTTCTCTTCCCCTTTGCACCTCTTTCTTTTCTTCTCTTTCTTTTTTTTGGCGGGGCGGGGAGGAGATCAGGTAATGGTCTCTCTTCTAAGGAAGTGTTTTCTGTACTTTTCTCAGTGACATTTATTTACCATCACTCTGTTTTATTCGTCGCTATCTATGCCAAACTCTCATTTGTGCTTTGTTTGCTTCCGTGTCTCCTTGTGAAATCCTTCTTATTAATCCTGGCTGCCATTTTGCCTTCTACCTCTGTCACATGCTCTGCTGTTTCTTTCTCTTACACATAGAAAATTTCTGTGCATGTGGGACATAGCTTACTTGTTTTGATTTTTCTCCAGCATTTTCATTCTGGGCCCTTCGAGCTGGTGCAGCAAACCTGCCTGGACTTAGCGGTAAACTGTATCCATTTTTATTACAAGGAGCAGACACATCCCCACAGCTGAGACATTCTGGCACAGAAATTTGGGTGTGTGTATGTGGTTTTCTGTGTCAATTTACTCTTTTGCTGATTCTAAAAGTCAAACCCAATCAATCATGACACAACCCCAAACAGATTTTTAACAGTAATATTATCTCTACTTCAATCCTATTTTCTCTCTATATTTCCTTGTTCCAATCAAAAGTTTACTATTATTCTTAACTGAAATTGTTTATGCAAAAAAATATTTATTACTGAACTGTTTACTCAGTACGATTTATATGGTCAATTTAGTGTGTTTTTTCTTTCTTTCTTTTTTTTTTTTTTTGCCACAGTAAGAACAACCTTTTTATTGAGGTCACCATATTTTCTGTATCCACAGTTTGGTTCTTGAGTGACTTGCATTTTGAATCATTAGGAATGTCTTCCAAAAGCACTTTTTCTTTTCTCTTTATACTATATTCCAAATAATGCTTGTATTTTCCCCAATAGTGTGAGTCACCCACTAAACTCTTTGCTTCCTAGGACTTGAATTGTAAATTTTCTTGTAAAAAGAAAATGCTTAATAAATGCTAGCTGAATGAATGGGCAAATCTTAATTTATCTCATGCCAGGTGTCATAATAATTAATATTTTCATCTCTACTATTATGACATCATCTTTACTACAACAGCTAACATTTACTAGTACATCTATGTGCCAGGGACAAATGCTTTAGAGACACTATCTAATCATAGCTGTGTAGAACTTTGTTTTTCTTTAAAACACTTAATTTGATCTCATTATACCAGAATTGTACGTGCTTTCTCTCGAATACTTCAGAGTTTTCCATCCTTCTGGGGTTGTCTTTAAATTTCGAGGTTATAACAGACACTGTTACAAAGAAACATAACTTTCTTTGACTTCCTTGTTTAAGGAATTCTGCACTTGATGTAAGCCAAAAGGCCAAGAAGTGATCAAAATTCTGAAATTATATTGAACAGCAGAATGCCCAGTTTAATATACTTTTTTTTGCATTCTTTTAAAAAATGTTTTAAATTTTTATTAGTACACGTTGGCAGTACATAATGATTACATTCATTGTGGGGAATTGGTACAAGTACATAATACATCTCGATGCTTTCTTTTTTTTCCCCTTCCCCTCCAACCTTCCTCTATTTTTTTCTTTTCTTTCTTTGCTGCTGATGTAAGCAATTCTGGAAAATCAGGCATAAGAAGTAAAGCAGAAGGTGGGCATGATGGCACACACTGATGATCCCAGCACTGTGGGAGAGTGGGGCAGGAGGTTCATAAGTTTGAGACCAACTTGGGTAACTTAGTGATTTAGTAAGACCCTATCTCCAAAAAATAAAAACAAAGGGCTGGAGATGTAGCTTAGTGTGAAGGTCCTGGGTTTCTGTACCACAAAAAAAAAAAAAAAAAAAAAGTTAGCTAGGAAAGGTGGTTTTTTGTTGTTGTTGTTGTTGTTTGTTTGTTTTCTCCCAGATAGCCTTATGTTAGCTCCTCTCTCCCTCTTCCTGCTGTAATCTCATCTGTGATTCCTGGATCAGGAGCAGCAATCTTATGACCATGCAGGAAAGGCCAAAATTCACAACCACACTGTTGAACTATAGAACCAATCTGTGCAGTCACCTATTTTTTGCACATCTCATTATATGAGCAAAGTAAATCTTTCTTTTTAAAGTCACTGAAGTCATTTTTATGCTACTTACAGCAGAATGCATTCTCAAGTGATACAGGAGGGTGACAGAGTGCTGGGGGTGCAATGGTTCTGTGTTATGCTTGGGTCACCATCTTCCCAGCCGGTCCTCCATTACCAAGCTTCACAGTTCCTCACGAGTACCTTGTACTGCGAGATTATTTGAAATCTTGCAGTTTTCTATGCTAGATCTTTGCCATGATAGTGTTGGTGGCAAAGGTCTTGTTTGAATCTGTGCTACTCACAGGTATGAGGCTGTCTGAAAGGCTGTTTACAGCCCTGTGGTGGACTGTTACAGGAGTGTCTCCCATTTAGCCACCCTGTAAGGGATTCATGACTTCAAACCCTCCCCACATCACTCCAGGGGCTCACAGCTTGTTTTGGCCAACGGGACATTGTCAAACATAATATAAACAGAAGTTCACTGAAATTCTTGTCCACTGGGACTGGTCTGCTTGGAATGAACCCAGACACTGTGGTCACAGAAGTGTAAGCCCTGTAGTGAAGCTAGTGACAGAGATCCAAGGCTATTCAGGTGACACCTCACTGAGCAATCTGTCGGTCGGTAGCACCAACTTGCATTCCTACAAGGGAACCATTATATGAATACCGTAACACGACTTCCCCAGTGGCACACAATGAACAGAAGAACTTCCTAACTGAGCCCAGGAAGCACACAGAAAACCATAAGAGGGATCAAATGCTTGTTGACTTAAGACACGTGCAGTTGTTTGTCACACGGTAGTAGATAACTGGAAAAGGCTCCTAAAATATACCATGATTTAGAGAATTGCAGTATTATGACTAGCCCAACTCTATAAGGAATAAAAGACATACATAATTTGCTGTAGCATTTTTGGTGCAAATCCTAAATGTAATTTTGGACATACGAAATATAAGGAGCCTGATACATTTGTGAACCAATTCAAAATACTAAATTTTCCATTTTATTCTACTTAGCATTTATATAGTGCTTATTATCATAATATAGGTACTTTGCAATATTATTTTTAGCATTTATATAACACTTCCTGCTTTCAGTGTGTGCTGCAAATTAATTTTTATATTCACAAACTACTTTATAGTTATTTAAAATTTTTGAATTATTTCATAACTCTCTTTGTGGAAGAATAAATATATAACCAATATTGGACCTAAATAGTATCTTCCCTGAGTATGTGGGTATGTTGAAGCACGAAGAATTGGGTCTGAGGAAATCAGTAGACATGAAACAATAAGACCACAGCAACACAGGCTACACCAGAAATCTGCGTGTGTGTGTGTGTGTGTGTGTGTGCGTGCATGTGTGTGTGTACAGCATGTCCAAATCAACTGCTCCCTTTGATACCAATATTCCAAGTCATAAATACACAGGTAGACCAAAGCAAAGACTGTGGAATGAGACAGATAAGCAGTTCTTCAACATGTCTGATTATCAGATTTTTATTCATAAAATAGTCATCCATTTTGTAGTTATGAGAGTTAACATGTTTAACATGGTCCTGATACACCAAGGGTACATACAAATTAGAGCTATTCTTATTAGTAAACAGGATGGTATTCTAGTTGAGAAGTTAATTCTTAATGTCAGGAAGTTGTGTTGAAGCATGTAGAAGTGCTTTAGCTCTTTCACACAATGCGAGTACCAGTCAATCATTTACCACCTTTCTTATCATCTCTTGACATAATTTTAAGGCATGGATTCAGTGCAGTTTATTAACCCCATAGTCTTTCTTGTCAGCCCAGGAGGTGGCCTGTCTCACTGCTTCAGAAGAGCACTTATTGTTAAGAAAGGACTCGTGGTCTTGGATTTCTTACAAAAGGACGAAAAAGGCACCTGGCATTTCTGGTGAACCTGGCCTACCTTACTCTTCTCTGGGGATTTCTTTAACGAGTGTCATCATAATAATATATCTCTCTTCCTACTAATGTCATGGCCATTAAAATTTCCGGTTGCTACAAGAGAGCATCTAGCTGTTACCTTCTGGATTCGAAGTGGAAAATGGACACGTCGTCTCTTTGTTTCTCACAACAAGGAAGTTAGAGAATGGCTGGTTATGTCTTCTTAGACTAGGCAGAGTTATAATTTGAACTCAGCCTTACATTCTAGAAAGGTATATTCTTTACACAGCTGCCCAGACAATTTTCTTGTATATTCTTACCTTTTGAAATTGCACAATTACCAATGTACTGTATGGGAACATGCTTAGTCTGCTTTTCAAACCATTCATTCAGTCACTTTAATCACAGCATTTGGAGGCTTGGTTTCCTAAGAGAAATGCACATTTTCAGCTTGTTCTCAGATATGGGGAAGCAGAAATCTGGGCTTTAAAAATGACTTGTGCATCTGAATGTTTTTATGTTTTAGTTTTTCGTAGACACTATTATAAGCCCCCACCCCTTTTCCTCTTCTTTTAGAGGTTGTCAGCTAAAGGTGGACAAGGTCCAAAATTCATATACGTTTTCACAATGACATGAAAATTCAGTGGCCGTGTGTCTGCTTCAGAAGGGCTGGCTGTCTCTACAAGGAGCATAGTTTGATGACTCTTCCAGTTCCATCTTTATTTCAAAAGTCTTTTGGCCATGGGAAGTTGCAAAAAATCTTTATTTGAATATTTTGGGTTTTCAAATAAATAGAGAAAACCACCAAACTTTCCCAAGAGATCAGATCTGAAATATTCTTGCATCGGTACCCTCGTTCGTTCTCAGGCAGCCTCATCCTACATATTTGAGGATTGGGCCCTTCTGTCTTTAGTTCTGTTCTGAAAATAAGAGCACTGGAGAAAAACCTGAAAGGCTCAGGCTGAATTGCAAACTGCGCCTTGAATCGTCCTACAGGCGTAAGTGTCGTGTGTCCGGAGAAGACAGCGTTCCTGCTTGCTGCTCCTGCTAGGCTTTTGTAAGGTCCTGCTGGTGGAGTCCTTTCCGAGCAGGGTAGGACGCCTGACCATTCGGGGGATGTTCCTGTAAGAAATGAATAAACTGCAATAGCTGAATAAACAGGAAGGGGAATTCACGAAGAACTAGTAAGAACTATCTAAAGAAAAAAAGATGATTCAGAAAATGTTTGAAGTGAGACATAAATCGATACTTGAATACGATGCATACAAAGGGGAAAAAAAGACACCCACAAATAGGTCTTAAAGAAATGTGGAAAAGCCCTGGAGATGAAATGTTGTATAAATATTGCTAGTCAGTTTTAATCAACCGTGACAAAGCCATATGTTTTGTGACGGGAAGAAGTGACGCAGGCAAGACAACCCGCTCAGCGCAGGATGGAGGGAGTCAGAGAAAAGAGTATTTATTAATTGTGGGAAAGAAAGTGGAGGAGGGGTGGCATTTAGGACAGCTGGAGCGAAGTACAAGGAAACTGTGAGAGTCATGACGACACCGAGAAAGGAGAGTAAATGATAGATCAAAAGAGCCACAAATTTTCCCCTTAGAGTTACGCTGGTATTAAATAAGAAATGATCGTATTTAATCATCATAACCAGATTGAGTGAGACTTAAAAAAAGAAGCGCCAGGGACATATAAGACCTGAAGAATAATGTCTGGGGCAGGTACAGGAACACAGACAAAGTGCTTACTGGCATTCTTACCAGGTCAATCTGCTGCTGAAACCCTCAATGTGCCTGCTGCCTGCTGAGCGAACCAGCCCTCCCAGAGTCTGCGCTGAGGTGTCGGGCCCACATCATCCAAGGCGCGCTGTTCCCACCCGCAAAACCCCCAGTGGCCAGAATCATGGAGGGCCCACCGCTTCCCAGGTCTCTTGCCTTCTGCCTCTTTACTAAAATCTGTCCTTCCACTGGAGTAAGCATCCTCCCCACATCTCAGCCTTTTAATCTCCTATTATCAAATACTCCTCAAATCACCTTCCCCACTTTGTTCAACCAATATTAACTGATGGCCAGTTATGTACATGGAACTTGCTAGGCTTTGGGGTCACGGCAGTGGAAGAGCTGTGACTGTTTCGTTGTTCTCACAAGGTCCCTGACAGCGAGGGGCAAGTAGGGGGCACATTCCACGAATGCATAACATGCATAAGTCATTTCCTCACTTTTCCTATTTTAGTTTTCTGCAGCTGCTGTAACAAATTGCCAAAAATAGGGTGACATAAAACAACAGAAATTTATTCTCTTGCTGTTCTGGAGGTCAAAAGTCTGAATCCAGGGCCTGGCAAGGCTCTGCTACCTCTGGGTGCTTGAGGGGGGTCCTGTCTTTCTTACTTCACATTCCTTGAGGACACATGGCCACCATCTCTGCCTCAGTGGCCACATTGGCCATTCCCACCTGTGTGAAATTGTCCTCTGCGTCTCTCTCCGTCAGGACACTTGTCACTGGATTTAGGGCCCACTCACGTAATACAGGATGATATTATTTCAAGATACTTAGTTGTATCTGTAAAGATCCTTTTTCCTCAAGTAAGATTATATTCCCAGATTCCCAAAATTGGAAGATAATATTTTGGGGGGGCATTTTTTGGCCCATGTATCCCCCAACTCTATGTAGAGGAAGTTTCAAGTATTCTTTGTATTTCAAAAGCATACAATCCACTTATTTTTGTTTTCTTGAAAAATCATACTGTATTTTGTATATGGCCATCTATGGAATTGTTTTAATCTTCCCCTTGCTTTCTCTTTTCTCCTCACCAGCCAAATGTAAACAAGAGATGGCTGCTTTCAGGTTTCTCTTCAAGATTTATCTCAAATCTGTTTTATGGCTTTCTCTGTTGCTTCCGCCCTGGTCTAAACAGCTTTGTTTTTTAACCTGCATTCTTGCCGTGGCCTTCCCTCTGTGGCGTCTTGTCCCTCTCCCGTTGGAACTCCCCATGGCAGCCAGCGTGGAAGCTGCCCAGAAAGGGGACCAGAGGCTCGGCTGGTGCCACCTGCTGGGACAGGCCGTCGGGGAGGACCCCAGAAGCTTGCAGTGTATCATGGTCAAAAGGACTAAGTGTCTGTGGTTCACCTGCGGTGCCATCACAGTGCTTTATTTTTGTGGGAAAGAGTTAAAGATGTACATCAGGAGTATAGGACTTAAAATGAACCTTCAGGGTAGCTCCAGGGGTCTGAACCAAAGCAGCCCTCAATCCAGCATGGTGTCTATTACTTGATGGGGTCTAAGTGGCCCTCAAAGAGAAGATGGAAATCTCAACTCATACCACAGAGTAGGTTCGTCGACTCATCATTACAGTAAAAGAATTTCAGGATGCATCAGTGAGAGGCTCGGGCAGATTTACCAGGCAGAGTTAGAAGTAAGAGAAAATAAGGGAGGGACTTCAGCGTGAGGAGCTGAGGAGGGCACATTCTGGTGAAGAGGATCAGACTGGCTTGTTCACAAAAGAGCCAGACCAGCCTTTATGGCTTAGCTGGGTCGGCCAGGGTCGGGCTTATCATCTCTCAGTTCTGGGTTTGCAGATGGCTCTGCGGAGTCTGTATCATGTGAGAGGCAGTTTGATTTCTGCCCACCGGAGTCCCACGCTTGTGGAGGGTCTGCTGGAATTCAAGGTGACTGTAGATTTAGAAAAATGACTGAAGATCTCTGGACACTTATTGGTCATTGAATGTCCCTGTATTTTTTATTTTGAGAGAGGATCTGGCTAAATCCTTGAGTCTTCCTGGCTGGCCTAAATTTGTGACCCTCCTGCCTCAGCTTCCTGGAGTGCTGGGATTGCAGGTATACACTACCCCGCCCAGCTTTGCTTTTCTCCTTTGCAGTAGTGCTCCCAAATGCTGCAGGTTCTCTGTTTCTCAGGAAGTAGCAAGATATAAGTGATTATTCATTCAACAAATATTTATTGAGAACCTCCTATGTGCTGAGAATATGTAAGAGTAGTCAAAACAGACATGGAGCTTCTTAAAGTTGGAGGGAGAGTGAGGGAGAAGAAAGCGAGAAACACATAACTTTTTTAAATTCCCAAAATTTAATTATAAGATAGGATAGCCATTATGAAGGCGAAATGCAAAGAGCTCTTGAAGATGTAGCCACAGAGCTACTCTAGTCTAAACAGTCAGGAAATTATGTCTAAGCAGAAAGTCAAAGGATACATAGGAGTTGGATAGGTGAAGAAGAAGGGAAAATGGCATTCTGTGTAGATGGAATATCACCAAACTCAACAAACCAAAAGAAGGCCAGTGTGATTGAGCCCGTGCTCATCTCAAAGCCATTTGTTAGTATTCTCTTGAACCAAACGATATTCATGGGAACGTTCTGCGTTCTCAGCAGAGTTTGGAAACCCAGTGGGTTGCTTAGTAACCAATTGGCTTTGGCTAGGGAAAGCTGCCCTATTGGTTTGTAGGTGACAATGCGCCTTCCGGATGGGCTGGTCTCATCCTGGGGGTTCATCAGAACCCGGATGTTCTGCTTGGAACCTAAGCCTTGGTGTTGTCAGACAGAACACTTAAGCATTCCTTCTTCTCTCCCTTCATCTCTTACTTTCTTGTGCTCCCTACCGCTCACTAACTCCCTGAGCCCTCCGAGGTGGGATTTTATCCTGTTCCTCCTCACAAGCACCCTTTAAATCAGGCACTTAGTAGGTTTCTTTGTTCAGCATTTGTTGGTGTGGTATGTCCAATTGTTCTCGCACTGAGATATGAACCCTAAACTGATGGGCCTCTGCCCTCAGGGAGCTGAGAGTCTTTCCAGAATCTGATCCATCATTCTAAAAATCAAAATCAAACTTTTTGGCCACCTTATTAAATCACTCAACATAAATTTCTGTATTGCCTCTGCTGTAATCAAAATCATTTTTATTTTATACTCCAGAGTCTAATAACTACATTTAATAATATTTGTGTTTTTTATAACAAAGTTTGAAGATTACAAGATAGTATTACTGTTGTTAAAATCAAATGGCTTAATTGTAATCCCATTTATAATTGATATTTGCACCTGGGGGGATTTGAAAATGAGGCACATTTCCTTTTATCTTGCCAGTGGCAGCCCCTTGTAATGCTGTGTGAGCACAAGACTAGGAATTAGGACTTCTGGATTCTGCCCCTGACTCACCAGGTTACCTAACTTAACCTCACCCTTTCCTCACCTGTGAAATGGGGATAATAGTACTTACCCGCCTCACTGGGTGTCGTGGGTATTAATTAGTGTTTGTCAAGTGCTTTGAGATCTGCAGATGAAAGGCTGCAGAGCCCCGTGTACGGTGTTATTATATAAAGCTCCTCGCCTCCCACTTTCTCCTGAACGGTGATTCCCAGTTGTAGCCAGCTCTAAGTGGGGGAAATGCTGCCTTCAGACACGACAAGGCACGTTTTATTAGTCCATTAGGACATGCCTGTTTGAGGGAATTAGTTTTGTGAAAATGGCTATCAAGGACTTTTATTTTAGGAGTTGTTTGCTCTTAACAGTTAGTAGCCACTGGAAAGGTGGGTCTCACAGCCCGCCGCTCACATCCGGGGACATCTCGCCTTCAGTGGGAGAGCGACTTCCACAGAGTGAGACTGCGGTGAGATGGAAGGTTGACTTTGGTTTCGGAGAAACCAGCTGGGCAGTGAAAACAATACTACCCACTTAATTAGGAAGAAGTGACTCCCACGCGTAATTTTCTGGGTTCCGATTTCAAAGGCTTTGTAACTCACACAAAATCCATTCTCTCATTAGCAGCACATTTCGCACATGACAGCAAGCTAAATCCACTTCCAATGTTTTTTCCCTCTACTTTTTGGTGGCTCTCTATTGATGACCCCGTATCTGAGAATTAGCCACTTAGTGTCTGACTTCAGAAAGGGAGCAAACCCTTAAAGCTGATTGCTGGATTGAAGTAACGGACGCACCTTGAAGAATTAAAGCATCATTAATTTATGCTGTTCCAGGTTTGTTTTTTGATGTATTATCAGACTTGGCATTTACCTGGTTCACAAATAACTGGTTATTTCTTCTTCAGGAAGCAGAGTATTAGCTAGATGAGGTTTATTTTAAAAGCTATTTGAGTTGTTAACATGATGAAGATCTTATCTAAAGTCAGATGGCACATTTGTGTTTTCCTGACCACAAACAAATTTTCCTTTAAAGTACTATATAAAAAGCCTATGGAGGGGCTGGGGATTTAGTTCAGTGGTTAGAGCACTTGCCTAGTAAGCACAAGGCCCTGAGGTCATTCCCTGTCACCAAAAAAAAAAAAAAAAAAAAAAAAAAAAAAAAAAAAAAGCCTATGGAGTCAGTTCCCTAAATAATTGCAGAAATGTGTATTTTTTAAAAATCTGAAAAAGAAAAAGATGAAGTGACAAAATTTCATCTTTTTTCATGTAGAAATATGCTATTTCTTATATAGATGAAAAGATAACATATCTCAATGAAATGAATTTCTATAATGTTTGTAAACACTACAGAACCTCATTTAGATTCATTCCTAATTTGTGATACTGTTGGTGAAAGAAGAAGTAAAACCATTGTTTTACCCAAGAAAACAGGGCTCCTGGAGCAAATTCATTGTGTAAACAAGGGAAATGCTTTCTTTACCTAAGAATGAGATCTAACATTGTCCAGGGCCTGAGAAACCAGTTAGTGGTATTGTTGGAATCCAAAGAACATGACAATTACAAATGATTCTTATCTATCTATTAACATACTTAGCAGTCTCACATGAGTACTTATAGCCCATTATCTTGACCACAATTTTGCTGTTTGCTTAATAAAACACACACATCTTTATAATAAATTACAGATTTAAGTAATCTAATAATCTTTCTTCTGTCTATTTTGTTATTTTAAGTATAATTTCATTAACACTGAAAATCATTATTCATTCAAAAACACTATACCACTGAGTATGTGTACTCCATGACCTGGAGGTGGGAGGGGAGAAAGATCGCTGCAAAAGAATTGTTTGTAATGTGACGTAAAAAGCGAGTCTTATTTATTCTGGTGAAGGGCAGAAAGGGTGATGCTAGACTGCATCTTTGGGAAAATAGTGGGCGGTTGTGAGGAGGCGGTAGGAAAGAGGCAGGTGGGAAGAGGGTGCAAGGAAATGGAGGGCTGGATAGTCCTGTGTGGGTGGGCAGGGTGGGAAGAAGGGCTTCACAGTTTATGCTAAATAGGTCCTATTTTATTACAAACACGGTAAGATGTTGCTGGAGGGGTTTAGTGGTGGGATGTAACCAGATTTAGGTTTAGAAACGCCTCCCTACAAAGTGGTCCTGTTTCTTTTCTGATCTGGCTTGTTATTAGAACCACCAAGTAGCACAAAAACAAAAATCCTTTATTTTATTGACTTGTTAAGAGTTAAAACAATAAGACACTTTAAAAACCCAAAATCATATTAAAAGGCAAGTGCTTCTCTATTTCCTTCATACCTGTGGTGGACTGATTATGGTCAACCTGAGCAGGAACGCCCAGCTGGACTGAGTTGGGGTAGTTCTGGGCACAGAAGATCCACCCGAGGACTGTTACCAATACAACATAAAAGAGAACGGGAGCAGAAGTCCGCGAGCAGCTGATTTCCCAGGAGAAGCTCTCTTGTGGCTGGTTTCCCTGAAGGAACTCGGCTGTTCTCACACAGGAGGAGCTCAGGGCCTTGCTGTCATTAGGGCTGGCTGCCGTTTGCTTCTGGGGAGCCCTGGTCTTCATCTCTGCCTCGAGCGTCATGTCCTGGCTCCCGTATAGATTCTTCAGCCTCACAGTGCAGACAGGGATGTACGTGGGACAGTGCCGCGGGCTCCCAGCCATTGACTGGATCTTTCGGGTCTCTGACACCCGCGTTTTGCACTCTGCTGCATTTGGCTTATTGGGTGAATGTTGTAAATTGTAAATGTCATGTAGTAAATCTGCTCTCCTGCCAACCGTTGACTCTAGACATCATCTGAGTAATACAATACCCTAACATAAAAAGGGTTGTCCACCATTATGAAAATGGATTCTCTCAGTCTTTATCCAAATACAAGTGACTGTGAATACAAGTTCCAATTTCTGTCCCTTTCATCAGCCAAAGGCAGTACACTGTAGTCACTGTTCTTTACCTTGCTTTTTTGTCTTTATAATTTTTATGTATTTTGATCAACACATAACCATTATACAATGTGATGTTCGGATGCATATATACCTCTTATAATCATCAAATCAGGGTATTTAGCACATCCATTGCCTTAAACATTCTCGTTTCTTTTTGGTGAACACATTCAAGATCTTCTCTTGAGCACTCTACCTCCTCGTCCCAACCTTTCCTGGTCCCCCTCTGCCCTACTTGGCCCCGCCGCTTGTAGCTGCTATTCTACTTCAAACTTGTATGAGATCAACAGATTCCATGAATGAGTGAGATCACACCTTGCATTTCTTTGAGAGTCTGTTGAGGAAAAGGTAAGCTAGGGTGTCTTTATCTGTGTGAGGCGCCCCATCAATGCCCCATTATGAAATGGAAGCAGATGGAAAATTCTTGCCCAGGGCACCGCTTGGAAGGAGGTAAGTCTGGAAGCACTAGAGGGGCAAGGAAGATACACTCCCAAGGAGAGTTAGGATCCTTAGTAAGAAGAATCCGTACCGTAACCAGGATCATATTTCCAAAACATTCAAGCAAGGTGTTTTCTATTCCTGGTAAGTCAGTGATCCCCAGTGTAGCTCCTCCATTGTAGGAAGGCTAAGTATCTCCAAAGGAAGGAGGAGGAAGGGTGTTTGGGGGAAGGGAAATGGAGGAATAAATGTTGGCTGGATGGAGAGAATGTAGGCATGAAGAGCCTTCCACCCCCGTTGTCGCAGGGTGACAGAGGAGGGCCTGGGTTTGGTCACTAGGGTGTTCCTCAGTCAACAGTTATATGGGAACAAGAAGGCACCCCAAATTCTCCAGGGTCCATGGTGAGATGCACAGGCTGGTTGACAGAGCTGCCTGTCAAGCCTCTTAGAAGTTTATAGCATTGGGGGTGGCAGATCTGCCCTTGAGGTCTTCCGGGTGGATGCAGGGATGAGTGCAGGTCAAGGCCATGTCTCAGGACTGCCGCAGCATCCAGAGGGCTGAGGAAGGCCTCTCAGCTGCAGGACCACAGGCCAAACGGCCTGCAACTCCAAGCCAACACTGGGCGTGGGGTCCGGACAGCACCCTGCACTCAAGGCCCTGCTCTTCCCTGTCACCTTGGCCTACACACCGAGCTGCCACCTTGGACAGGGACAGAGGGAGGGACAAGAAATCTGAAAAAATGAGCAAAGAGACTAAGATACCTTAAACATGTTTTTAAGTTAGTGGGTCAGATTGAGTTTATTTGTATTATCAATAATGAAGAGCAGATAATTATAGTAGGAATAAAGATGATTTTTTTTTTGGTATATCCAACCAGCATAATTACAACTGTCCTACAATGCTACTTACATTTTTAAATAGTATATCCAATTTTATACCTCTCTAAAGACCAGAGCATTGAAATATGGCTAAGAGTTTCACCCAAGGCCCACAAAAGTGCTATTAAAATATGCAGGTCAGAGAAGAATTAAGCCAATTACAGGGATGTTTATTAGCGCTGTTTTATGAAGGTGGGAATTAGGCAGGCTCTTCAAGGGTTACAAGGCCAGTGGCAAGACTAGTTTTTGGAATTGCTACTCATGAGGTCTGGCTTTCTCTCCTTAATACCATTCTCCCCTTATCACTTTTGTGGTGTCTTTGTCTTGCTTTTGTTTTTCTCTATGAAAGTGCAGAGAGGGCTGTTTTGTTAATAGGGCTTTGTAAATAGCCGGGACTCTAGATCCCAACATGCCAGGAGTGCTGGGGAATTACACAGCCTAAATCTTTGCAGACTGCCTGGAAGCTTTACTGCTTTGCCATGACAGATAGTTGATCATTTTTCCCTAAAATGTGAACTGCCTGTTTTGACTGGCATATTTAGAGAAATTATTAAAGTTAAAACAATCTCTGTTCTCAAAAAAAAATATGATTCTTTGGTAGAAAAAAGCAATTCCTGAGAAAATTTACCTTCAGGATGGTTAGTTTCCTAGATATTCTCTTTCTCTCTGAATGTGACAATTACTGCAGCAAAGATTTGGGACCAGGATCCAGTTGCCATTTGCTTACTACTTAAAAATGTAATTGGATTTGCAGTTTCCCTCTCCTCAGATACTTTATTCAGTTAATTAAGGTACAAAGTAAGGCAATGAGAGTGGACAAAATTTTTTCCTGGGCTTCTAAAATGTTTTTGTGGTCTAGAATTGGTCAGTAATTGAAGTGCACCATATAAAGAATTTGAAGGAAATTATTTGATCACAAAATTCATGTGGTTCATAGGTAAATAACTTAATTGTATAGTATTTTTTATTATGTGTAATTGTAAGATTTTGCATTATATAATTTGCTTGCTGTTGCTCTTCAATAAAGAGTTTTAATAGTAACAAGAGCCTTGGGTATGGGGCGATGCTAAGGCTTTAACCATTAGATGTAAGAATTATGGACCAATAAAACACATCCCTGTTGCCTCCTGGTACTGACGTTACTATTTTTTTCTAAAGAAAAACAATCATAAGAAAAATTATTAAGAAAAAAGTTTCTTTTAAAGGAAAGCTATTTAAAATAACACTTCTGGCCTGGGGATTTAGTTCAGTGGTTACAGTGTTTGTCTAGCAAGCACAAGGCCCTGAGTTTGACCCCCAGCACCAAAACTAAATAAAGAAATAAAATAAAATAACAGAAAAAAACCCAACTATGAATTATAACATTTAAGTGAATAAGTTAAGAATTTGTTATAGAAAAAGGAAGGAAAAAAGCAAATCAAATTAACTCAATCTACTGCTTACAATTGTTTGATTTTGATGTTGTTCTCTCTATAGGAGTGCTCTTGTGTTTTGAATTCTCTTTAAAAATTCTTCTTTTTACAATCTTCTTGTCCTGGGAACTTCTTTCACTTTAGCTTCAATCTTCTACTAAGAAGAAAAGACTGCCTTTCCAGTTGTTTCCTGAGAAAAAAGAAAAGAAAAAAAAAACAAAAAAGCAAAACCATTTCATTGTTTAAAATTGATGAAAGTCACACAGATGCTGTGAAGGTTGCCTGGATAAATATCAGGGACTTCTCTGAAGTGGGTGGCATTTTAAAGACTCCTTTTAGCTTTTCAGTTCACAAAATAGATTTATCCTTTTCATTCTGCTTTTCAAAACACTAATGTTCATATGAGGAGAAACTGAGCTACTTGTCAATTACTCGATACAAGAGACAATGGTGTTTGGGGGTCTCTAAATATTGCCATGTTAGATAGAGGCCCAGGAATTGTACAAGGAAATGGATGAAGTGCCTGCCAATGTCTTTGGGGGAAGCTGATTCATAATATAAGGAATATTTATTGAGTGCCCATTATTTGCCAGGCTTTATCAGGCATTGAGGATGAGAATTCTGATGGACTTTTAATCAGAACCACATGTGTTTGCTCACATTTGACAAATCAAAATGTAAATTTGAACGAGAAATATTCTCTACCAATCTTTTGTGGGGGGTGTCTAGTTTCTTTTCAAAACCATAATGAAAATGCCAAATTTTCATTTTTTCTCCCACACATTCAGCTGGGTGACAGTGAGAAAACTGTTTACTTACTTTGGGTTTTGGTTTCCTCATCTAAAATTAGAGAAATAATTGGGGCAAAAGATGTCCAGATGGTTCTCAAACTGTCACATGCATTGGAGTTATCCAGTCATGTTTGTTGTAACACATACTGCTGGACCCTACCCTCAGATTTCTGATTCAGGAGGTCTGGCGGTGGGGCTGAGAATTTGTATTTCTAATACCTCTTCCCCGATAGTGCTCATCTGGAACCATACTTGAGAATCACTCACCTAAGATACTTTGATTCTCCCTTAACTCTGACTTGTGTAGTGTTTCAAGGTAATGTGAACATGAACTTACCCATTTCTAACTTTCTCAGATTTTCTTTATGTTGATCCCATCCAAGATTGTGCAGACCAGCACCCAGAAAGTCTACTTATGATCTCCTATCCCAACAGAAATTCAAAATTTGGGTGCTGTAAGAATTAGAGTGATTCCTTTACAACTAGGAATACGGTGGTGCTGTAGCTCAGTTCACGAACTCAGCGCTCTCCATGATTCAGGTCGAAAACCAAATTGGATGAGAACTGAATCAAATTTCCCCATAAGGCCACATTGAACCTGACCATTGAATTTGATTCGGTTCTTGTCCAACTCAGCGACCAGAACTGTGGGAGAATCAAATTCATGAGCTAAGTACCACTGGACTTGAAAATCATCTTCACCTCAGGATCCACATTTTATTTACTTAGCATAAAGTGATAACCCAGCCCCTCTCCCTCCTCACTTCTCTTCCCGGCAGATGTTTAGTCTTTGTTGGGGAAGGTGGTTAGAATATTGCCTTAGCACATAAAGCCCAGCAGGCTTGTTGGTAAGTGGAAAGGTCAGTAAAATTCCAGTGAAGCTGTTGAGCTTTTGTACAATCAAGCAGGTTATAAATGTCAACATGGGAGCTTTCTGTGCAGGAGTGTGACGTCTTACAGAAGGTGGTGACTCTATAACGAACCTCTACACATGCCACAGGTGAGAAGAAATTGAGGAAACCATCTTGACCGGATCAATATTGTTGGCTTCTTGCTTTTTCTGAGATGTTTGTCCTTATATATATTTACCCCATATCCAGCCACAATCTCCTTCATCCACACTTGGCATAAAAGGTCTTGGCATCTCTCCAGGGGTGGCATGGAGGCCTTTTGAACCCCTGAGCCTGTGGCAGTGACTTGTTCTTGGTCACCTGGTTCAGGTCAGGAGGAACCAAATGAGTCTGGATGAGCTAGAGCCAGTGGGGCCTCCTCTCTGCTCCCAGCACATCCACAGCTGCCGTGAGTTTCCTGGTCAGCCCACATCTGGCTGTATCTGCCATGCCAGGTTTATACTCTTCTTCTGAAGTCTTCATGAAGGCACATTCATATTGACCAACAACAAACGCTCTGATGCCAGTATTCACAACTCATCTTAAAATCTGCATTTAACAGGGGGTGGTCCTTCCTTGGGGGCATAGGCCACAAGTTTATAAATCATCTATTTTGAGACTTTCCAAGCTTCGACACAGTGCGGTTATTCGAGAGCAATCCAGTGCAGATGGTGCCTTCTGGGCTGCAGGAATGGGAGCAGGGAGATGCTTAGACAGACCTCACTTACCTCGGCTTTCATCTGTTTTACACAGTACAGAAGGATTCTACATGGAATTTCGTTGTGAAGACTTTGGGCAGCATTAAAAACTGCAGTTTGAAAAATGCTAACTTAGTATAAGCTGCTAGCATATAATTGTGAAAACGGAGACCCAGAATGTGTCTAAGGTCACAGAGTTACAGTTAACTAGGTGGAAGGCGTGGCTCCTACAGGTTCAGGTGATTTGTTTTTCATACTTTCTGTCCTCAGAACCAAGGTGACGTGACTAACGTTCATTTTCAAATGCTCACATTATTTATTACTTTTAGTACATGAATTTAGTTCTCCAGAGATTGGTGTCTTTGTAAGACAGAGAATGAAAGTCACACACAGACTCAGAGAGACACAGAGGGAATTTTGTTCACATAAATAATTTTAAAGTGTGCAATTCAGCGGCATTTAGTAAATTCACAATGTTGTGCACCTCTCAGCTCTATTTAGTTCTGGAACATTTTCATCGCCCCGAAAGGAAATCTCATACCCATCAATTAGCGATTTCCTGTTCTCCACACGGCTTTGCACTGCAGGCCTCAGCAGTCACAAATCTATTTCTGCTTCTATTGCTATTACTCATTCTGAGATGTGCCTATAAGTGAAACTATATAATGTGTTCTTCTGTGTGCGGCTTCTCTCACTTCGCTCAGTGCCTTCCAGGTTCATCCATACCGAGCATACATCAGCACTTCATCCCTATTTATGGCTGAATAATATTCCATCTTTTGGATATGCCATATTTTGTGTATTGTAGTTTTTAAATTTTTATTTGGCTGGGAAGACACCTTGCTCTTCCTGGAAGCATGTTCCCTTTATTATCAAATCCAAGGAGTGAGAAGAAATAAAGATAACAGCTAAATTACTGTAGGGATGGTCTCTTCTCACTGCGCCAGTGGCCACTGCTTGTCCCTGCAATAACTAGCGTGGTACTGACCTCAAATCGGTCCCTTAATCTCCCCACGCTTCAATTTCCTCAGCTATAAAGGAGGCCTGATGACTGCTTGCTACCCACCCCACGGGGATTAATGAGTTAATGCTCATTAAAAGCTTCCAGTTTCTTAGATGTTGGGTACCATATATTGTATATAAATACAATGTAGCAATATAATAAGTATTCTCTAGGAGTGCAGTTTGTTTTCTCTAAATACATGTAAAAAAAAAAATGACAAACATTGGTGAATTTTCCCAGGCATGCTGGGTGTATTCTTTCTCTTTCTAGAACTTGCTTTATACTTAAACACAGTGAGAGTACTTTTTAGGGATACTTGAAAGAGCGCTTGTGTCTTCCTCCTTCAATATATTACCTGCTCATCAATTTTCAAATGAATGTAGGAGGTTAAAATTTACTGAGCACTTACTGCATGCTAAGTGTGAGAGTTTTGGTTCTGGAGTTTCATTTGACCCTCGTGGCAGTCATATGCCATAGATGTTACCAGAATTTGAATATGAAGCAACTGAGGCCCCGTGTAACTGTGTGATTTGTGCCAAGTCCCAAAGCCAGTAACAGATGAAGGTGTGACCTAGTCCTGCTTGCATGACCTCTTTATGTTTGGGACTAATCCACCTTCTAAACTGACTGCTTCCTTTTTGGAAAGGGGTTTGAATGGCCACATTGGACTCCATGCATCTGATGGCCTCGGAAGAAGAAACCAACACCGCTAGCCACTCTCAGCCTCAGAATGTGACCATATTTGGAAACAGAGTCTTTGCAGATATGATTGGTTAAAATGAGCTCACAGTGGATTAGGGCGGACACCAAGTCCACTGACTGTATCATTACAAAAGAAAGGAGCGAGAGACTCAGGTACAGAAGGAAGGCCACAATGACAGGCAGAGGTTGGAGAGATGCAGCTAGAAGCCAGGATGGCCAGCACCCCCCAGAGGGTGGAAGAGGCAAGGAAGGGTCCTTTCTTAGCGCCTTTGGAAGAGACATGGCTTTGTTGTTGTTGTAGTACTTTGGATTGAACAGGGCCTTGCGTGTGCACATAAGTGTTATATTACTGCGCTACACTCCTAGCGCTTTTGAAAATATATTTTAAGATGGGGGTCTCACTATGTTGCCCAGGCTAGCCTCAAACCTGTGAGCCTCCTGCCTCTGCCTCCCTAGTGGTTGGGATTACAGGTTTGTGACCCTGGTCCCCAGGTGGAAGCAGGGCTGTGTTCACCCTTGGAAGCCAATGCACAAATCTTCATGCATTTCCTAAGTTTGTATGGACTCTTCTGCTGTTCTCTTCATCCCAGACTTATGATCGAAGGAAAAGACCTCCTGAACAGTTCAAAAGTTTAACAGAGATTTCAAATTTTGTGAAAAAAATTAATTGCACTTGCACACCCTTTAGCCATATGGTATGATGATTCTCAAAAAATGAAGATGTAAGTAGAAGGGAAAAAGGATTACTAAAGCAATAGAATGACATACATGTATGTGTATGTATGTGTAATTATTAGTGTTTAAAGCAGTTTATTCAACAAAGGAGTAGAAAGAACTGGGAAAAAGTGACCCCAAAAATAAACTGACTTGAAAAATAAGAAAATGTTAAAACCTACATGAATTTAAAATCTTGATGAGTTATGTATTTACCAAGACTAGTTTTCTGCTAATGAGTCTGGAAATTGAAGGTAAACTGGACCTTGTCTCTCTGCATTGAGTAAAGGGCTTAATTGAAGGCAAAGCTGATGTAATTTATCAAATAATATCAATTGAGTGTAGGGAAAATTTCCCTCAATTCTCTGCTGTACTTTTTTTTTAATTAATTGGTTCAGCCTACTTTTCAGGGCCGAAGCGTATTCAGGAATGGTTGTCAAAGTTTAGCCCAAAAGAGCCCAATTTCCAGGCTGAGGGCTGGAGAGCTAGCCAATTTTCCTCAAACAAGATAGAAAGAGCAGAGGCTGGATGACCCAAACCAGTGACCCAGATTCTAAACCAAATTCTCCACCATTCAGTTTGTGCCTTGAATAAGATTCCTCCCGCAGTCTACATAAGCCTATTTTCTCTTCCAGTCTCTGAAAGTACCAAGCAACAGGATGTGTAAGATACCCACATGCATGAAGATGCCCCTCTGCCCGGTGAAGTGAAGAAGCCAAGAGTGATTAAGTTGCTCCTAGATACTCGGAAACTGGGGAGAGGCCAGGCCAGAGGGCGTAGGTGAAGGTGCTCTTTATGCTAAGCAGAATTAGTGATGGAAGATGAAGTTCCATGAAAGGCCAACTACATAAGTCACATAAAGTCCATCAATTAACTTGGTAACACCTCACGTTCAGTATTTCACACGCAGGTCGAAATGATATATCCCTTTGATAGTCTGCATTCCAAGAAGCTGATGTAAAGAGCAGAAATGATATTGTTAAGGAAACAGATTGATACGCTAATGTTTGATACCAAAACCTCTAGCCTAAACAAACACAAAAACCTGCCCAGAAGTGAGAATGGAACCACAGCAAAGTATGCAGTGAAAGGAAAAGGGGATTTATTTTATAATCTTCCATGCACATCTACTTGCATATAGAAACTTCAAAATGCCTTATTTTTTGTAGATGCTTTAAAGAGATTGGCTGGATGAATACTTTCCTTCTGCATTACACCAGTCTCCGCACAATCCTTGGGGCTGGTTTTTTGGTTTTTGTTGGTGTTCGTTTGGTTTGGGCTTTAGATTTGCCAGAAGCCCTGTAGGAAATGCATGACGGGGCACCTTCCTGCACCTTCCCTGAGTGTCTCCAACCCATCCATTCAAGAGGAGCTTTTGATGATCCACATGAAACTCTTGCAGGAAAAGCTTGAGACTTCACGAACTGCGCCTATTCATCGCAATTACAAAGTAAGAAAAAAAGTACCCAACCCAATTTCAGGTTAAACCAAAAACCCAGGCTGGTTTTTGAAGCCAAACTTTTGGTATGCTGAAAATTGGGAATATCTACAAGTTAAATTTGGGTGGTAAGGGAAAATAGTTTGATTTTCGTGGTGGAAATCTTCTTATGGGAAACTCATAACCAGGACTTCCTGGCAATCACACCTAATGTGATGCCTGAATTCTGTGGGGCCACGTGCCGATTGACAGTCTCCCGTCAGTCACAGGCCCTGCTGTGCCATCCTGCCTCACTCCTGTTTAGATTACTGTGGTCACCGACAGGGGTCGGCACATTCTCCAGACACTGTGAATATTCATGTCAGAAGAATGTTGGTCATAATTAATGATTATAAAAGGGCTTTTAGATCCACGGATGAAAGGCATGCGATAAGTACAGAGTGTTAGGATTATTAATCAGGATTGTTGTTATTATTACAATGGCTGACTATCATTATAGTTTTATTGGAACCTCTCTAATGTCATGCTAATGATCTCAAAGTTTCTTAGGAGCAGGATTCTTAGCTCCTTTATCAATCCTAGTTATCTATGGCTTTGTTTAAACTGTTAAGGGTTCAAGGCAATTCAATTATCAGGACTTAGTGAAAATAGCTTCAGCAGAATTGGAGAATAAAGAATATCAGTTTACACGAATAAGATGCTAGATAACCTCTCAAAAAAAAGTAAAAAGCTCTGTTTATTTATGCCTCCCCCCTATTGTTATTCTGAACATTTTCACTCTAGGACAACCAATCATATTATAGAAAAATAATTTGGCATAATCTATTGTGTTGATAGTTTATAGGTTTTGATTCAGGTTCTCTTCTCTCTTTCCCTCTCTCTCTCTCTCTATCTCTGAGTGTGTCCTTCAAAATACTCCACCTCACTTGAAACACACTTATCCCGTTGTCCTTGCCACTTTCTGAAGCAGCTCTTGAAGTCTTCTTTTGTGAATATCTTTATGATAAAGTATGATAAAAATATGGTTAGTGCTGTGCTGACTGCCATCCGATGGAAAAGCAGGCTTGTAAAAACATTACCATGTGTCCTTATCCACCTTACTCACTAAATATGGTACGGTGAGGCTTTTGGCTCTTGCCCAAAGTCAAAATCATCATGAAAGGTTAACATTTCGAATCAGTCTCAGACATCAAAGAGCCACGACAGTGCAACTGAAGACACTCACAAAAGAAGAGTCCAGAGCTGCTTCACAAAGTGGCATCTGTGAGGGGATAAATATGTTTGAAGGGAGGAGAGAGTATTTTTGAAGGGGATTAATGTCTTTGTGTCTTTTACCGTAATAAATTTTCATTTAAACACACATGACATTTTCGGACCACACCTTGTGTGTATCTCCCATTCGCTGCAATCTCTTTTGAAGGAGACCCTCTATTATTCCTATTTCTGTGTTTCTATTTTATTTGTCACTCAGTCTACAGAATGGCACATAGGTTATGTACATGTAGATTCTACTTTCAATAGTTTTCAGCCTAGTTGGAGAGAAGACAAGAAGGTCGACATTAAAACACCTGTGAAAAGTGCTGAGATGGAAACGCACACAGCATAGTCACGGGCCTGAGAGGAGAGCCACCCACCAGGATGTCCCCACAAAGAGGAGGAAGTTCCAAAAATAGATGGGCCATGTCATGAAAGACACAAGACGTCACTTCTCAGCCTTTTGGCTAAGATCAAGGGAAAGACACACAAGAGTTTGCTGAGGAAAGAAGGATGAATTTTACGATGTAGTTCAAGAAATGTGGTGTGTCTTGAGAATAATGAAACCTGGGGAAATGTTAGGAAATTAGACTGATTAAGTGATATGGGTCAGAACACAAGAGCCTTGCATACCATGATGAGGAGCACGGGTTTTATCCTAAATGTAATTTTAAAAATCATTAAATGATTTTGACCAGAGATTTAGAGACACCAGTTGAGAATAGTCATTTCAGTTGTAGATGGAGAGATAGCATGAAGAGGGTGAGAGGGGAGAAAGATTGGGGAATCTATATGGAGAGCTTCAGGGGAATAAAATCCATGGAGCTTGGTTGTTAATTGGACATGGAAAGCTGGGGTCCAAGGTAACCGCCAGATGTGGGTTGTGTGCCCTTGTGGACGAGGGTGTCACTCTCTGAAATAGGACATGGGTTTTTTTTTCAGGGAAGACAATGTACCTTGTCTGGGCTAAGGTGACAGTGTGGTCATTGTCTCTGTGCTTTGCCCCACCTGCCTACTGCAGCAGGGATGATGGGAGAAAGAAAGGGAAAACCACTGTAGGCAACTCTATCAGAAACAAAAACCGTTTGATTTTTCCCCTAGTGTTTAGTGTTGCATATACATTGTTCAAGTTTCTCTAAGATTTACCTTGAAAACTAAGAAATAATACCACCCATCTTGAACCAAAAAAAGAAAAGAAAAAAAATCAATATCCAAATTCTGTTTCCCTATGTCCATATAGAAATTCTTACACAGTGAGCAATTAATGGCCCATGATGGTTAAAATACAGTTTCTGTACTTCAGATGTTTGTGCTCTGTGGAAACACCACAGCAATCTGTGAAAAACAACAGCCACCACCACAATGACAAAACAACAGTAACAATAACAGGAGACACAGCGTGCAAATTCCATCTCTATCATCAACAATCTGTATGATTTCGAACGAAGAAAACTGTCTTAAAAGCAGTCATCTTAGCGACATTCTTCAACATCTAATATCTAATGGTTGTATTGCCTTTTCAAAATCCAAGTTAAGATTCCATAGATGCTAACGGCATCCGCAGCCTGCCTGAGTTCAAGCCCCGGCCTCATCACTTCTCAGTCACTTTATTTGGACAACTGGCTTCCTGTGTTGTGGTTTCTGCACTGAGAAAATGGAGATTAAAATAGCGATTGTGAGACTGAGGCAGGAGGATCACAAGTTTGAGTCCTGCCTGGGCAAATTAGTGACTTAGCCTCAAAATAAATAAATAAACAAACATGAAAAGGACCGGGGTAGCTCAGTGTGAAAGCCCTGGATTCATTCATCAGTACTATATAAAAAAGTAATTCTTTCATAGGGTTGTGTGAGAAATGAATGGCTTATTATATATGAGGGACTCACAAGCGCACCTGGCATGTAGTTGTATATGAATGTTGGCTATGATTACTGCCAACATCGACTGTTTTTACTCATGAGGGGCATCAAGAACTTCACTACCAGTTGGCAGAGTACAGTATTTAAAAACATAAGAAGATTAAACATTTTCTTCAGTGAAATATGGCTTTCCTTTTCAGTTCATTTTAAAAACATCCTGAAAATTTTATAAAAGAGCCAAGACTTAATTAATTGTGCTCTGACATCTGTACCTCCTCCTGAGATGAAATAGGGTTGTACTCAAGTATCCTGAGGGCAAAATATAGACTTCTGGGAAAAACGTGCTCCCATCTAAAATGTATTTAAAAGAGAAAACTCTGACAAAGCACCAGCGAAAGAGTGGCAATGACTGGGACATGTGGGAAGGTTTATTTACTCAGACGACTATCTGGGGATGTGGTGAAAGATTAAAAATATGAGTTCTGAAGGAGAAAATGAGACCAAGAGAGATTGATTTTTGAATTTTGGAGATCAAGATTTATTTTCGTATAATATCTAAGGGATTTGGAAGATGATGCAATTTTTAGGAAGGCAACGCAAAAGAATCAATGGGATGATCCCCAATTTCTGTCCTATTCCTCTGACATTGTTTTTACAGTTCTTTGCATTCATTTCTAACAATCTTGTGTGGGGACACCACTGCTCATTCCATAAAGAAGACAACCCAAACAACTCTCCTGCAATGCAGAGTTGGTCAGAAAGTCTGGATGGGGCCATCCTGTTCAGGCTAAAATCTCCTTAACAATAATGTAGTTGTGCTCAATTTAATATTAATGGTAAAACCCAATTTGGGAGGTAATGGTATAGACTATTAATGAGCTGTTGTGTATGGCATATTCATGGTACAGCTAAGAAGGATAATATATCATTGAGTTGCAGGTCCAAAACACTCTTTAAACATCCAATCACCAGTTAGAATGTTTAAGAGTTGTGAGTCACCATTTCTAGCCTCTTCCTTTATTTTAAGCCTGTCCTGCAATCCTTGCCTAGCTTGTCATAGTTATATTCTAGGATAGTTGAACTTTGAAATCCGAAAGACATAAATAAAGTAGAGATGCTTACTGCAGTATCAGTGTCCAGGTGCCACTTTCCAGGCGACAGGGCCACCACTGGGGACTGCACTTCCCAGAAACTGCCTCCAAAGCTAGATGAAGACATGAGACAATGTCTCACCAATGGCGCAGCCGCAGAGGGCAAGTGTGTTTCTCGCCAGGCCAAGATTTTAGGATGTCATGCCTTGTCCCATATCTGATAAGGGACTAGTATCCCAAAACTCTTCCGACTCAATAATAAGAAGACAAATAGGCCAATTTTAAAATAGGCAAATGACATAAAACTATGATTTCCTAAAATACTCCTGAAAAAAGTGTTATCATCATTAAAGAGATGCAGATCAAACCACGAGCTATCACTTCATATTTACCAGCATGACTATTAAAAATCAGACCATAAAAATGATGGGAATGCAGAGAAATTGGAGCTTTTGTGCATTCCTGCTGGTGCAGTTCCTGTGAAAAGCAGTTCGACAGTTCCTCAAAAGTTAATAAATAGAGGGCTGGGGATTTAGCTCAGTGATTAGAGTGCTTGCCTTGCAAGCACAAGGGCCTGAGTTCGATCCCCAAAACCAAAAAAAAAAAAAAAAAAAAAAAAAAGTTAATAAATAGAGATCTGCAATTCCACTTCTAGGCACACACCCAAGAAAACTGAAAACATATCTATTAAAGAGCTTGTACACCAATGTTCAAAGCAGTGTTGTTTATAATAGTAAGAAAGTGAAAAATCAAAATGTCCATCAGCTGATGAAAGAGTAAACACGTGATACAGCCATACAATGAAATATTATTCAGCTACAAAAAGGGATGAAGTACAATGTGTGCCACAATGTGGATGAACCTTGATGGCAGTATGCTGAGTGAAACAAGCCAGACACAGAAGGCCACATAGCATTTGCTCCCATTTATGTGAATGTCTAGAATAGACAAATCATAGAAACAGAAATTAAGTTAGCAAGGATCTGGGGGGACTGGGGTTGGGGAGGGGAGAAGAATGATTGCTAATGAGTATGGGGATTTTGAGGCACAGGGGATGAAAATGTTCTGCAATTAAATAGCAGTTATGGTTGTATAATACTGTGAAAGAGCTAAAAACTAATGAATTGTATACTCTAAATAGTGAATTTTATAACATGTGGGCCATATCTCAATAAAAGATGATTTACAGGACTCTACCATTTTACCCTGAACATCTTAAATTTCAAGGCTTTTCACATAAGAAATATTTAAATCTGTGTCTAAGGCCTGTTCATTCTGGGGAGCCCTGTGGTAGAATGAGCCTCCAGCCCCTACACTAGCTGGCTGTTATCCCTGGAGAAATTCTCCAGCTGAAGTCTGGCCCAGGCCAGGTGATGGTTGATCAATTGTGTCAACTGGAGTAAAAGAAGCTCAACTGAAGTGTCTCAGCAATTCCACACGGTCGGGTGTGGGAGATCCACCCCAGGGCGACTTGTCACCTGGGTAGTGTAAAGGTGAAATGAAGAAGGATAGATCTGCTTCAGTTTCTTTAGAGGAGCTCCAGTCTTTGCCTTCGCCTTAGACGTCATCTCCTGGCTACCTGCGCAGACTCTTCAGCTGCTGGCACAGACCCTTCAGCTTTCCAGCATAGACTCCTCAGCCTTCTGTTGCAGACCCTCCAGCCTCCTGATACAGACTCATGCAGGACACTGCAGTGAGCTCCAGACCTTCAACCGGATCCTTCCGGTCTCCCGTGTGCAGATACCCCTCTGCACTCTTCCACATCCGACTCTGTGGGCGGCCCTCCTAAGCCATTCTGTAAAGTCTTATGTGTTCATATCCCTTGTATCTGTTTCTCTAGTACATACTGACTGATACAGGTCACAACATGGATAAACCTTGAAGACATTATGCTACGTGAGATAGACCAGTCACAAAAAGACAAACACTGTATGATTTCACTTATTTTGGGTATCTGGAGCAGTCAAACTCGTGAGGACAGAAAGCAGAATGGTGGTTGTCAGGGGCCAGGGAGGGAGGGTGAGGTTGTAGTTTAAGGTATGTGCAGTCCCACTTGAGTAAGATGAAAAGAAGAATTTGTTCTGCAAACTGATTGCACAACAATGTGCATATGTTACTGAACTGAATACTTAAGGTGGTGAATTTTATGTTATATATGTATTTGACCACAGTTTAAACAATATTTAAAGGACTTTTGCCATCATGTACACACACGTGTGCACATATAAACATGTGCACACATATGTCTACACATGCAATGTTACCACTTTCCCCCATTGATTGCATTAAGCATCAGTGTGAGGTTCGGGATGATTCTGAGTGAAACAAAAATGAACAAACAAAATCACCCTCCACCAGGTCCATGTGAAGGGCCAGACTTGCTCTAGATGACTAAAGTAGCAAGGTTAAAATGCCTCAACTTCTGCACAGGTTATTTTATTTGGAAACTCTAAAGTATCAGCCGGAAGCTGATGTCTCCTTGCATCTCTTGGCCTGTCTTCTGCCTTAATCAAAGTTCCACTCAATAGTAACAAATGGCTCGAGTGTTCTGCAGAGGCCCTCCTTGACAGGCTATAATTAGAAATACTTTACTTGACCTTTTATAAGCCATGATCCCCAACAAAATTGTGCCGAATCACATTTAAGAAATGCTCTTGTATCTTTTGTGACTATGGGCAAGATTAGAGGATACGTTTATTTTCAAATAATTACATGGTGACCTTCGGAGTTATTTGCAAAGGTCATATTCTCTTCACATACCTTTGATTTCCTTTCAGTTTTTCCTTTTGTCCCACCAGACATAAATTTAGCAGAGGAAGAAGAAAGCGAGAGAGTATTTTTTTTCTTGTGGATGAAAACTGAAGAAGATAGTTCAAAGTCCCCATAGGCGCTCGGAGAGCTGTGGGCTATGATAGGCTATTTTCTACCATTTAGCTCCTGTATTATCACTACTCCTTTTTCTTCATTATTCTCTACTTATCGCATGCAGCATCACTGCAGAGGCCAAATAGAGAGTTGTAATTACCCAGCTGCCACCTGATAGCACCCCTTCTATCATCTTTATCTCACTAGGCCTTGCTGTTTCATCATTGGATAAAACTTGCCCATGGCAATGCCTGTGATAGTGCATCTCAGAGATACATTTAAAGTTTACTCATTTATCGCAGAAAAATGCTGAACCCAGGCAATTATTAGATACACTTGCCAGTTTAGTTTTTCACTAAGGTTACTTTAACTCCCTTTTGTATCAGCCATTTTTTCCTTTTCTTCTTGGAAACACTAGGGTCACAACTGGCTACTGAAATGAAATTTTAATGAAATCTCCTAGCATCAGGAGTACTGCGGGTGGCTCTGTGTGTGTGTGTGTGCGTGCGCATACATGCACGTGTGTGCATGTGTGTGCACATGTGTGTTCATGCAGGACGGCCGTTCAATTCAGGTATTCCTCTGGGCAGACACCTGCAAAGAGCAGCATGATCCTTTGAAGGGGCTTTTGGCGTTGAAGTTACTGTGCACTAAGACTTTGGAAATCATCACATTCCGTGCTGAGTACTGTATAAATCAAGACATAGGAAATTTGACATGTAAAAGAGCATAAAACATAATGAGCATTTATTTAATAGATTCATGAGTTTTTCCTTTATTCAAAATAAGGGAATATGGTCCAAAGGCACGTTTCATGAATAAGCACTGTGTGTGTGTGTGTGTGTGTGTGTGTGTGTGCCACAAATAAATATTTTTCTGTTTAGTGTATTTAGAAAGATGTGCTTATACACATGTTCTTATTTTCTATGGAATAGTTTAGTTAACTGACAGACACTTTTCCTCATCTAAGTCTATTGAAAATTTAAAAGGATATTTTTTCCCACCCTGGCAAAAGGCCTATTAAGAAAGAAGAAAAATTCTACAGCTAATTTTTTGGTAATCATGCTGAGAGCGGTAGTAGTGAAAGTAGTGAAACTAGTTCATACTAAGGGACTTTAATTTAGAAATAAAGATGAAATACGCAGAAATAATTTACATTCATTTCAATAATGAGGATAACATTTAAGTGGTCTTTTAAGAAATGAAAATTCATTTTAGTAAGAGCTTTAAAAAAATCCCCATTTGCCTTATCAGAAAATTTAAAAACCAATTCTGCCTTCTGTAGGAAAAAAAAAATCAGATTTTGTGTGTGTGTTTGGATATCAGTGTGAGAGAAAGATGTGCCCTCTAAAATGCTAAGGAAAGATAAACATTTCCCAAGTGCAAGATTTTAAATATGGTTTTACAGATGTGGTTTAAAAAGTTACATCCTTCATGCATATTTAATCTGGCTTGATTAATTTACTTTATGGGGTGATCTGCGTAAAACAACAAACAGTAATTCCTTATAATAACCTCTCCTTGTCAGCTCACTACAAATACACTCAGGTATGCCTGTGTGCACGCACACACATACACACACACACGCACACACACACGCATACACACGCTGATAGCAATGTAGCTGCGTCACATAATTCCCCACTTTGTTGAAATGCTCTTGGGTGCCAAAATTGGTTTCTCTTCAACTTCAAGACAAATCAGAAATGTGCCCCCTATTTCTGCAAAACTGTTCCCCACAGAGTAATTCCTAGGGGAATGGGTACAAAAGAAGTTGTGCGGCAGTACTATGAGGAAAAAAAAAACCTACTACACATACATGATGTTTTTCCACTTATTTTAAAAGATTTTATTATGTTTTAGTGGACACAATAGTTGCCTATAAAGAAATTTAGACACCTGCAGAGTGGATATTTTGTGAAAGGGAAAAGTCACATTTTTTTTAAAAAGGAATAAGAGAAAATAATTGGGTGGGATGCTCACATGGGCTAAGTTTCACTGGATCTGATTTTCCCGGTATTTTAACCTTTACTGATCAGTTCAGTTTGAGTAGCTTACTCTGTGCTGTTTGCAGTGTCTTTTACTGATATCTAGAAAGAAGTCTTGAGAGTGTGAGTTTTCAGTTCAGTACCAGCTTCATCAGTGGGAAGACCACATTTTTATTTCCTAGGATGTAAAATGTATTCCTTATAAAGAGTAGAAATAGCAAATTAAATAAGTCCCCGGGGCATTCAAAATGTAACTACTAGTTTGAAATTTTATTTTTATCATCTACAAAATGCAATTAGAAAATGATATAGGCCCACAGGGCTGACTCCACCCCTCCTCTGGGCAGTCCTGCATTGGCTAGAAGGGAGACCCACTCAGCCTGTCGCTGCCCTTCGGTGGAAGCCATTGCAAATGTTTCAGCTGCTGTGAGTGGAAGACCCAGCCAGGAATGGGCAGTGTGGCACAGGTGTGGCGTGGTGATGGCTGAGTGTGCTCCACATCCCTCAGCATCCATGTAGTGATACAGTGCTCTGAGGAAATTGCTTAACCCCTCTGTGCTTCAATTTTCTCACCTGTACAATAGGTAGGATAATACTGCCAATGTTACAGGAATGTGTGGAGATTGTGCATATGCGTCAGGGAACCCGCACACAGATCAACTGTTAGTTATTGTCATCTGGTCCCAGCACACTGGGATGAAGGGGTACTGAGCCATGGGCCCATACAGACACTGGACAAGAGTGCTGCCCTGCATGCGGCCATGCTGTGGTCTCCACAGGCGAGGCGGGCTTTCTTGTGGCGCTGTGTGTTTTACTAATAGCCAGGGATACCCTGCTCAAGCTGGATCCCAGAAATCAGCTCGTTCTGTGACGTGGTTAAGTCACACAGGGTTGTGTCTCTGACCAGTGAGAACACTCTGACACCCCATCTTTCCTGCAAATCAAAGAACCAGTAACACAAGATGTTAGAATTATGGTCCAGATTTCACTTTAGGTTTAAAATTCCAAGATTACATTAAGACTGAAAGATAAAGAAAGAAGAATCTAAGACTTCCTCCAGAAAATCTGCCTTCAGCGAGTAAACAGTCCTATTTAGAAGGATGTTCTTTCCTTTCTTTACACTTCACAAACTACTGTGGCTATCAGGGATGAGGTAATAAAAGGCATGTCTCATGTATCAGTCACCTGGCATACATAACTTAAAGGAGAAGAGGTTTATGTCGGCTCACGGTTTGTAGTTTTCAGTCCGTGGTCTGTTGGCTCCCAAGCAGAAATATCATGGCAGAAGGGAATGGTGGAGGAAAACTGCAGGAGAAAAGCTTGAAAATAGATACACTCTTCAAAGGAGTGTTCTAGTGATGTACCTCCTCCAACGAGAGCCTACCTCCTAACAGTCCATTCAGCTAATAAGCTAATCAATGGATCAACCCACTGGTGATGTTGCTGCTCTCTTGATCTAATCACCTTCCAAAAGCCCCACCACTAAATATAGGAGTCTTTGAGGGGATATTTTAGATCTAAGCCATAATATCCAAGAATAAACTTTGCTATGGCCACTGCCCAAAGAGGAAGATAAGAAACTTCTCAAATATTGCAAACTTCCTCCACAATCAGTATGACTTTAGGAGAAGCCAGATTGGCACACTACCCAGCCAGATAGTTATGAACTCAGTAATCTGTTTGAACTATGGATCACAAGCAAAATACCTTGCAGATTTGATATAGTTCTAGAGTAACTTTAAAATATCTTTTTCTTGTTCAGTGTCACTGGAGAAAATTTGGAGGGTCTTAATCTGGGGTCAACATAGGTTTCAGAGGATTTTCTGATCTTCCAAAAGTTTCTGAAGGTTTGAGTTTCTGCTCATTTTTCTGAGAAAAAGTCCATCATTTGGATCAGATTTTCAAAGGGGTTTGTGTCCCCATGGAAGGGGAAGAACCACTCCCTTAAAACAAACTTTCCAGAAAAGAAAATCTGGAAGGAGAAAGTAGAGTGTATATAAAAGGAAGAAAGAACGGAACAGAGGTTTTCAGAGAATGGAAAAGCACAGGCGATCTTATTCCTCCTTCTGAGCTGCCTGCTAATATCCAGGGCTGGCCTCTGCCAAGCCCTTGGCTCCAGCAGGGAGCCTGAAAACTTGTGTGTTCACCAGCTTGGGAGCGGCATGAAAAGGTTTCATGTAAACCCCCACCCACTTCAGAAACAAGAGCCAGGTCATTAGTTTGAATTGGCTCAGAGTTTTCTTTCTGTTTCAAAGAGCAGTGATTTGTGTTCCACGCACCCGGTCACAAAATGGCATGTCATGTCATGCACATTTTAGCTCAAATTTTATTGAGCCCGCATGTTCATCCCTCTTCGCTTCTTTTACCACTTTGAATAAAAGTATAGGTGTTATTATGGCAGCTCCTAAAAGCAAATCTATTGATCTATTAAAAGAAGCACTTTTAATTAAGCAACAATATGTGGTTGAAACAGGATGCCAAGTAGTAAATGCCTATGAATGACTGCCAGGTGAGGGCATTGTAGAAACTTAGTGGTATTCTTTGCCAGATATGAGGGCTCTTCTTCCAAGAAAACTCTTCTCCCTTATTGGGAAGCAAACATATTTGTAGTTTTTATTTTGTTACATTTTGCTATCATCAAGCTTTGCTATCATCATTTGCTTTTCAAAATGAATTATCTTATTTATTTGACTTGTGCTGGAACATCACCTTGCAAATAGGGTCCATTCTTAAACTCGAGATCCATTCTCCTCTCATCCCTTCCTGAACAGAGAAAAGACTAAAAAAAGAAAAATTCCAACAATTTCAACTCGTGTTCTTGCCTATTTTGAAATTTCAAAGTCTTATGCAGTTGGAAAAGCCGATCTGCTGAGTATTGGCTAAATCTGGAGCACAGATTTAGAATCATCAGGCTCTTGCCTTCCTCTTGCTCCCTTTAGCAACCTGAGAGTCCCGGTCTGTGAAAAATTATTTAATTCTATGCTATCAAGTTCTTTCTCACCTTTAACTTCAAGCCCTGTCTTATTTTGTATCACCTCCCTGCCTGGTAGGGCCTCCTGTCTCTTTTCTGTCTATTCAGATTCTAACCACTCTAAGTCTTGTCTTGAAGGCTGCCGCCAAGGCTTCCCCTGAAAGCTTCAGTCCTGCCTGATTGTCTTCTCTTCCTGAGCTTATTTGCATCTTGGCTCTGTCTCTGTTGCATACATTTTTGTATTGTGATTTCACAAATGCTCCTTTTGTGTTTTCAATCAGATTGGAAGCTTCCTGTTGGATCATGTCTTAAATATTTTCTACCATACTTCTGAGCATATAGTGGATGATAACTAAATAATAATTTAAGATGAATAGCTGCTGATTTTCTTCTTTTGGGGGGAGTGAGGCAGTGCTGGGGATCAAACTCAGGGCCTTGCACTTGCTAGGCAAGTGTTCTACCTCTGAGCTAAGTCCCCAACCCCTGCTGATTTTCTTGATGTGATTATCTAACACTGTGAGTTGGATTTAATTGGTTAAATCAAGTTTCAGCCTGTGATTGGGAATTTCCCCCTATATTTAGTTTTCTGTCATAATTAAGAGAAAACAAAGTAGACAAAGAAGAAAAGAAAGGACTTAAAGCATACTAAAGTTCACAGATTTAGGAAATTAATATGCATAGTGAGTTAAAGTATAAATTTATGTATTGTGGTTGAGTCTGGTCTGTAGGTCTCAGACACATATTATGATTTACTAAACTGGACCCTAAAGATGAAGTAGTTGATTCAATACAGTAACAACTAACTTCATCTTTTCTGCGTGGGTCTCAGAAGGAAAGAAACATGTACTATGTTTCCCTTTGGCTTGATATAGCAACGAAGGGTTGATGATTCTTGGTAGGAACAAGGACTGTGCGTGAATTCTGAACTTCGGCTGTAGCTGATTGAGAAAAGACATGCTAAGACTGGGAGAAGTACTTCCGGCTTGCACTGCAAGATACCATGGTCATCATCATCCTCAACATCATCACAGCTAACGTGGCTGTGCGTCTGAGTTTGACCGGGAAATCTCAGTTTAATCTTAATGTGCTTTACAGCATACTTTTTACTCTCAAAGCTGGCAGAATGTGATAATAAATCATATAGTCACTCTAATCATTGATAACATTTATTAAGCCATCCAAAAAATTTATCTCATGTATCATTTGTTTGGTCTATACAAAGTAAGAATTTCCTTTAACCCCATTTTACAGATGACAAAATTGAAGCAAAATTTAAGAAACTAGCTTGTGCTTATCCAGCTTGAAGTTAGGCAGTCTGGCTCTAGAACCAGGCTCTTAATCCTGTCGTTTCTGCCTGCATGGAAAATATGGGGATCTGCCCCACAGGATCCCCTAATGCCAGGTCCATTGTGAGATATTTCCATTCCGGTGGAGGTATCTGGGTCTTCAACAGTTTTTGACTCTGGATCCAGGTGTAGAAAAGTGGGAGTCTAGTTCACTGCAGTCATTTTAAGTAATAAATCAGTGCCTGGTGTAGTGGTGCACACCTGTAATCCCAGCACTTGGGAAGTGAGACAGGAGGATCACTGTGAGTTCGAGACCAGCCTGGGCTACATAGTGAGTTCAAGGCCAGCCTGAACTACATAGTGAGACCCTGTCTCAAAAAATCAAAACACAAAAACAAAACCCAAAACAACAGAAGACACACACACACACACACACACACACACACAAATAAATAAGTGTCTTTTCCTCTTGAGGGTTTGTCTACAGAGTGTTTAGTTTAGTTAACTATAGGAGTGGAATTTTTTAAAAGGCATAAAAGGCTGCAAATTATCCAAGTTAGTCCACAGGAGTCATTCTGCCACACTGTCCTTTGTTAGAAAGCAATCTTGTCACTTAGGTAATTCAACATATTTGTGCACCTCGTCTTTATTTGTCGTCCCCACTTCATTTTCCATTAATGTCCGCATTTGACAGAGAACTTTACTGACTTACCCATGACATCTCATTGCTGGGATTTTAGACAAAGTCTATGACTCCAAGGAAACTTTTTGAGCTGCCACTTCCTACCAAATAATTATTAATCAATATGTGAGCAGTTTATATAAACATTTTATTGATGTCCAACATAAAATTAGGTGCCACTACCTTTATTCATTTCTTGGGCAAATATTAGTTCAGTACTTTCTAAATGCCGGGACCCAGGCTTGATGTTGAACAAGATGAGGTCCCTTCCTTCACGAAGTGTATATGCTTCAAAAGAAAGAGGGAGGCATCCAAAATGATATAATCTACTGTGATAAATGCTATAAGTGAATGATTAAAAAATGAATATGCTTAGTGTTTCTTGGGAGAAAATGGAAAGAAATGGCAGAGAGATAATAGAAGATGAGGCAAATTATAGCTCAAAACTAGACCATGACAAAAGTTATAAGCCACATAAAATTTTTGGATTATGTTCATATGACACACAAGGCAATTAAACAGAAGATCGAAATAAGAGTTTTAGTTGAAAAATGGCTGGAGGCCATTAAGAACATGAAGTGGACACAGAACACATGGAGGTAGAGAGATTAAGAGGATAGCAACATAGCAAGGTTAGCAACAATGTCTGTGTCCAACATAGTCATTATGGTACTTGAACTGGTATAATGAGAGTAAAATTGGAGGATTGGAGAGGGGGTTCAAGAGCCATTTCAGAAGAACCGAAACGTTGGTATTTAGGATTGGATTTGACATTAGTTATAAAAGACCTTGGTTAATTCTGAGGATATTTGCTTCTATAACTTACTTGGTGGTGGTGCCAGTTAGCAGAATAAAGAAAATGTGTTGGAAATATGGATCAGGTGCAAGTAGGAGAGGCAGTTGCTGGAGAAATAGATTGAAAATAATTTCCACAGGACACAACACTCAGAAGGGTAGAAATGTGTGAAACCCCCCACTCTGGCTTTGAGAAACAGACATTCCACCGTGGCAGGCCAATTGACTAACGTCCTCATTGTTTGGGTAGTTTCTATGAGCCTATCATGTTACTCCTGACTCCCTGGGGGACTGATTTCCTGTGCAGAAAAATAGGTTTATTTTGCAGCCTCATTTCATGGATAGCAGACAGTTCTTACAGGTTGTGTATGCAGCCCGAGTGGCCTCAGTCAGGTAGTCCAGGTCCAATATTGAACCCTTGCAAAACGAAACTTCAGATTTCCACAAAATCAGGGAAATCTCATCTGAGGTAGGCCTGTACCTCCGAGCTGAATTTCTAAGAATTGGCCAACTTATTGCAGAGCGGACCTAAGGTCATGAGGGCAGTTTAGTAGCAGGCGCTGAAGCATTGGGACATATTCCTTAGGGTTTTCACAAGACATGGAAGCACATCACGTGCTGTGTAGCTGCTTGTGTGTGCTTACTGGAGGCTAGAACTACGATGCTTCTACTGGTTTGGAGGCCATGGCCTCCAACGGTGCTTTTTCAAATACAAGGTATAGGTTAAGGTTGTACATGTTACCCCCTTAATAAGACGTGGTTTGACAGGGGGTTAGGAAACTAGAGTCTACCTAACTTCCTAAATCCTGGTTCCACTCTTTATTCCTTCTAGATTTGGGGCAGGTGACTGTACAGCTTCTGTACCCACATTTTCCCATGTATGAACAGGGACAAACATTGCATTTAATTCATAGGATTAAATTAGATGAATCTATTTAAAGTACTTAGGAAAACCTACAGATTATAAATTCTTGATAAATATGAGCTCTCATAGCTTTTTTTTAAAACCAAGTTTGGATTGATTACCTGTAGAGGTCTGAGCGAAATAACCAAGCCTGCATTTTTTTTCCCCAGAGAATTCTTTCTGAGGCTTACAAAACTTTTTTTTTTTTTTTACTCCAGAGTCTTTGTACACGGCCTTCACATTTTCAGGAGAAATGTCTCTACAGGACAGGAAGGACTTTGGTTGTATGAGGACTTCGAAATGACAGGTCAGTGTATTCATTTTTCTAAAGTACTTTAGTTTGGCAATCACTGAAAGAAGATTAACACTTGACATGATAAGAAAGTTAGATCAACAAAAACCCGTGATCCAGGAGATAGGATAAGATAGAAAGTCACAGGCTTCTATGGGCTGGACGTAGAGCAAGCTGACTGCCAGCTAAATGCCTGCCGATGACTCAGTTTATCTGTAAAAGACAAATCAAGCAAGGCTAATCATGAAAGAAATGAATTAATGGTGTTAAAGATTAGATAGGAAGGAAAAGCATTAAATGGAGAGATTGTCATGGTCAATAAAAAAAAGAAATAGAATGACCCAGCCTGAATAATCTCACCCGATCATTGGTTGATGTGCTGTTGATGGGAAAAGATTGAAAAGCAAAGAAAAGGAAGTCAAAGGACAGGTGAGTCTCCATCGGTCTGGCTTTCAATCGGCCCTTGGCAAAATGTGGGGGTGGCACTCAGTGACCTCTATGGTTTCTTCCTAGGCTGCCATTGTAGAACTGTACATTTTTACTGTGGAGAAGAGAGAAAAATGTCCATGATACGTGTACACACACACACACACACACACACACACGTGCACACACACATAGAGTTACTATTTATGCACACAAATCACGTTACTTATGATTTTACCCAGTTATATAAATTTAATTTCTTTATGTGTGCGTGTTGGGGTCAGTTTAGCTGTATTTCTTCCAGCGTTCTTCCTCAGCAATCCCATTAATTGGTTAGAAGCTGCAGGCCGTAAGACCCTTCCACTTCTGTGCACTTTGTCATTCCTTCTTTGTGTCACCATGACTGACAGTTAAAGGAAAAATTCTCTGAATGAAACAAGAGCACGTCCTTGTCTTTAGAGGCAACCAGAAAACAGGAAATGTGGGAAGACTGGCCATCCCACAACCAGATTGGCGGAACCCCAATTTAAGGAAATGCTGCGTGGTGTTAATTATGAAGAAGAAAAGAAAGCAAGCACTGACTGAGGATATTACACTGACTGAGTGTAAGGAAAAAAAAAAATAGGACACAGACTACCAGCCAGGTCTACAAGGTCTTGGAGCCAAAGCCCACGTGTAATGTGACATTGTGTTAAAAAAATACATTCTAAGCTTTAAAAAAATTTTCAAGAAAATTTGTCTCTGACAATTTTGAGGAGCAGCCTCTTACCAGAGACTGATGTGCTCCAGATTTG
Organism: Hystrix cristata; assembly: GCA_004026905.1. Taxonomy (NCBI): domain Eukaryota; kingdom Metazoa; phylum Chordata; class Mammalia; order Rodentia; family Hystricidae; genus Hystrix; species Hystrix cristata. The sequence continues at coordinate 22,155 of PVJO010000045.1, read as the reverse complement.
TTTTATTTGTTTCGCTTCATCTCAGACATATTCAGAAATCTTTTTCTTTGGCACAGATGGACTAGCCAGTCATTGGATGCTGGGACTGTCCACTTCTAATTTTCTATTATTCTGAACTTATTTCTACTTAAAAATTGCCGTATCTTCCAAAAATTCTAGACTGATATAAAATAAAGTATTTATAAATTTTAAAACTAAAAAAGGAAAACAATGCATTTGTTTCTTACTGAAGCGGTAACAAATCAGCACAAGTATATTTTTCATCTCCGCGTGTTTACGTAATTTCTGTGGTTTCTTTTGCCATTGATTTCTAGTTTCTTCGCAGTCTGGACAGTCCTTGTTTAACAACTAAATTCTATTCCCGAGACTAGGTCATTAAATGGCTTAGTCACTAAATGAGGAATCATGTATATAGCAGTATATACATTACAATATTCAGAACAAAGAAACGGTCAAAGGAAACTCCAGCTTGATGATGTTGCTTTTATTTTCACAATTCTTACATGCAGTACTGTGATGCACAACAGAACATAAAACTACAGTACTGTACTGTAGAGTATACTCAGCAAAAATTACAGTACTGTATAAACAAGGTTATGTAGAAAAAAGCCATTGAGGCTCTGTAAAATGAGATGTACAGAACTGTAGAAAAATGGGTCATAATTTCTAGCAGCAGGTCATAAGTCTAAGACTTGGTGGTGAGTCTAATAGTCGTTAAAAAAGTAGGTCGTTAAGTGAAGAATATCTGTATTATCTGATCATATATGCGTCACCTAGCAGCTGTTGGATCCATTTTCCACGTTCTCTTGTTGTTTTTAAGGTATCTCTGAATGTATGGTCACCTGCCTCAGCCTTATCTTCTAGTTCTGATGCTCTGTCCTCTCACTGGTCACTTCTGTTGCCCATAATTTCAAAAGAATTTTTCGTCTCCTGGAATTTTGTTTGGTACCTTTTGATGGACTCTTAACTTTTGCTAAACTGGTCATTCAGGTTTTGTATCAGTTTTCTTAACTCAGCTCATTTTTTATTTGTGTATTATTTAAGCTCATCGACCATTTTATTTAGTTAGTTCTTTATCTGTTTCTTTATATCATCTTTGAGCTCACCGAGCACTATAATGATGTGGGCTTTTTCATTTTCTCTTTTATTGTTTCATATAATTTAGCTGTTTGGCTTTTGACTTCCTCCCCATTGACGCTTTATAGACCAGTTTTGGGGAGCTGGGAGTTTTTGGAGGCATGTTATTGCCTTGTTTTCTCATGTTTCATGTGTGTGTGTGTGTGTGTGTATGCGTGTGCACACACACATATGCTTAAGGTTGAGGTTGAGTAAAGTGGAGCAATTTTTTTGCTACTTTGGAGGTCTCTTTAGTTTGTGTCTGCTTTCAGTTATGTGCCCTGGGCATGGATAACTACAGGCCTTTGCCTCTGTCTCAAGACAAAACTACTTCCACTAATTGCGGGAGGGGACAATGCAGTGTAATTGACCCAGCATATAAGTCTCTAGAAACAAACCACAGTAATGAAGATGACACAAAGACAAACCAGGTATTGGCACAAAGTAAAAACCAATTAATAGCAACAACCATGTCATCATTGGCAATGGCAAAGAAATGAACAACAATAGCAGAGTCAAAGACAAACTAGATGTTGATATACCATAAGAACCAATGCAAGCTATCATTATAGCACCCTTAACAATGGAGAAAAATATATGTAATAACACTATAGACACAAAGACAAACCTGATAGCATAGATTCAACTAAATATCTGAAAATTAATGAAACTTATTAATAAAAATGGAGGGGGTGGGGAAGGGGAAAGTGAAAGAAGTAAATTTGGAAAATAAAAAAAGGGAGATAAGGAGAGAAAATTAGATAATGGATGCAATGAAAGAGTAAAAGAAAATTAACAGAATTAGATAAAGTAACAAAAAAAAAACAAACAAGAAACCAACAATACCAAGAAATCAGAAAAAAATGAACAAAAGAAAGGAATAAATTAAAAAAGGAAAAAAGATTTTTAAAAAATCCCAAGTCCCTAAAAACCAATAAAGAAAAAGAAAAATGAGTCCAAAAAACAGAAAATTTTTCCTCCATGTGTTTGAATCAGTAGTTTCATTCCTGGGTCTCCATATTGGATTCCCCCAGCTGTGGGGGAGGGATGATGAATCACTACTTAGTCCTATTTTGTTTCCATGCTCACTTTTTGTATGTGAATGCTGAGTCCTGCCCCATCTTTCCGGCTGGTCATGGTCTGTCCGTGGTGGCAGCTCTAGGGCTATATTCACTCTAGCCACTTTCAGTTTCTGTGTCCTTCTGTGCACTCCAAGTCACTGTTTTCTCCGCCTAGCTTTGAGCCTGTGGGTTTGTGAGGTGACCCCCACCCTGTCCCAGAGGCCCCTCTGTCTGTACACTCCAGGCTGTGGCAAGCAGTGAAGTTGAGGCATTTCCCTGATCCCATTAGCAAGTGATAAAAGCAAACAGACCATTGAGCTCTGTGCCGGATGTAGATAGCAGGGCTATCAGGAAGTTCATTGGATTTAATGCCAGCATTGTCCGATCCAGTCCCTCCAAAACCTATAGGCCACCAAGCTTCTCCCATGGACGATGGGACCACTGTGTTCTTCCCGGCTAAGCCTAAACTTCTCGGGTGATCTGTGGCTAACCTGTGCCCTCCCCATGACTGTCTTTTATTGCCTTTTCCTACACAGTAGCTGTGGTAGGGTGACCCCAGAAACTCAAGTGTGGTTGTCTTGTGGCTTCTGATTCCCAGACTAACTCAATATTAAGCAATTAACCCCTTCCCAGAATGGTTCCTGGTTAATCACTCTCAAATCTGGTGGGCACTGCAATGGATTTCTTCTCCAACTCTAGCCTCCCATGCAGAAGGAGCTACTTTCAAAGTAAAACTCTATCCTGTTTTTTGCAGTTTATAATAACTGTAAGCTTTTCTTGGGGCTGGTGCTGCCAGCCTGGTCTGTTGATGCTCCGTGGGGCTGCAGACTCCTCCAGGCTTACCATGTGTTTGCAGAAACAGCTCCCCTTCCCAGGGAGCTGTGGTCAGCATTCCAGACTGCTTCCTTTTTATTTATTTATTGTTGTTGTTGTTGTTGTTGTTGTTGGTCTTCATTTTCTCCAGTTTCTCTGTGATTTCCAGTCTTCCTGTCAGCTCTTCCTTCATTCCCAGTGTTTTTCTTCCTTTTCTCTTCACTGCATTGTTGTTTTCTGGTGTCACGAGTTCAGGTCCCAGAGAGACAATGGTTTGCTGCTGGATTTTACACCGCCCTACGAATGTCTATTTTACGATTGAGTATTGTCATGTCTAATTTCATCATTTAATTCTTTTTTCAGTACTGGGGATTGAACCCAGGGCTGCCTCATACATACTAGACAAGCAGTCTCCCAGCAAGCTACATCCCAGCCCATATAATTTCTTTTCAAGTTTTTGTTTTCTAGCTTCTCTTCCTTGTTCACTCATTTTTTTCTCTGTTTTCTTTGGTGACATCACTCAAGTTCTTCGTGTATTATTATTCAGTTGGAACCATAAGAAAATCTAGTAATCAGCTCTTTGATAGACTCCTTCGGTCTTGTGGAGACACAGTCAACCTGAAGATTCTGCAAAACTGAGAAGGAAAAGAAAACATTTGACTGGAGAGAAAGATGGGAGATTTGAAACAACAGCATTTTAATAAGTATCTTTTTAACCTTCAAAAAAAGAACCTGAATTACCTTGACGATTGTGTAATTTCTCCAGTTATAATTGCCAAGGTCGAAACTTTTTGTGCAAATCTGTTAGTATTGCCTAATTCACATGTAACGTTAATATTTCCAAAGCAAAATTTCGATTATTTTCTTAGAGACATAAAAGGAATTAGTTTTTTGTTCAAGTCAAGTTTTTTGGACTTTTGGGGAGTATTAGGAAGCTGTCGATGAAGTTTGATTTTGACATGCGTGCCCTTGTTCTACTGACATATTGCTTTATGTACACATAACTTTTTTAAAAAAAAATCTATTATTCATCATATGAATACTAGTTGGAAATAAGCAAGCTCATTTTCCTATACGATTCCATCTTCATCCACTAAGTTTAATATATCAAAATGAAATCTCTCGTGACTTAGAGACATGGATCCACTCCTAGCTCACCCCATTCCTTGGAGACCATTGCCTCTGGCACACATCTCAAAATCTGTCAGTCATGGACGTTAAAGTCTAAATGGGCACATAAATCTGCCAGCATGCTTCATCAGTACAAGGTACCTCTTTAAGAATAGACATTTTTGAAAGCACAGAGTTCTCTCAGTTTTTTCTTGATGGTTACTTCCTTTGATTTTGACAAGAACTTTTATTTTATGGCACTGTTGTTTTGTTTATATTATTACAGATAAAACGTACAAGAAACCATCATTTTGTATGTTTGACCAACAGGCATTCTTCTGCCACTTATCTCTCAATGTCAGTGTGTGATGGAAGACAGCACCACAGCACACTCAAGCAGTGAGAAGTATTTGCCAAATATTCATTATTCTATTCAGGTCTAATTTGGGCTTTCTGGTATGTGTTGCTGTAATATGTATATCCAAGGCTCAGAACAGCAGCAATAGTAATCACCGCTTAGTAACCATCTGCTAATTCCAGGCACTTCTCAAAGCTTTTTATATATACCGTGGGGGCAAAACCCACACTGCACAAACTCACAGCTTTTGAACCCTTGACAGGGGGTGCTTCTAAACCCGCAGACGTCCTATATGCAAAACTCTAACTACATCTGGACTTTCCACGTTCTGTCTCAAATTTTTATTTTCCCATTAGGTGAGGTGAAAATAAATCCTGACTTCTAGATTTCCTCATAAACCTACTTTCTAAAATCTCAATGCATCCATAGAATGTTTTTCAAGAAAAATATATTTTAACATATTTTTTCAACTTAAAGTATTTTGTGTCATAATCAAGGGAGGTAGCAATTGTTGGCCCACACTTACTAGCTTACAGAAATCTCAGTTTACAAGGGGTGATCCAAAGATATGAAGAATGTTTGAATTTTTTAAAAAACACATTTCAGTAACAGACATTGCCAAGAACAATAGGATAAGTGTGTTGGAAGGAAGGGAACTATTTTAAGCACTTTGAAGAGTATTAATGAAAATGTGTCTTTTACTGTAGTATTTTTAAAATTTAAACATTCACTGTAATTTTTTTATCATACCTCATATGCATAGCACAGTCATTTAGTCACAAAAGTGACAGCTTCACACTTTTTTGTTTTTCACATCACAGAACATGTGAAAAAGTATCTTGTTGCCATTTGTGTGGCATAACACATCTTTCCCTATTTTAGGCAATTTTAAGATAGTCTGCCAATTCATTTTGGACGCTTTTGTTGCCTGGATCACAAGAGGCTTAATTATGGGATCCAAAATCAAATTGTAAAATGTACATAATAAATTTGTTTGCAAAACCTCAGCTTCAGTTTGCAGTCCCCAAGCTAACACCAAATTTAAGAATGGGTACAAGTATAAATGGCCAGGTTCTCAGCACGTTCCATTTATGCGTTCACGACTTGTTCATTCATGATTTAATTGGGCATTTATTCACTTCAGTGTGTCAGATTCTCTGCAAGGGTAAAAATTCAGTGATGAGTAAAACTACACGGTCTCCACCTCCAAGAAGTTTACAGTACAGTAAACTCAAGGATTATTAGAAAAAATGGATTATAATCCGCCTTGGGGATGTATAGCAAGGGACTAAGGAGAAAACTTCTTTAAAACTTGAAAGATGAGCAAGAATTAGATAGAGGAGGAGAGGCAGGAGAGAGAAGAATTAGATAGGGGAGGTGAAGGAGTGGGGAAGGTAAAGACAGGTTTTACTCCATTTCTATTAAACAGGCCTGTCCATCACTCCCATTGTAGACAATGGCCAAACTGTCTTTGGTTCTGTGGAGCCAACACAGTATCCTTTCTGCTACTTTAGGAGAGTGGTACTCCAACTGCCCCTTGCCTTTTTCTGTTCTTAGAACTCAGTTAATTTCACCTCATATGGCTTCTAAACAGTCACCATATTTTTCTCCTCCCCTTCTTCCATTCCCTTTCCTTTTCCTTTTTCCCTCTACTATAACACAATTAACAGGGTAAAACACTAAAATGATAAAAATTCAAATTAGGCAAAATTGTATAAAAAAAAGATTCTTTTTTCCATCCGTCATCTCTCACATTTCTTCTGAAATAATCTCTTTTTCTTCAGCTTTTAAAATAGTAGCATTAGGACTGGGGTGTAGCTCAGTGTTCGAGATCTTGACTACTAGCATATGTGAGGTCCTGAGTTCCATCCCCAGTAACACGCACACACACACGCGCACACACACACATGCACACATGATAGCATTTGTAATATGCAATATTTTTACATACAGAAGAATATGTAGAATGCAAATTCGTGCCATAAAGCACATCAATAATGTTCAATAAACATCCACGAAAGGCACCACTCAACTTAGAGAATTCTGATCACATTCCTCTCTCCCACCCAGGGGCAACCATAATTCTGAGTTTCATATCCATTATTCTCTTGCTTTTCTACACTCATATGGGTCCTTCAAGAATGCTTTTCTTTTTAGTTTCAGTTGTTTTTGAGATGTTTAAATGGTATCAAATTCTATCCTCTCTGCTGCTATTTGGTTTTATTGTTCAACATTATGTTTCTGAGATGAATGCATGTTGAGATATGTACTTGCAGCTCATTTGAATTCACTGTTATCTAGTATTTCACCACGGAAATATATAATTATTTATTTCTTACTTTCCTATCAATGAAAATTTGGTCTCTCTCTTAACTGTTTATCTATATCCAGCTATCTATCTTCTGTCACCATCTATCATTTCTCTCCACCACTCAGTCAATCTATTTATCTTTAACAAATGAGACTGCTATGAACATTCTTATACATTTCTTCTAGAACAAAAATTTCCTCAGGGTATGTACACATTTTCTCTAGGACATACGCCTAGAATTAGGACTGGGTTATAAAGCACACCCTAGTCCACTTTATGAAAATGATGCTCACTTATTTTCTAACATGTTTTTGCATCTTTACACTCTTGTACATTATTCTACTTCCTCACCAAAAAAATGAAAGAATGTGGTAAAGTATTATCAAGTTTTTATTGTTTGTAAACTAGCAGTTATAATAGTATATCATATTCTTAATTTGTATTTCCCTTATTACAAATAAGGATGAACACTTTTTTTGTGTTTATTTTGGCTTGCTTTTTCTCTTTGTAAGTCAGATTTTGTGTATGTATATTTTCTGTTTTCATAGTTATAGTCTGTGTATTTTTGTGAAATAGTGTTATTTTTGCCTATTTGTGTTTTATTATTTTAAAAAAGCTCTTTACATAGATACTAATGTTTATAAACATGTGGCAAACAGCTCTCCCACCCCCTTTAATCCCTTGTGGTTTAACTTTCCTTATACCTTAAATGAATAGATTCTTTAGTTTTAATTCAGCTTCATTTAGAAATCTTTTTCAAATACTTGTGACTAATGCTTTTTCTTTATTTCGAAACAATCCTTTCTTCTATCCAATGTTATAGAGGTGTTATCTATATTATCCCCCAACCATGGAAGTTTTGGCTTTTATATTTAAGTCATTAATCCATTTACAACTGCTTCTGTGCATGGCATACAACAGAGATCAAATTGTCCTGTGATGAACTAACTAACCAAGGCCATTAACTGAATGTTTTCTTCATTATCCCACTGAGCTGTGCTCCGAAATCTAATTTTCATATACGGTAATGCCTCAGTTCACGAATGCTTCTGTCTCCAAACAATTCAGTTCGCAAACAAAAGTGCTCAGCAAAATTTTGCTTGCTTTCGCAAACTCCGCATCGGGTGACAAACGTGACCACAGGCATCTTCCCCATACAAATACAAATGCAGCCATCTTCCCCAAAATCACAGAACAAATTAGGTTCATAAATCTAGGCACCACTGGAGATCTGAGGCCGTTTCTGGGCTCTCTATTCATTTGCGTTATGCATCTTTTTCTATCCGTGTCCTGTTTTATGTGGTCTTAATTACTATACCCTTATGATCAGCCTTAATTCCTGGTAGGGAACTTCTTCCCACATTCTGCTTCACAACTCTCTTGGCCATTCTTAGCCCTTTGTTTCTCTGCATAAATTTTAAGATCAGTTTATCAAGTACCCCAAACAGTTCTTTTGGGATTTTTAATGAGAATACTCTAAATATATACATCTACTTAGAATTCATGTATTTATAACTTTTTATAATCTTTATAATCTTTAACTTTTTAAATCATGAATGACATGTATTTTCATATTTATTTTATTTAGATCTTCTATACTTCTTATTAGATTTGCTCCATTGTTGTTAAAAAGTAAAATAGTGTTAATAAACTGGAAAGCAATTTAAATTTTTTTTCTTACATCCAGCCACTTTATAAACGCTCTTATTAGTTCCAACAACTGGCAAAATTATCTTCTGTACAGGATGAGAGTTTTATTTTTTCCACTTTAATCTGATCTTTCCTTTTTTCTGATTTTCTACCCTCAGCATGCACTCTAACCCTGAGTGTGCAAACACCATTTTAATCTTTTTAACTTTTAGTTCTTTACTTTGTCTTACAGCTGGAGTTAGGGTGGCCAATCAGTGTTGAACATTGAGTTGAAACAGTAGTACTTAGCTTTCTTGTGTTATTTCTAATTTCAAAGATTTTCTATTAGTATTTGTTTCCAGTAAGTAATACAGTAATCACATTCCTCATGGAGAGTTGGTTGGTACATGTGCAGAACACATCTTAATTCTCTTACATCACGTTCACCTCATCTTCCTCTCCCCCCTCCATCTCCTTTCCCCTTCATGTTCCAAAAGGTCTATCTCCCTGTTTCCTGTTATCTATCTTTTATTTTGCTCTTTATGTATATTTTGAGTTTCTCATGTAAGAGAAACAAAGCTCATTTGTCTGATTTATTTCACTTAATATTCTAGCTTTAAAGTGCATCCATTTTCCTAAAAATGACTCAAGTTTGTCCTTCCTTATGGCAGAGTAGTACTCTACTGTGTATAAATACCACATTTTCTTTATCCGTTCATCTATTAATGGGCATAGAGGCTGCTTCCAAGATTTAACTATTATGAATCGTTCTCCTATAAAAACATGGGTATGCATGTATTGCTGTAATACGGTGTCTTTAACTCTTGTGGAAACACACCTAGAAAGGGAATAGCTAAGTTGAATGGGAATTTCTATTTTTAGTTTTTAGAGGAACCTCTATACTGCTTTCCTTAGTGGCTGAACCCACCAACAATGTAAAGGGGCTCCTTTTATGCCCTGAATCTTCTCCAGCACTTCTGATTAGTTGGTTTCATAATGAACCATTCTTTCTGGAGTAAGATGGAATCTCAGTGTTGTCTTAATTTGCATTTCTGTAATGGCCAGGATGTCGAATATTTTTTCACATATTTATCAGCCACTTGTACTTTTTTTTCTAAGAAGTGTCTATTCATTTCAGTGACTTTTTTTTTTTGGTTTGTTTGTTGGGTCTTTTATTTTAGGGGGCCTAATATTTTTGAGTTCTTTCTATAGTCCAGATATTAGTTTTCTGTCCAAGGTATATATACCTGGAAAATTTTTTTCCCATTATGTATATTTTATCTTCTTTCTGTTGGTTGTTTCCTTTGCTGTGCAGAAGCTTTTAACGTGATATGATCCCATTTGTTGATTCTTGGTGTTATTTCTTGTGCAGTTAGAATTCTGTTGAGAAAGTCCTCTCCTATGCTTATGATTTTAAGAGTTTTACCTATTTTATCTTGTAGCAGATTAAGTGCTCCATTTTAACATTTAGATCTTTGATCTATTTTCACTTGAGTTTAGTACATGGTGAGAGATATGGGCTTAGATCCAACCTTCTGCATATGGACAGCCAGTTTTCCCAGCATCATTTGTTAAAAAGGCTATCTTTCCTTACAGCATACGTTCTTGTCAAAGATCAGACAGCTGAATGTGCTTTGGTTGTTTCTGCATCCAGTATGTGGTTCCATTGATCCACATCTCATTGTTTTTGTAGCAGATCATGTTGTTTTTATCACAGGAGCTTTATAATATATCTTGAAATCTGAGACTGTGATCCCTCCTCCTTTGCTCTTGTTGCCCAGGATTGCTTTTGTTTTTTTGAGTCCTTTCTGCTTCCATATAGATTTTAGGATTGTTTTCTCCTATTATTTTTGCTTGATTAAAATATTACATTGATTCCTTGGTCAGGAATGGTACTAGTATTTCTATTGGGATTGTGTTAGATCTGTATATCAGTTTTAGAAATATAGCCATTTTGATAATATTAGTTCTGCCTATCTAGGAACAGGGGATATTTTTCCATTTTTCCATTTTCTGATGTCCTCTTCTATCTTTTTACAGAGTACTGTAGTTTTATGATGGAGATCTTTCATTTCCTTGTTTAGGTTAATTCCTAAGCATTTATGTTTCTTGATGCTATTGTGAACAGTATTGTTTTCCTAATTTTTTTCTCAGTAAGTCCATTATGGACTTGGTTTTTGTGTTGATTTTCTATCCTGGTACACTGCTGGATTTGATTAATTTTAAGAGTCTTTTTCATGAAATTTTTGAGTTATTCTCTGTAGAGGATCCTGTTATCTGCAAATAATGGGAATTTGATTTCTTCTTTCCTATACATAGTCCATTTATTTCTTTCTCTTGGCTGATCGTTCTGGCTGAGATTTCAAGTACTAAAACGAACAGGATTGCTGATAGTGGACACAGTACCTTGTTCCTGATTTTAGAAGAAAAGTTTTTGATTTTTCCCCATTTCATATGCATGTTGGAGTAGGTTTGACATAAATGGCCTTTATCAGATTCAGAAATGTTCCTTCTATACCTATTTTCTTCAGGGTTTTTAAAATGGAGGTTGTATTTTATCAAAGACCATTTCTGCATCTGTTGAGATAAGCATGTGTTTTTTGCGGGGGAGTGCTGGGGTTCAAACTCAGGGCCTTGTGCTTGCTAGGCAAGTGCTCTACTGCTGAGCTAAATCCCCAGCCCCAGATGGTTTTTGACCTTGCTTCTGTTTATGTACATTTATTGACCCACATGTGTTGAACCATCCTTGATTCCCTGGGATAAAGTCTACTTGGTCGTGATGCATCATTTTTTTTTTTTTGATGATTGATTTTATTCTATATGCTGGTATCCTGAAGAGGATTTTTGTGTCTATGTTCGTGACAGAGCTTGACCTGTAGTTCTTTTTAGTTGGGTGCTTTTCAGATTTTGGGTCAGAGTAATGTTAGCTTCTAGGATGACTTTTTTGAATACGCCTTCCCTTTCCATTTCATTAAAAAGTTTGAGGAATATTGGCTTTAGATCTTCCCTGAAGTTCTTATAGAATTCAGTGATGAATCTATTGGGATGCTTCTTATTTGGTAGGTTTTTATTACTGTTTCTATTTCAATGCCTGCTATTGGATTTTTCAGGACTTTTATATATTTTTAGTTCAGTTTTGATAATTCACATGTATCTAGGACGCTACCCATTTCTTCTGAATTCTCCAATTTATTAGAGTAGAGGTTTTTGAAGTAGTTATTAATAATCTTCTGGAATTTTGCAGTGTCCATTGTGATTTCATCATTTTCATTTCTCATTGCACTGATCTTTATGCGAAATTGGTGGTCGATGCTGGAACTTTGCTGATTTTGCAGCAAGACTACGTCACAGGCAGTGGTGTGTACTTCCCTCGGGAGACACAAGATGTAGGGGCCCTCTTTGTAATATTACTAATCATTGATGACATTGCCTAGGTTCATTAATTAATTAGGAGTTGAGATTTTTAGTATTTTAAATCTATCTTTTTGTCTTCAAATATTTGTTGAATTTTTCTACAAAAAGAAACTTTGCCTCATTAGGTATTTTATTGTTTGGAGGTACACACAGAACAGGTACAAAAGCAGGATAAATGATCGATTTCTTCTATATAGCTTACTAAATTTCAAAGAAATGATATAACAAACACTAAATAGCTTTAAAAGCAAATCAAACATTTATTTCAAGGATATTCCTCAATGATTAAAACTGTCCAGTGTTCAATTCTAAGACCTAAAAATCAGTGGTTACTCTGTATTTGCTTTGGTTTTCATTCCCTTATAATAAAAAGACTAGCCACATTGGTCATTCAATGTATTTACTCATGATATTATGCTTGAAGTTCTGATATTTTTAAAAAAACCAAAATGCCTTTTCCAAAACTGACATTTTTCATGTTACCAATGAAACACTTTAAATTTATGTGGAGACTCTTCCAGTTTCCTGTTTCCTCAAACTAATGTGATCCCTTTCTCCCTCTCTCTCTCTCTCTCTCTCTCTCTCTCATCTTCCAATATCTACCTATTTGATGTTCACATAGCAATTAGTATATACCACTCATGTGGTATGGCTCAAACCTGGTGGGCCCTTGTTTTCTGATGTCATAGATCTGTCGAGGTCAAAGCAATACCAGTTGAAAACGGGCTCCCTGCACATACCGTGACGACCCGTTCCTTGCAGCACCAGCTCCTTGAGCGGCCTTTCCCACCAGGGATGCTTGCCTTTCTCACACTTAGGGCCTGGGCCAAAGCTACCTTTCATCTAGGTTGAAAGCTACAACTCATTCATTTACACCCACTCTCAGTTGTTGCTGCCAAAAGATGCACACTGTGCCGGAGTGTGAGGTCAGACTCAGTCCTCTGCTAGTTTAGAACACACCTCCCCCGTAAAGCAACTGGGAACCTGGAAATGCACCCAGCCCTCTTCTGCCACGTTTCCAACCAGAAATATTGAGAGAGGAATGCTTTGTCAGCAGATTTAAAAAAAAAAATCCCATATGATACCTTCTTGCCAGGACAATAAATATCTGCTTGACTTGTTTATATTTGCATAACTAAGAAAGGTCATTAAAGTAATTCCTCCCAGAGAAAATATCTCTCAGATGACTAACTGAATCTACCTCCGGATAGAAAAGAAGCTGAAAACTTTGAAATTGAACTTTTCTAAAGCAATAGTGATTTATTTTCCTTTGTATGTCATGGCTTCTCAACTAAGATGTTAAGTTCATTTAAGTTGTACATTCTTTGCACATAGTAAAAGCTCAAACAATAACAGTATTAGTAATATGGGTACCCAAGACTTAGAAGGGCAGATGCACTGGTAGGTCCACCTCATGCCAATCTCACCTCCAATTACACACAGATAAGCTCAGATCAGATGAACCAGAGCTAGTTGGCCACCTATGAAATCGTGACAGACGCAAATTCTTGGTTCCCACTCAGACCGACCAAATCGGAAGATGGGTGTAGGAGAAGGTGAAAGAAGAATCCACTTTTATAATCCTTCTGGCTGATTTTTATGGACACTGAGGTCGGAGAACCATGGTGAACAGCAGCTGTATCAACGTGAGAGGCAGCGGACACCCGCTCCAGTCAGCAGTCAAGATTGTGTGTCGAAGCATGATAGTGGTTGGTGAAGATTATTCTGCTCCAAGCGACCAAGAGAAGGGCAAGTGGGGTTACTTCCAAGTGATTAGAATTATTGCCCATAATCCTCCATAATTGATTCAAACTATGTTTGAAGTTAAACAGCCTTAATTTGAAGTTAAACAACAAAACCATAGTTATCCAAAGTTCTCTTGGCTTTGACAATGAAGTTAGCATTTCTTCATCAGTGAAAGCAAGAAAAGATGAACTGGGAAAACACACCAGATGTTTGAAGCCAGTTGACACAGACGCTGTGGTTTGAATATGGCTTGGGTTTGCCCATCAGTTGTTCATGTGTTGCAATTTATCCCTATTGTGAGCTATTAAGAGAGTGCAAGTTTAATCAAATTATGATGTTTAGAGGTGGAGCCTTTGGGAAGTGATTAGGATTAGATAAGATCATTGATGTGGAATCTGTATGATTGAGTTCTACTGGCTTTATAAGAAGAGCGAGACCAGGAGATACACAGACAAGTGCATACTTCCTGTCTCGTGCCATGTGATGGTCTGCACTACCTGGGGTTCTCCAGCAAGAATTCTTCACCAGGTGAGGTGAACCCACCTTGGACTCCAGAACCATGAGCCAAAATAAACTCCTCTTCTTTGTAACTAACCTAGGCTGTGTACTGTTATTGGCAGCAAAAAATAGACTAATTCAACAGGGCCCATCTAAACGTAGGCTCCAGAAAGGCAAAAGACTTATTTGAAACTCACATGTTCTGTGATGTGCTTGACCAGGCAGGGCAAACATTTTCTTTCCAGACCCAGAGAGTAAATGTTTCAGGCTTTGCAGGCCATCCTCAATATAGTGTGAAAGCAACTGTCGACAATATGAAAATGAATAAGCACAGCAGTGTTCCAGTGAGGCTTTATATATAGACAGTGAAATTTAAAATTTATGCAGTTTCCACGTGTTGTGAAACATTCTTTTTAAAACAACTTTTTTAAAATGTAGAAACTGTGCTCAGCCTGCAGGTTATATGAGAAGAGACAACGGCTGGATTTGGCCGTTGGTCCATAGTTTCCTGACCCCTGGCTCCAGTTAGAGGCTGTGAAAGCATCTCCCTGCCAGATCATAGGAAATGTGTTGCATGTGCCCAGGATACAGAGAAGAGAAATCAAGAACGAGGTAGAAATAATCGATGCAAAGTTGGGGATGGCGTCTTCGCAAGCTACCCACAGAGAACCTGGGGAGTTCATTACCATCAACAAACATCTGTTAGCAGCTGCATTCAGCAGCTACATTCAGCAGCATAAAACTTTGGGTGTCCACCCCCAACCCCACATGCAAAGTACTAAAACGGCCAACGCTGTGAACTAAGGCTTCTTCTCAGGACGATGAAAGAATTGAAGGCTCTACTGATAAGAATCCAAAGCATCGACAGAGTCCTATTTCCTCCGGCTCCTTATTTCCCAACTCTATTTTGTTTTGTCTCCTCATTGCTTTAAAAAGTCATATGACTATGTACATAAAATGCAATTTATTCTGCTTTGACAAATACATTTCTTCAAGTTGACTCAAAACAAAAGAACCTTCAATATATCCTGGAGCTCACCCTATAGCAGTATTAGAAAATGTTCTTCATTTCATTTTTTAGTAGTTCTTTTTATTTCTTGTTTTAGTTTTTATTTTTATTAGTACATGTTTGTGATACGTGATGATTACATGCTTTGTGGGTAACTGGTACATGCAAACAGCACATCGTAACTCTTTTTATGTCCTTTTCCCCTGCCTCCCCTCTCCTCTCCCTCTATCTCTTGGTCCTCTTCCCATTTATAAAGGATCTATTGCCCTATTTCCTATTATCTATCCTTTATTTTGCTCTTTAATTTATTTATTCACACTTTGGACTTCTTCATACCTATGCAATATGGTGTGGACTTACAATCACTTATTTAAACAGCCTCTCATCGGTGGGCATTTCATTTCAGTTTTTTCTTTTGCTATTATAAATAGATCCCAGAAAGGACAGCATTGCCAGTGTTGGCCTTGTGCTGGTATGTACCAGCGCTGTGCATTTTGTGTGCATTATCCCATCAATTCTTATGGCACTCTGTGAGAAGGGCTTATTGTCTCTCCCTCACAGGTGAGGAAACTCAGGTCAAGTAACATGCCAGATGTCAAGCCACTATAAGCAGCAGAGCAGAGGCCTGGCATCATGGCCATCCCCAGGCACGGCTTCTGCCCTCCTCCTGCTCAGGTCCATGTGGATGAGCAGAGCAGACTGAGACCCTCCCCACTGACCCCCACCGCCTCACTGGCACCAGCTCACATTCTTTCTCAAACTCATCAAGACCCATTTCCCAGCCCTTTCCACCAGCTTACAGCCCTCAGCTGGGAGCAGATTTGTTAAACAGCTGCACAAGTTTTGGAAAACTGCCCAGGATGTGCCCATCCTGACAAAGCAGAGATCTGCCTCATCTGCATTCTCTCTGCATCCCATTGCCTTCAATGCCTCAAGCTCCTCTGTTTACCCAGAAGCATTCAGTTTGGGGGGAGGGAGATGAGAAAGAGGGACCACTCTGGGCCAGCCTCTCCATTCCATGATCGGGCACACGATCCTAAAAATCTCTATTCTTTGTCTCCATTCTAGAACGACTTTTAAGTGACCTTATTCCCCCTGGCCAATCCGGAGGAGGAGGGTCAGATTGGAGGTACAGTAGCTGAGGCGACTGGAAGCCCCTTACCTTGATTTCTAGCCTGGCCTGAGTGTAGGTAGATCCAAGACTCCAGAAACTACCAGCCCAGGGGTCTGCCAGCGTCCGCGGTCACACAGGACTGAAGGGAGCCAAAGCTGCCCATAGGAATGCAGATGGGCTGGCGTTCACCAAGGCTGCGTCTCTGTCCTTCAACTAGTGCCATGGGCTCCAGCACCAGGGAAGGAAACCATATGAGTGTTAAATGATGCTTCTTCATGGTAAACTGGTCAGAGAGGAGGAAGGGGAAAGGTCAACATTTCACAGTGTATGACTGACTTTAAAAATTAGGTCAAACTAACTTTCTGCTTGGGAAGAAAAAAAGTAATAACTAATGCTTATCAAGGGTTTAGGCTACAAATTTACCTGCCTTGTTTCAATTAATCTTTGGGATGATCTTTAAATATACAAAAGATACCATTCCCATTCTACAGGTGTGAAAATCAAGGCTCAAAGAATTTAAGTGATTCATTTAAATTTGCAAACCTAGGAAGCCATGAAGTCCTGATTGAAACCCAGACCCGCCGATGACAAAGTTCAGGCCCTGAAGCATTTCACTGTGTACGTTGGAGACCATTCACTCACGCAACAAAAGTATTTATTTAAAATCACTGTGTACTGGGCACATGCTATTATGGGGATATAATAACAAATAAGACAGACCTGGTGATGGAGCTTATTTTCTAGTTGGGAAGTGATTTAAAAAGTGAATAAGTAAACACATGATTATAAACTGTGATGAATGCTATGGCTTCCACCTAATATTTAAGATTGTTTTAAAATACAGTATTTTTTAAAAGTAGCTGGAGGTGCAAAGAAGGACTAAAATGGGTACCACGTATTGGGAAGTAGGGAGAAAAAGTTCAAACAGGAAGGGAACGTGAAGGGAGAGGGAGGGAGAAGGAAAGGAAAAAAGAGAATAGAAGGAAAAACTAGAAACAAAGCTTTTGTAAATAAGGAGGGGAAGAAGGGTTGAAGGGAGGGGAGGAAACTGGGGGAAAAAGAAAAATCAAGATATATTATGTACAGGTGCACATTCTCTACTATGAATGTGATCATTATGTATATCGAAAATGTACCAATAAAATTAATTTAAAAAAAAAAGTGAAGTAGCTGATAACCAGTGGAAGAAGCAAAGGGACTATATACACTCTCCCTGCACTGAATTTATCTAGTTATCTAGTATTTTGTGGGAGTTCCTTTAGGGTTAGCCATTTTATTTGATCTAGCTCCTCCCAAGGAAAGGCAAACCTAGTCTCATTTCTATTTTTCTTAATATTTAGATTTCAATCTCTCTAAAAGCCAAAGTAGGCAGAGAAAAATCAATTCCAATGACTCGGGGTTCCGTGCCCCGTCCCTGTGAACTCTTTAGAGGGCCTGATCGGGGAAGTTGCAATGCCCCGGAGAAGAGGGTGAGGGAATCGTCCCCAGACTGTCATGAGAGGCAAGGGCTCTGTCCCCTGACCATGCCCGTCTTGTTCTCCACACGTCAGAGCTGTGTGAAAATCTCCCACGGAAGAAGACAGGATGTGAATTCAACCCAATCATTTGAAGACAAGCATATCAGATGCAAAGCCATCTGAGCAGGATTATTATATCCTGCCATTATCATTGTTCTTCCATGTAGTTAGGAGATTTCAATCTGAGCAATCGCTTTTCTTTATGTTCACAAACACCTAGGAGGAAAGGAGGTGGGAGGTGTTAGTATTCCCATCATTTCCTAAATAGCATTTAAATTGAAAATACCTGCCCTCTGCCCGTCTGGCTGAGACCTGAGTTTAATTAGATTAGCATCTCTCGACTGCTCAGCTTTCCCAGAGATAGGCGCTGTATATACATAAGGTATTATTATTGTTATCATCGTATCATTACGGTATTGTAATTGTATGGATTCTCTCATAAAGCTACACAGGATGGGATCCTGGCCCGGCCCGTCATTTGTCTAGCTCTTTGAGCTTAGATGAAAGGCGTGTATGGGTTGTCTTGTGTTGTTAGCATCATTACTGTGATTATTATTGCATTTATGATTATTGAAAAATGAACCAATTTTAGAATTCACCTCAGCACCTTTCCAGGGTTTTTTGTTTTTGTTTTTGTTTTTTTTTAGTATTTGCTGTGTTACTGCAAGGGTTTGCTCTTCCACTTTTGTTTGAGAACCTGAGGTAGTGGCACTTGTAGCTTCTGCTAGCACCTGGGGCGAAAGGGAGACAGGCAGGATTCCTCAGGACGAGGTTCTCATCCCTGATAGAAGCCTGGTACAGCCTGCCAGGCCCTGCTCGTGGACAGCCACACTTGGGTGAATTATTCTAGTTCAAGCCAACTTCGAGTAACTCTTCTGTCCCATTAGCCAGCTTTAGGAGCCATAAATGGCTATTCTCAAAAAGATTAAGATGAGATCCATCTCAAAAAGAGGGAAGAAGAAGAGATAGAGAGTTCAACAGCACACTGGAGGATAATTTTATAAGATTAAAGTCGTCGATTCATCACTAAACATACCAGCCAGTAAAGTTGCACAGTTTATTTTAGGAGGTATTCATAAATCCAAAGATTTATGTTATTGGTGATGAAAATGTTATTTTGGAGTTTGTGAGTTCAGGACCTGCCTTATATTATCTCCCTGTATTCTGACAATGTCATACTTGGAGCGAATTTTCATTCATTTCATTGTACAGGGTTGCTTTTCCCCCCAGTAAATTCCACTGTTAATCTTCTCTCAACTGCATTTACAGTTGTGGCTATAATTATTTCCATTAGAGCCTCACTCTTCACGTTTGCATTTTCTTCCATTTTCTCTACTAAAAGTCTACTGTTTTCACTACAGAGCATCCGAAAACTGCATGATTTAGAAATGTAAAATGAAGGGCTCCTTTATCTTCTTCTCCTTGCATAGTTAAAGTCCTTTACAGAGCTGAATATCATCAAATTTAAATGAAGAGAAAACCTCCCACTTGATGAGCCAGCTGTTCCTTGAAATTTCTACATCTCTTCAGGTGGTGTCGGACTACTGCGTCGCTGCATGATTTATTACACGTGTTTGCAATAACAGAGTTATCATCACACTCCCCTCTCTGTCACCAGTCCGTGATTGGTTCTCGGGCCGGTATTTCATGTGGTGCGCAGCCTGTCGTGGCAGAGAAACTACTTTGTTCTTCTCCACTAAGTTCCCTCCTGGACCTGCCGTGAGGAGTCCGGGCTACCGGCGTGCTGCAGGGGGCTTGGGTGGGAGCGGAGCCGGCTGCTGCCCCGACCTTGGCTCTGGAGGCAGAGCGACTAGCGAGCGCCGCTTCTCCCGGGGTTGGTGAGGCGTCTCCTGTGCAGCCGCAAGTTGCATCTGGTCCAGCCTGGTTTTGTGTGTGCGAGCGCTTAGGCGGGCACTTTATTATCAGGACAGAACAAATCTAGGCTAATGTGCGTGGTATAAAGAATCCCAGGGAGCCTCCGTTCCTCATTCTCTGGCCTTTCTTCCCGGTTTTTCTGCTGTTGCACTCTGGATAATTGCAGTTTAATTGGGTGACACGAAATGAAAACTGTGTCCACATTATCCAGGATTATCTCTTTTTCCCGAAGCCTGCCACCAGTTGAAAGGAGCCCATTTATCAGACCAAAAAGCTGCACTCGGTGGCTTTCACGAGTGAAGAAGAGTGTGAGAACAGGCTGGGGAAAGGAGAAAGGGAGCTGACAGCTAAGAAAAATTATTTCAGTTGTTTATCACGGGGAAGGTTTATCTGATTCTTTACAGAATGATACGGAGGCCGGAGTGTCGAGCCGTGAGTAATGAACACTGACCAAGTCTGCTTCCCCAACTGGTTGGAGCCGGCACTGCCTCTCTTTTGTGTGGGCACAGATAACTTGAAAAGCTTCTTTCAGGCAGCATGAATGCACTTCATTTTACTAAAAAGAACTTTGTATTGATAGCTAGAAAAAAGGAAGATTGTTTAAAAAGGAAGGGTAGACAATCAGGACAAAATGAGGCGCTTTCAGTTTCTGTTATGAGCATGTCGGTCCATTCTTCTCGTCTGTTTATACATTCCCTGCACAATAATGTCTCTTTGCGGTAATATGTTTCCCCTTTTACACTGTTCGTATTGAAAAAGCCCTCACATCATCGCCACGGTACTAAATACCATAGAAATGTGGGTCTGATGTCAATTTGCATTCTGTGAGATCAAGGTAACCCTAAGGGCCCAAAGAATATTCTGCGAATGCTCATCCATCATCCTCCAGATCCAGGTAAAAGAAGGGCCTTGTCACTACATTGCAAGCCCCTCCTGTTACCACTGCATTTGTGCGAACATTTTAGCCTGATGCACCAATTGTTAAGTAGAAAGAGTAGTCTTTCAGATTGTCTGTTGCACTCCAATCCCTCGCCGCACAAGGCCTGGGCAGGAGGCGTCTCTATTCAAAAGGAAATAGACGTTTTAGTTTTGTAAGCACAGTGCAGTTGAAGGTTACAGAGGCTAGAGTGTGTGTTTTAAATAAAAGTTTTCGGGGGGGGGGCACTTATTATCTAGAATGGCAACAGCAAATATGCAGTCAACATCTGGGGAATCTGTAGGACTGTGATTTAAGTCTTGTATTTGGAGTTAGCATCAATAGCCAGGTGTCTTAAGTGTGCAAGGTAGAAAGTACTTCAGATCGTGGAAGTAAACGGACGCAGGTCTTAGTTATTTGTGAGATGTATAAATTGTGTTGCTACACACATGAATTCTGTATTCTTATCATGTCTGCTGTTCAATTTATTATTGACCTTCAAAAATTAAAAAGGATATGAAGATCGAAATTAGATATTCTACACATATTGGGACTAGACTAACAATTCTATTCATCGATCATACCTTGAGGACACATAACTCAGCTACCTTAGAACTCTAGCCTTTCTCTTTTCTTGGAGCAGATACTAAAATGTGAGTGGTGTTTGCAAAGCTATGACTTTCTGTAGGTTTTATTTTTTTATTATTTTTTCAGTATTTTGTCTTTTATCTAAAGTCTCTGTTGTCTATTCTGATCACCAAACATTTCTGACCAAGCCTAGACAGAAACACTAGCGGCTATAAAGTTAAAAGCCCCAACTTGCAGCCCCCACGACCTTCCCAAGGCCACAATGTCTACAGCTGTAAGATAATGGAGGTCCATAAGTCTGTAGGTTTTAAATGTGCTCATTATATCTTTCGTACTCACAAATGAGTGCATGAGTATGAGAGACATTTGGAAAATTGCTACACTCCCCTTAAGTCCATCTTTTATATGTATTAGAACAATAATTTGCAAACTTTTTGAGTGAGACGTATGGTTTCTAAAAATTGTATTGTACTTTATTAGTTGCATTCCATTCTATCCCCTGGAAGATTTAAGTCACATCTTTTCTTATACTTTATTTCCTTTTAAACTGCATCTATGTTTTATGTGATAAGCAGATTACCAAGGGCCCTTCTACTTTCACTGCCTTTTCTTTCCCATTGAACTATTGTTCCTTTACCCTTATTCTAAATAATATGTGATTTATTCAGAAAGGAGAGTAAGAAAGAAAGAAACTACATACAAGTTTTGTCAAAAGACATGAGCACAAAGCGAACTTGAAATCTCTGAATATTACTTTGAAAAAACACAAGTCGAAAGGGAACTTGACAGAACCCCTTTGTGTCTTGGGAGAATTGACCCCACCACATATTACTGTCATCTCAGTTTTCTAATTTTATTTATAACCTTGTTCTTCAAAAAGAGCTACTAGCCCTTATGCTACATTTGCAGCCAAAACCCAGAGCAGCAAAGTTTGACATTAGGTTATTTGTTAAAGGGCCCATTCACTTCTTTCCAAATACAGACAAAATTATGTCTGCTTGCTTCATCTTTGATCCTCTGGCAGAAACGACAAATGCACACACAGGCAGACAGAAGCCCCATCAGACTGATTTATAAAAG